>OX442342.1:11659999-12137180 GCA_949358125.1 Idaea dimidiata | reverse complement strand
AAACCTAACTAACCTTAACTAACCTACCTACCTAACCTAACCTAACCTAACCTAACCTAACCGTACCCTAACCTAACCTAACCTAACCTAACCTAACCTAACCTACCTAACCTAACCTAACCTAACCTAACCTAACCTAACCTAACCTAACCTAACCTAACCTAACTATAACTAACTAACCTAACCTAACCTAACCTAACCTAACCTAACCTACCTAACCTAACCTAACCTAACCTAACCTAACCTAACCTAACCTAACCTAACCTAACCTAACCTAACCTAACCTAACCTAACCTAACCTAACCTAACCTAACCTAACCTAACCTAACCTAACCTAACCTAACCTAACCTAACCTAACCTAACCTAACCTAACCTAACCTAACCTAACCTAACCTAACCTAACCTAACCTAACCTAACCTAACCTAACCTAACCTAACCTAACCTAACCTAACCTAACCTAACCTAACCTAACCTAACCTAACCTAACCTAACCTAACCTAACCTAACCTAACCTAACCTAACCTAACCTAACCTAACCTAACCTAACCTAACCTAACCTAACCTAACCTAACCTAACCTAACCTAACCTAACCTAACCTAACCTAACCTAACCTAACCTAACCTAACCTAACCTAACCTAACCTAACCTAACCTAACCTAACCTAACCTAACCTAACCTAACCTAACCTAACCTAACCTAACCTAACCTAACCTAACCTAACCTAACCTAACCTAACCTAACCTAACCTAACCTAACCTAACCTAACCTAACCTAACCTAACCTAACCTAACCTAACCTAACCTAACCTAACCTAACCTAACCTAACCTAACCTAACCTAACCTAACCTAACCTAACCTAACCTAACCTAACCTAACCTAACCTAACCTAACCTAACCTAACCTAACCTAACCTAACCTAACCTAACCTAACCTAACCTAACCTAACCTAACCTAACCTAACCTAACCTAACCTAACCTAACCTAACCTAACCTAACCTAACCTAACCTAACCTAACCTAACCTAACCTAACCTAACCTAACCTAACCTAACCTAACCTAACCTAACCTAACCTAACCTAACCTAACCTAACCTAACCTAACCTAACCTAACCTAACCTAACCTAACCTAACCTAACCTAACCTAACCTAACCTAACCTAACCTAACCTAACCTAACCTAACCTAACCTAACCTAACCTAACCTAACCTAACCTAACCTAACCTAACCTAACCTAACCTAACCTAACCTAACCTAACCTAACCTAACCTAACCTAACCTAACCTAACCTAACCTAACCTAACCTAACCTAACCTAACCTAACCTAACCTAACCTAACCTAACCTAACCTAACCTAACCTAACCTAACCTAACCTAACCTAACCTAACCTAACCTAACCTAACCTAACCTAACCTAACCTAACCTAACCTAACCTAACCTAACCTAACCTAACCTAACCTAACCTAACCTAACCTAACCTAACCTAACCTAACCTAACCTAACCTAACCTAACCTAACCTAACCTAACCTAACCTAACCTAACCTAACCTAACCTAACCTAACCTAACCTAACCTAACCTAACCTAACCTAACCTAACCTAACCTAACCTAACCTAACCTAACCTAACCTAACCTAACCTAACCTAACCTAACCTAACCTAACCTAACCTAACCTAACCTAACCTAACCTAACCTAACCTAACCTAACCTAACCTAACCTAACCTAACCTAACCTAACCTAACCTAACCTAACCTAACCTAACCTAACCTAACCTAACCTAACCTAACCTAACCTAACCTAACCTAACCTAACCTAACCTAACCTAACCTAACCTAACCTAACCTAACCTAACCTAACCTAACCTAACCTAACCTAACCTAACCTAACCTAACCTAACCTAACCTAACCTAACCTAACCTAACCTAACCTAACCTAACCTAACCTAACCTAACCTAACCTAACCTAACCTAACCTAACCTAACCTAACCTAACCTAACCTAACCTAACCTAACCTAACCTAACCTAACCTAACCTAACCTAACCTAACCTAACCTAACCTAACCTAACCTAACCTAACCTAACCTAACCTAACCTAACCTAACCTAACCTAACCTAACCTAACCTAACCTAACCTAACCTAACCTAACCTAACCTAACCTAACCTAACCTAACCTAACCTAACCTAACCTAACCTAACCTAACCTAACCTAACCTAACCTAACCTAACCTAACCTAACCTAACCTAACCTAACCTAACCTAACCTAACCTAACCTAACCTAACCTAACCTAACCTAACCTAACCTAACCTAACCTAACCTAACCTAACCTAACCTAACCTAACCTAACCTAACCTAACCTAACCTAACCTAACCTAACCTAACCTAACCTAACCTAACCTAACCTAACCTAACCTAACCTAACCTAACCTAACCTAACCTAACCTAACCTAACCTAACCTAACCTAACCTAACCTAACCTAACCTAACCTAACCTAACCTAACCTAACCTAACCTAACCTAACCTAACCTAACCTAACCTAACCTAACCTAACCTAACCTAACCTAACCTAACCTAACCTAACCTAACCTAACCTAACCTAACCTAACCTAACCTAACCTAACCTAACCTAACCTAACCTAACCTAACCTAACCTAACCTAACCTAACCTAACCTAACCTAACCTAACCTAACCTAACCTAACCTAACCTAACCTAACCTAACCTAACCTAACCTAACCTAACCTAACCTAACCTAACCTAACCTAACCTAACCTAACCTAACCTAACCTAACCTAACCTAACCTAACCTAACCTAACCTAACCTAACCTAACCTAACCTAACCTAACCTAACCTAACCTAACCTAACCTAACCTAACCTAACCTAACCTAACCTAACCTAACCTAACCTAACCTAACCTAACCTAACCTAACCTAACCTAACCTAACCTAACCTAACCTAACCTAACCTAACCTAACCTAACCTAACCTAACCTAACCTAACCTAACCTAACCTAACCTAACCTAACCTAACCTAACCTAACCTAACCTAACCTAACCTAACCTAACCTAACCTAACCTAACCTAACCTAACCTAACCTAACCTAACCTAACCTAACCTAACCTAACCTAACCTAACCTAACCTAACCTAACCTAACCTAACCTAACCTAACCTAACCTAACCTAACCTAACCTAACCTAACCTAACCTAACCTAACCTAACCTAACCTAACCTAACCTAACCTAACCTAACCTAACCTAACCTAACCTAACCTAACCTAACCTAACCTAACCTAACCTAACCTAACCTAACCTAACCTAACCTAACCTAACCTAACCTAACCTAACCTAACCTAACCTAACCTAACCTAACCTAACCTAACCTAACCTAACCTAACCTAACCTAACCTAACCTAACCTAACCTAACCTAACCTAACCTAACCTAACCTAACCTAACCTAACCTAACCTAACCTAACCTAACCTAACCTAACCTAACCTAACCTAACCTAACCTAACCTAACCTAACCTAACCTAACCTAACCTAACCTAACCTAACCTAACCTAACCTAACCTAACCTAACCTAACCTAACCTAACCTAACCTAACCTAACCTAACCTAACCTAACCTAACCTAACCTAACCTAACCTAACCTAACCTAACCTAACCTAACCTAACCTAACCTAACCTAACCTAACCTAACCTAACCTAACCTAACCTAACCTAACCTAACCTAACCTAACCTAACCTAACCTAACCTAACCTAACCTAACCTAACCTAACCTAACCTAACCTAACCTAACCTAACCTAACCTAACCTAACCTAACCTAACCTAACCTAACCTAACCTAACCTAACCTAACCTAACCTAACCTAACCTAACCTAACCTAACCTAACCTAACCTAACCTAACCTAACCTAACCTAACCTAACCTAACCTAACCTAACCTAACCTAACCTAACCTAACCTAACCTAACCTAACCTAACCTAACCTAACCTAACCTAACCTAACCTAACCTAACCTAACCTAACCTAACCTAACCTAACCTAACCTAACCTAACCTAACCTAACCTAACCTAACCTAACCTAACCTAACCTAACCTAACCTAACCTAACCTAACCTAACCTAACCTAACCTAACCTAACCTAACCTAACCTAACCTAACCTAACCTAACCTAACCTAACCTAACCTAACCTAACCTAACCTAACCTAACCTAACCTAACCTAACCTAACCTAACCTAACCTAACCTAACCTAACCTAACCTAACCTAACCTAACCTAACCTAACCTAACCTAACCTAACCTAACCTAACCTAACCTAACCTAACCTAACCTAACCTAACCTAACCTAACCTAACCTAACCTAACCTAACCTAACCTAACCTAACCTAACCTAACCTAACCTAACCTAACCTAACCTAACCTAACCTAACCTAACCTAACCTAACCTAACCTAACCTAACCTAACCTAACCTAACCTAACCTAACCTAACCTAACCTAACCTAACCTAACCTAACCTAACCTAACCTAACCTAACCTAACCTAACCTAACCTAACCTAACCTAACCTAACCTAACCTAACCTAACCTAACCTAACCTAACCTAACCTAACCTAACCTAACCTAACCTAACCTAACCTAACCTAACCTAACCTAACCTAACCTAACCTAACCTAACCTAACCTAACCTAACCTAACCTAACCTAACCTAACCTAACCTAACCTAACCTAACCTAACCTAACCTAACCTAACCTAACCTAACCTAACCTAACCTAACCTAACCTAACCTAACCTAACCTAACCTAACCTAACCTAACCTAACCTAACCTAACCTAACCTAACCTAACCTAACCTAACCTAACCTAACCTAACCTAACCTAACCTAACCTAACCTAACCTAACCTAACCTAACCTAACCTAACCTAACCTAACCTAACCTAACCTAACCTAACCTAACCTAACCTAACCTAACCTAACCTAACCTAACCTAACCTAACCTAACCTAACCTAACCTAACCTAACCTAACCTAACCTAACCTAACCTAACCTAACCTAACCTAACCTAACCTAACCTAACCTAACCTAACCTAACCTAACCTAACCTAACCTAACCTAACCTAACCTAACCTAACCTAACCTAACCTAACCTAACCTAACCTAACCTAACCTAACCTAACCTAACCTAACCTAACCTAACCTAACCTAACCTAACCTAACCTAACCTAACCTAACCTAACCTAACCTAACCTAACCTAACCTAACCTAACCTAACCTAACCTAACCTAACCTAACCTAACCTAACCTAACCTAACCTAACCTAACCTAACCTAACCTAACCTAACCTAACCTAACCTAACCTAACCTAACCTAACCTAACCTAACCTAACCTAACCTAACCTAACCTAACCTAACCTAACCTAACCTAACCTAACCTAACCTAACCTAACCTAACCTAACCTAACCTAACCTAACCTAACCTAACCTAACCTAACCTAACCTAACCTAACCTAACCTAACCTAACCTAACCTAACCTAACCTAACCTAACCTAACCTAACCTAACCTAACCTAACCTAACCTAACCTAACCTAACCTAACCTAACCTAACCTAACCTAACCTAACCTAACCTAACCTAACCTAACCTAACCTAACCTAACCTAACCTAACCTAACCTAACCTAACCTAACCTAACCTAACCTAACCTAACCTAACCTAACCTAACCTAACCTAACCTAACCTAACCTAACCTAACCTAACCTAACCTAACCTAACCTAACCTAACCTAACCTAACCTAACCTAACCTAACCTAACCTAACCTAACCTAACCTAACCTAACCTAACCTAACCTAACCTAACCTAACCTAACCTAACCTAACCTAACCTAACCTAACCTAACCTAACCTAACCTAACCTAACCTAACCTAACCTAACCTAACCTAACCTAACCTAACCTAACCTAACCTAACCTAACCTAACCTAACCTAACCTAACCTAACCTAACCTAACCTAACCTAACCTAACCTAACCTAACCTAACCTAACCTAACCTAACCTAACCTAACCTAACCTAACCTAACCTAACCTAACCTAACCTAACCTAACCTAACCTAACCTAACCTAACCTAACCTAACCTAACCTAACCTAACCTAACCTAACCTAACCTAACCTAACCTAACCTAACCTAACCTAACCTAACCTAACCTAACCTAACCTAACCTAACCTAACCTAACCTAACCTAACCTAACCTAACCTAACCTAACCTAACCTAACCTAACCTAACCTAACCTAACCTAACCTAACCTAACCTAACCTAACCTAACCTAACCTAACCTAACCTAACCTAACCTAACCTAACCTAACCTAACCTAACCTAACCTAACCTAACCTAACCTAACCTAACCTAACCTAACCTAACCTAACCTAACCTAACCTAACCTAACCTAACCTAACCTAACCTAACCTAACCTAACCTAACCTAACCTAACCTAACCTAACCTAACCTAACCTAACCTAACCTAACCTAACCTAACCTAACCTAACCTAACCTAACCTAACCTAACCTAACCTAACCTAACCTAACCTAACCTAACCTAACCTAACCTAACCTAACCTAACCTAACCTAACCTAACCTAACCTAACCTAACCTAACCTAACCTAACCTAACCTAACCTAACCTAACCTAACCTAACCTAACCTAACCTAACCTAACCTAACCTAACCTAACCTAACCTAACCTAACCTAACCTAACCTAACCTAACCTAACCTAACCTAACCTAACCTAACCTAACCTAACCTAACCTAACCTAACCTAACCTAACCTAACCTAACCTAACCTAACCTAACCTAACCTAACCTAACCTAACCTAACCTAACCTAACCTAACCTAACCTAACCTAACCTAACCTAACCTAACCTAACCTAACCTAACCTAACCTAACCTAACCTAACCTAACCTAACCTAACCTAACCTAACCTAACCTAACCTAACCTAACCTAACCTAACCTAACCTAACCTAACCTAACCTAACCTAACCTAACCTAACCTAACCTAACCTAACCTAACCTAACCTAACCTAACCTAACCTAACCTAACCTAACCTAACCTAACCTAACCTAACCTAACCTAACCTAACCTAACCTAACCTAACCTAACCTAACCTAACCTAACCTAACCTAACCTAACCTAACCTAACCTAACCTAACCTAACCTAACCTAACCTAACCTAACCTAACCTAACCTAACCTAACCTAACCTAACCTAACCTAACCTAACCTAACCTAACCTAACCTAACCTAACCTAACCTAACCTAACCTAACCTAACCTAACCTAACCTAACCTAACCTAACCTAACCTAACCTAACCTAACCTAACCTAACCTAACCTAACCTAACCTAACCTAACCTAACCTAACCTAACCTAACCTAACCTAACCTAACCTAACCTAACCTAACCTAACCTAACCTAACCTAACCTAACCTAACCTAACCTAACCTAACCTAACCTAACCTAACCTAACCTAACCTAACCTAACCTAACCTAACCTAACCTAACCTAACCTAACCTAACCTAACCTAACCTAACCTAACCTAACCTAACCTAACCTAACCTAACCTAACCTAACCTAACCTAACCTAACCTAACCTAACCTAACCTAACCTAACCTAACCTAACCTAACCTAACCTAACCTAACCTAACCTAACCTAACCTAACCTAACCTAACCTAACCTAACCTAACCTAACCTAACCTAACCTAACCTAACCTAACCTAACCTAACCTAACCTAACCTAACCTAACCTAACCTAACCTAACCTAACCTAACCTAACCTAACCTAACCTAACCTAACCTAACCTAACCTAACCTAACCTAACCTAACCTAACCTAACCTAACCTAACCTAACCTAACCTAACCTAACCTAACCTAACCTAACCTAACCTAACCTAACCTAACCTAACCTAACCTAACCTAACCTAACCTAACCTAACCTAACCTAACCTAACCTAACCTAACCTAACCTAACCTAACCTAACCTAACCTAACCTAACCTAACCTAACCTAACCTAACCTAACCTAACCTAACCTAACCTAACCTAACCTAACCTAACCTAACCTAACCTAACCTAACCTAACCTAACCTAACCTAACCTAACCTAACCTAACCTAACCTAACCTAACCTAACCTAACCTAACCTAACCTAACCTAACCTAACCTAACCTAACCTAACCTAACCTAACCTAACCTAACCTAACCTAACCTAACCTAACCTAACCTAACCTAACCTAACCTAACCTAACCTAACCTAACCTAACCTAACCTAACCTAACCTAACCTAACCTAACCTAACCTAACCTAACCTAACCTAACCTAACCTAACCTAACCTAACCTAACCTAACCTAACCTAACCTAACCTAACCTAACCTAACCTAACCTAACCTAACCTAACCTAACCTAACCTAACCTAACCTAACCTAACCTAACCTAACCTAACCTAACCTAACCTAACCTAACCTAACCTAACCTAACCTAACCTAACCTAACCTAACCTAACCTAACCTAACCTAACCTAACCTAACCTAACCTAACCTAACCTAACCTAACCTAACCTAACCTAACCTAACCTAACCTAACCTAACCTAACCTAACCTAACCTAACCTAACCTAACCTAACCTAACCTAACCTAACCTAACCTAACCTAACCTAACCTAACCTAACCTAACCTAACCTAACCTAACCTAACCTAACCTAACCTAACCTAACCTAACCTAACCTAACCTAACCTAACCTAACCTAACCTAACCTAACCTAACCTAACCTAACCTAACCTAACCTAACCTAACCTAACCTAACCTAACCTAACCTAACCTAACCTAACCTAACCTAACCTAACCTAACCTAACCTAACCTAACCTAACCTAACCTAACCTAACCTAACCTAACCTAACCTAACCTAACCTAACCTAACCTAACCTAACCTAACCTAACCTAACCTAACCTAACCTAACCTAACCTAACCTAACCTAACCTAACCTAACCTAACCTAACCTAACCTAACCTAACCTAACCTAACCTAACCTAACCTAACCTAACCTAACCTAACCTAACCTAACCTAACCTAACCTAACCTAACCTAACCTAACCTAACCTAACCTAACCTAACCTAACCTAACCTAACCTAACCTAACCTAACCTAACCTAACCTAACCTAACCTAACCTAACCTAACCTAACCTAACCTAACCTAACCTAACCTAACCTAACCTAACCTAACCTAACCTAACCTAACCTAACCTAACCTAACCTAACCTAACCTAACCTAACCTAACCTAACCTAACCTAACCTAACCTAACCTAACCTAACCTAACCTAACCTAACCTAACCTAACCTAACCTAACCTAACCTAACCTAACCTAACCTAACCTAACCTAACCTAACCTAACCTAACCTAACCTAACCTAACCTAACCTAACCTAACCTAACCTAACCTAACCTAACCTAACCTAACCTAACCTAACCTAACCTAACCTAACCTAACCTAACCTAACCTAACCTAACCTAACCTAACCTAACCTAACCTAACCTAACCTAACCTAACCTAACCTAACCTAACCTAACCTAACCTAACCTAACCTAACCTAACCTAACCTAACCTAACCTAACCTAACCTAACCTAACCTAACCTAACCTAACCTAACCTAACCTAACCTAACCTAACCTAACCTAACCTAACCTAACCTAACCTAACCTAACCTAACCTAACCTAACCTAACCTAACCTAACCTAACCTAACCTAACCTAACCTAACCTAACCTAACCTAACCTAACCTAACCTAACCTAACCTAACCTAACCTAACCTAACCTAACCTAACCTAACCTAACCTAACCTAACCTAACCTAACCTAACCTAACCTAACCTAACCTAACCTAACCTAACCTAACCTAACCTAACCTAACCTAACCTAACCTAACCTAACCTAACCTAACCTAACCTAACCTAACCTAACCTAACCTAACCTAACCTAACCTAACCTAACCTAACCTAACCTAACCTAACCTAACCTAACCTAACCTAACCTAACCTAACCTAACCTAACCTAACCTAACCTAACCTAACCTAACCTAACCTAACCTAACCTAACCTAACCTAACCTAACCTAACCTAACCTAACCTAACCTAACCTAACCTAACCTAACCTAACCTAACCTAACCTAACCTAACCTAACCTAACCTAACCTAACCTAACCTAACCTAACCTAACCTAACCTAACCTAACCTAACCTAACCTAACCTAACCTAACCTAACCTAACCTAACCTAACCTAACCTAACCTAACCTAACCTAACCTAACCTAACCTAACCTAACCTAACCTAACCTAACCTAACCTAACCTAACCTAACCTAACCTAACCTAACCTAACCTAACCTAACCTAACCTAACCTAACCTAACCTAACCTAACCTAACCTAACCTAACCTAACCTAACCTAACCTAACCTAACCTAACCTAACCTAACCTAACCTAACCTAACCTAACCTAACCTAACCTAACCTAACCTAACCTAACCTAACCTAACCTAACCTAACCTAACCTAACCTAACCTAACCTAACCTAACCTAACCTAACCTAACCTAACCTAACCTAACCTAACCTAACCTAACCTAACCTAACCTAACCTAACCATCGAATTTTGAAATTTCTAATTCTACCTGACCAGCTCAAATTCGCTTCTATCGTGTACCAGCAGCCCTCAGCTAACCTGTAAAAGAAAATTAATAAGGATTAATAGCAGTTTTCTACGTTTTTTCAACTTTTTAGAATTTTTGTCTCTGAAAATCGTCCAAATAATAGTCAATTCAGCAGTTTTTCGAAAATTTTCTCAGGACAAGTACCCTCGTTTTTGCTAAAAATCGTCAATACATACCCCCTATTACCTACCCTAACCGTCCCGCGTCGTTTCCGGTCGAAATCCCACATAAAAAACGCATTTTTCGCCCTCCCGCCCACCCTTTGGTCTTACCGCTAAGCTGGACTCGTCCCTTAGGAAAAATTTCAAGTCTGGTTTTTCGCCGCGAATTTCTTCGTAAGCCTTAGCATCATGTTTAAGACTCCCCCTAAGCAGAAACAACGCGCAGTTCAGCGCACACCGCCCCGAGAAAAGTCACTATCAGCGACCAAAATGGACTTTTTCCCCAAATTTGACTCTTCACCGGAAGCGGCGGTGGCGGGCCCCGCGGCCTCCGCTCCCGCGGCACCCGTTGCACCCGCGGCAGCACGTGCGACAGCACCCGCGGCCGCACACGCGGTAACACTCGCGGCAGCTCAGTCCGCGGCACCCCTCACCGGTGCTCCCCAAACAATTGTAGACGCAGCCAAAGCTGCATATGACCAGGCCCGCTCTCAGATGGCACTATCTGGCAACATAAAGACCAGCATTAAAGTCAACGTCCTGGCCTGTATCCAGTCGCTTTACCACCTTGTTCTGAAGAGCGAGAACACTAAAGGCAGGCTAACTGACAGGGACCTCACCGACATCACCGAAGGCATGCCACCTGAGCCCAAGGAGACTGTCGGCACCGACAAACTGTCACCCGAAATCCTCAGGGAACTGAAAGAGGTGAAGCGCATCGTCACCATGCTCCAAACTCAGTCCGAAACCCATTACTATGACGGACCTCAAATAATCCGCGATACAATACGCGACGAACTGGAGCACCTCCCTCATCCACCGCCGTCATCCTCGCTGGCCTCCTCCGAGGCAATCAGGGACACCATCAGGGAGGAGATGGGTCGGGCTATCAAAGATATCCCCGTTTCTCATGCCCCCACTCCCCCGACGGACACCCCCAAGGTTGTCAGGGAGGCGGTCAGAGAGGTGATGGACAAAGTGCTCCGCCGGGCTCCTCTTCCGAGCTCGACCACTCCTACGCCTCGCGCCAGCGCTACCACCTATGCTGGCGCTGTCAGCGCACCGTCCAAACGCAAACAAGCGGCGTCTCATCCGGCCATTATCATCACGGCCAAGGACAAGGAGAGGGTTAAGAGCAAGGAGGAGGTGCTTGGCGCATGGCGTAGAAGTATCTCCTTCAAAAACACGAGTTTTGCTCCCGTTCGCGCTCTCCCCGTCTCGAACAACAAGTTGCGCGTCGAATTTGAGACGGTGGAGCAGCAAAACTTGGTCCTCGAGAGACTCAGCAAATCCGGCGAGGTCTCTGCTGAACCGGCCAAGAGGCTCAAACCCATGGTGATCCTCAAGGGCATCCACGGCGACACTAAACCGGAGGAGCTGGTCGAGATCATCCGAGCACAAAACACCACCATTGGAATTGCGGCCAACTCGGAAGATGCAGTGTTCAGGTTCAAAAAAGCCAACAAAAACACAAAGCTGTATAATGCTGTGCTCCTAACAACACCAACTATCTGGCGGGCAATGCTCAAGCTAGGAAATATCAACATTGACCACCAGAGGGTGCGTGCTGAGGAGTTTGTGCCCTTGCTGCAGTGCTTCAAATGCCTGCAATACGGCCACACTCAGGCGAGGTGCACGAACGCGACCTCGGCTTGCTCCCACTGCGCTCTACAAGGTCACACCTTCAAGGATTGCCCGACTAAATCGACTTCAACACCAAAATGCTTCAACTGCACCGAGCACAACCGCAGGTTCAGGACGTCAAAATCAGAGGATCACACCGCCACTTCTAACTATTGCTCTATACACAAAACTATGGAAACCAAAATCATTAACAGGACCGACTATGGATTTAAATAGACAAACTACACGCAATAACCCAAATTCTTTAACCTTTCTCCAATGCAACCTCTATAGATCTTATACCTCTACGCACGAATTTAAGCGGTACTTGTGTGACCATGACTTTGACGTCGGTCTGGTCACTGAACCCTATATCGGCGCTACCAACGGTATGCAGGCCGTCTCCGGATACCAGATCTTCCAGTTTCCGGGCAACACCGGGACGAAGGCCTGCATACTCATCAAAAACGGACTCGGCGCGGTCTTGGGCATGGCCCAATACTGCTCTCCCAATCTGAGTGTCGTCCAACTGTCGGTCTCCGGTCGCCACTTCTACATCACTTCGGTGTATGTCGAACCGGATGTGGATGTGGACGGCACTCTCAACAAACTGGAGGTGTTCTTGAAGTTCCACGGCGGTGCCTATCACGTCATCGCCGGGGACTTCAACGGACACCACCAACTCTGGGGTTCCGACAGGAGCAATTCCAGGGGAAACTCCATCACCAGATTCTTCCTCGCAAACAATCTCCACTTGGCTAACGTGGGTAGCGTCCCCACATTCGAAAGGACCCTACGAGGTCAACCAGTCGAGTCAATAGTCGACCTAACGCTCGTCTCCGACAACCTGTCGGATGGGGTGGGCGACTGGAAAGTCGATACAAATGCTTGTCCTTCATCGGATCACAACGCTATACAATTCAATCTACGACTAAACAAAAATCAAATCAATAAAAACCGAACTAAAACGACATATAGATACTCAACTAAATTCGTTAACTGGGACAACTTCGAAAACATATTAAATAACGACACTAGCATAAATAATCTCACGGACACTGACTTCACCAACATGACATCCACTCGCGTCGATGATCTCGTCGTCGACCTCACCGAGGCCATCCAGGCATGCTGCGACAGAGCCCTGCCCAGAAAACCGGGCCCAAGGGACCTAAGACCGTGGTGGACCGATGAATTGGAGGCACAAAAGAAGGAGCTCATACGTTACCATCACACTATACAGGACCTCAAGAGACATAATAAGCCAATAGAAAACATATTACGCGAAAGGCAAACACTTAAAAAGAAGTACGCTGAGGCCATCAGTAAAGCATCTTCAGACAATTTCCGAGAGTTCTGCAACAAACAAGGTAAAGAGGACGTCTGGGCAGTGACGAATCGACTCATGAAATCCGGACCTCCTCCCCAGCCACCTTCTACACTGCGCCTTGACAACAACCGTCGCACTAACTCCAGTCAAGAAACCGCCGACGAGTTACTCAGCAGATTCTACCCGGATGACCACGGCGACGACTCCACCGCCCAAAAGACCGCTCGTGAACACTCGGTACTCGTTCCCAACACCTCTGACGAACCACCGTTTACCAAGGAAGAGGTCATCAAGTGTCTACACTCGATGAACCCGAATCGCGCTCCAGGAACCGACCATCTAACTTCGGATATTTGCTCAGCCTTCGCAAAATGCTATCCGGAGTTCCTAACAAAACTAATGAACCGATGTCTGAGCGCGTCCCACTTCCCGACCACCTGGAAAATGGCCTTTGTTAAAGTTCTACCTAAACCTAACAAGGATGACTACTCGGACATCGCTTCGTATCGACCCATTGGGCTCATCAATGTCTTCGGGAAGCTTCTCGAAAAGCTCATTACCAGCAGACTGACCTACCATCTGTTTAAAAATAAATTGCACAGTCCACGACAGTTTGGCTTCAAGCCCCAAACCTCCACACTAGAGGCACTCAACTCTGCACTGGACGTTGTCAGGGCGGCTAAGGACCGGCGCCACTTAGTGATAGCGATCTCCCTCGATATTAAGGCCGCCTTTGACAATGCCTGGTGGCCCGCGCTACTGCAGAGACTGCGCAATATCAACTGCCCACAAAACCTCTACAGAATCATCCAAAACTATCTGCAGAACCGGCAAGTGTTACTACACTTCGCTGATGCTGTGAGCAGTAAAACCATGACTAGAGGGTGTGTACAGGGATCTGTCTGCGGACCCACATTTTGGAATTTGATCCTCGACGAGCTCCTGGAGATGGCGCTGCCCGACGGTTGTCATCTCCAGGCGTTCGCCGACGATGTCCTCCTGGTTGTGGAAGCCCCTGATATCTCCACCCTCCAACATACAGCAAACAAGGCGCTTACAATGATCTCCAAGTGGGGCAATGGGGTTAAATTGACGTTTGGACCCTCTAAAACCCAACTTATTACATTTACACCTAAAGCCAGTAAAGCCAAAATAATCATGGAAAATAAATTACTACAATTCGTTGACACAGTTAAACTACTTGGAGTTACCATAGATAGAAACTTAAAATTCATCAAACACGTCGATCAAATAATCATAAAATGTAGAAAATTATTTAATAAATTGTGTAAATTCATCCGTCCTACTTGGGGCGTCAGCAGCGATAACGTGGCTATACTATATAGCTACGTAATCGAACCCATAATCACATATGCCGCAGGCATCTGGGGTTCAGCTACCAAATTCAAAATAGTGCGTGATAAGCTGCGGACTCTCCAGCGCGGCTTCGCCTTAAAAATATTAAGAGCATTCAGGACCGTGTCCGCAAATGCTGCGATCGCGCTGGCGGGTCTGACGCCACTACATCTAAAAGTCCGAGAAAGAGCTGCCACGGAAAGAACGCGGTTAACCGGACAAACTAAATTCTTACCATCTGACGTCACTGCCGAAAAACCTGCTAAGCCACACGAGCTCCTACATCCGGCACTCAGGAAACCTGTCGAATACAAATCGGCCAATAACCAAGACGACATTAACGAAATGCTCTTAAGCAGCATCGACGCCATACAAATATTCACCGATGGAAGTAAGACGGAGGACGGTGACGTCGGTGCTGCTTTTGTAGTTGACTTCCCCGACATCTCGCAACCAAGAGTCACCAAGAAATTCAAATTGGATCGCTCCTGCACAGTATTCCAGGCTGAACTCTTGGCCATTAAAAATGCATGCGACTGGGCATTAGAACATGCCCCAGCATCCAACATCATCATATTATCAGACAGCTTATCTAGTCTTCAAGAGATAAGCAACATGGACTCAACAAATCCATTTGTGGTAGCAATTCACAATTGCATCCACAACCAAAATATCGCCTTTTGTTGGGTGAGGGCCCACGTTGGCATTGCAGGCAACGAGCTCGCGGACATCGCAGCAAAATCTGCAGCCAACTCACACAGGGCTATCACCTACACAAAATTCCCAATAAGCTATGTCAAAACGTCAATCAAATTGACCAACAAATCCGAGGCTGAGCTGGAGTACCAGGAACACTCTACCGGCGCACATCTGCGCACTTGGTGCCCCAGCCTCAGTGAAATTGAGAACCTCAGAAGTTCTCTTCCTATGAGCTTCCAGCTCACCCAAATTCTTACGGGGCACGGATACCATCTCCAATATCTTCACAGATTCAAAATCTCCAAAACAGATCGGTGTCCGTGCTCCCCCAACACAATACAAACCATCGAGCATCTCATTCGTGACTGCCCGCGCTTTACCGCGGCCAGGCACGACCACATACAAACCTGTCAAAATAATGACCCATTTAACTTAAAAACAATAATGAACAAAATAGAAACAACACAATCATTCATCACACTCACAACTCAAATAATTAATAATCTCAAACAGTACAATAACACATAAAATTTTAACAACACAAACCACAATCTTAATAATAATAATTGCAATTCCGCTGAGTTCATGCTCACACAATGCCACAAAGACGCCCGTAGTCATAAGCGAGGTCTGAGTGGGGTGTGAGTAATGACAACACCCAAAAAAAAAAAACCTAACCTAACCTAACCTAACCTAACCTAACCTAACCTAACCTAACCTAACCTAACCTAACCTAACCTAACCTAACCTAACCTAACCTAACCTAACCTAACCTAACCTAACCTAACCTAACCTAACCTAACCTAACCTAACCTAACCTAACCTAACCTAACCTAACCTAACCTAACCTAACCTAACCTAACCTAACCTAACCTAACCTAACCTAACCTAACCTAACCTAACCTAACCTAACCTAACCTAACCTAACCTAACCTAACCTAACCTAACCTAACCTAACCTAACCTAACCTAACCTAACCTAACCTAACCTAACCTAACCTAACCTAACCTAACCTAACCTAACCTAACCTAACCTAACCTAACCTAACCTAACCTAACCTAACCTAACCTAACCTAACCTAACCTAACCTAACCTAACCTTTTTTTTTTTTTTTTTTAACCTGGGAAAATCTAATTAAGACCATCAGGCCGCTCTCGGGGGAGAGCGGCCCGGTGAGTGGAGGTCCCCCCTGGTCTTATGTGTGCCAGGGGTATATCCACTAAAAACCCAGGGTGCCCTCGTTCCGCTGTGCCAGAGCATCGCCGGAAGCCGCAAGCAGTACATCGGCTAGCTCTGGCAGCGGGTGGTCCGCTCCGGACCTCGTCTCCAAACCCTTAACAGGGAAAACCCTCTCGAGAGGCGGCGCGGGCACGCCGCCGCCATCTCGGGCTCTCGTACGGCGACGGACCCCCCCGAGTCCGCCGCCATGAGCCATTTAGGGTGGCAAGTGGTCATTTCTGACCACTTGCCGGTTGCGCCTGGGGCGCGACGTTCCGCGAAGGAGCTCGCGTGCTCGCTCCGCTTCCTCCTTGAGGGAAATAACGCCCTCGGCAAAGGTCCGAACGGCCCGCCAAGCTTCATCACCGCAGACCATAGCGCGAACTACGGTCGGCAGCGACAAGTCAAGGCCAATTACCGCTGACATTGCCCGGCGCTGTTGGGCCCATGCTGGGCACGCTGTGAGCGTATGCTCGGCGCTGTCGCAGCCCGACGGGCAGTGATGGCACCTTTCGTCCGCCTCTCTGCGTATTCGGCACAAGTATTTGCCGAAGCAACCATGTGCCGTCAGCAACTGAGTGAGGCGGAACGAAAGTGCCCCGTGGCTGCGACTCAGCCACTCCTCCAGCACGGGCCTGATGGCCTGCACCGTCCAATGGCCAGCTCTCGGCCGCTCTAGCCGCGCCCGCCACACCTCCACTTGGGACAGTCGGAGCTCCTCACGACGCTCTTCCACCTCCCTTTGCGCCGGTCGGTCGCCCCGACTTCGCGCCTCCTCGCGCCACTCATAGAGAGACGCGAGGGATTTCGCGTCCAGGTCCCAAGGGAGGGACCCAGCGAGGACAGCGGCTGCCTCGCCTGACACCGTCCGGTAGCCCCGAGCCACCCTGATGGCCATCAGTCTCTGCGCACGGCAGAGTGTGCCGATGACGCCATCAGAGAGGCAGAAGGCCCACACGGGGGCACCGTAAAGCGCCATCGAACGGAGCACGCCCATGTACAGGCGCCTGGTGTAAACATTGGGGCCGCCAATATTCGGCAGGAGTTTGGACAGTGCCCCTGCCGTTCCCAGCAGTTTCATTTCCAACCGGGCGAAGTGAGCCCGGAAATTCCAGGCGCTGTCGAGGACTAATCCGAGGTATTTTAACGTCGACTCGACAGCGACTGGCGTTCCACCTATCACCAGGTGGAAGTTTGGTGGCGGTTTATTGCGCGGGGCATGGAAAACCACGCATTCTGTTTTACTTAGGGCTACTTCTAGCCCCAAGCGACGAATCCTTTGCACTGTGTGTGCAACTCCCGCCGTTGCCAAGATGGCCGCTTCGCGGTGCGTGCTCCCCCTGGCCGTGACTAGCGTGTCGTCCGCGTAACACGTCACGGCCAAGTTTGGGAGCAGGGCACCGCGAAGCACCCAGTCATAACCGATGTTCCACAGGAGAGGCCCGAGGACCGACCCCTGCGGAACACCGCATGACATTCGCCACCTGCGTGGTCCATCGCGACTGTCGTACGCGATAACTCTGTCCGTCAGGTACGACTGGACAATTCGCCGTAGATACGTCGGCACCCTGTGGTATTGAAGGGCCTCCATAATACAGGCCCAGGGGAGAGTGTTAAAAGCGTTGGCGATGTCAAGCGACACAGCCAACAACACACCTCCCCCGGCCACGGCCTCATCCGCAAGCCCCTTTACCCGGAGGATGGCCCCCACCGTCGAGCGCTCCCTCCGGAACCCGAACTGGTGTGCCGAAAGATCCGGCCCAGTCCGGGTGAGGTGGCACATTAGACGATCGGCGATTATCCGCTCGAGGAGTTTACACCCCTCATCGAGCAAGACAATCGGCCGATACGCCGACGGCGAGTCCTCCGGTCGCCCCTCCTTCCGCAGGAGCACGAGGCTGCCCACCCTCCATCGAGCGGGGAATTCCCCACGCTCAAGACAAACGGAGAGCAGCCTCCGAAAACGATCCCCCAAGTGCCCCAGCGCCAGTACCAACGCGCGCCCCGGTATGCCGTCAGGCCCGGGGGCGGTGTTCCCGGCGCCGAGGCGACGGAGGACCATCTTCAGCTCCTGTGCGGTGACCTCCGTTGATTCCTCCTCGGCAAGCGGCCCTGAGGACGCAGGTAGAGCCATTTGTGGCGGCACGTGCCGGTCCCGGAGTGGGAACAGCGACGAGACAATTTCCGAGACGAATTCGGGTTCAAGCGTCTCCGTCAATGGTGGGGCCCATGGCCGGAGCCTGTCCCTGGCGAACCGGTAGGGACGCCCCCACGGGTCCCCATCGAGAGACGCAAGAAGCTCCTTGCGCGCCTCATCCTTCGCCACAGCAATGGCCGCCTTGAGGGCTTTTTTGGCTGCTTTATAAGCAGCGTGCAGCTCTTCCTCTACGACGTCGACCTCGCCTGGAGCGGGCCGGCGACCACGTCGGCGGCTTCGGTGACGGGTGTACGGGCGGCGCGCGCGCACGCAAGCGGCGCGCAGGGAGGCCACTTCCGCGCACCACCAATACACCTGCCTCGAAGGACCCCGCGACTTCACTCGCGGCATCGCTGCATCGCAGGCACTGGACACGGCTTCGGTAAGCCACTCGGCTTCGGCATGCACATCCTCCAGGACGTCCGGCATGGGCAACCATGCCTGGACGATGGCAGCCTCCTCGAGCAGCTCCCTGTCCAGCTGCTTCAATGCCCAACGAGGGCGGCCTGTCCGTGGGGACTGGACCGCGGGGTTAGGGGTCTGGGTGGAGATCCCGAACCGGATATACCGGTGATCCGAGTAGGTCTCCACCCCCTCCAAAACCCGCCAGTCTTGCACTCTGCGGACAAGTGCGGGGGAGGCGAACGTGACGTCCACGATGGACTCTCCCCGCGACGCCACACAGGTGCTTGTCCTCCCGCGGTTAAGGACCTCGAGGTCATGGGAGTCGAGCCATGGCCCCAGTATCAACCCCCTGGAATTGGCCCGTACGCTGCCCCACCTTGTGGACCACGAGTTCAAATCTCCCAGGAGGAGAACCGGGCGAGGCTGTATGCGGTCCAGAAGGGCCCCAACCTCGCCCAAGAAAGACTCGAACTCGTCATCGTCCCTGTTGGGCGAGAAGTACGTCCCAACAACGACGACGTCTCTCCACGTTGCCGCGACGTAGCCCACGCCGCAAGCGATGGGTCTAGGAGGCGGGACGCACAGGGCCCTGGACGGGACCATCGCGACCAGCGCCGGGGTCGCCGCGTCCACTATCCAATTGCTCCCCCGGGGGATGAATAGAGGTTCCGCCAGGACAGCCATCTCTATGCCCTCTTCAGCAACCGTCTGCATAAGCAGATCGTGTGCTGCACCACAATGGTTCAAGTTCACCTGTAAGAATTGATGAGTGTGAACTTGATCCATCAGGGGCACTCGACTTCAACATCCGCAGCTTCATCCATCCCTTCTTGAGAAGTCCCAGCGACTTCAGAAGGGTTCGGATGAGCTGGAGCAGATGGCTTTGTGCCGGCTGCAACAGCTGACCTCTTGGGTCTTTTGGGCTTGGGGGCTTTACAGGTCTTGGACCCGACCTGATGGCCTGCCGATAGCCCTGCCGCTGCGCACAGAGTGCAGCGTGGGGCAGTTGAGCAGTTGCCTGCTTTGTGCCCCGGCTGGGAGCACCTGTAACAGAGGTCGCTTCGGTCGACCTCCGATTTGCACTGGGTGCGAACGTGTCCGGTCTCGAGGCACCTATAGCAACGCCTCTCTCTGGGCGTCAGCAGCTTGACGCTAGCCGACACCCAGCCGACAAGAAGGCGGCCGGCACTCGCCAGTTTTTTGGCCACATCGACTGGGCATCGAACCCATGCGGCCCCCATGCCACCCGAAGACTGGCGGATTTCACCAACTTTTATCGTCTCGGCGGCGCAGTCACTCGCTGTAACGATTGCCGCCAGGAGCTCCGGTCCAGTGACGGTGTCGTCCAAGCCGGCTATGCGGATGTCAGCCGTCGCCACCGGGCGCTGTACTCGGACACACTCATCACCCAATATCCGCCTGATGAGTTCAGCCAGTTGGTCGGCCTTTGCGCCTCTGTCGTCTCCCGCCACTTCGAATATGCGGGCACCTGTTGCAGCCCGTCGCGGACGAAGCCCCGGGATGCCAAGAGCCGCCCAGTCGATTTGCCTCTTGGCCTCCGACAGCGCCGACGCATAGGTGACTCCGTTCTTTTCGGCCTCCGGCTGTAGAGTCACCACAACAGCCGCCGTCCTCGGAGTCCGGAGTTTGGGCTTTTTCGGGCCCTTCTGCACAGGAACCTGTATCCTGTCGCCAGCCTCCCGCCTACCATTTCGGCCAACACGCACCCACTCTCTGGATGGAGGAAGTGCGGCCGACCTGTCGGCAACAGCGGGGACCGGCGGCCAAGCCGAGGAAGGTCCGGCTATAGCCCGATCAGCCGTTTGGGCTGTGACAGTTTTGCTGCCCGACTTCTTGCCCCTTCCCTTGCCCTTCTTCGAAGGTGTTGCTGTTGTCGGCAAGACCGACGGGGTTGGGGGTGAAAGTACCTTTTCGCCGCCCATGCCTGACTGTCCAGCAGCCACAGCAGCAAAGGTACCCGATTGCAAGGCCACACCCTTGCTCTTTTTTCCTACTCCCTTTCCCTTGCCAGCAGGGACATGGGTAGCAGGCGGAGCCAACGAAACAGGTGTCGAGGCCTCACCTATTCTGTCCGCCGCAAGTGGAGGCCGCAGTCGAGGTGCAGGCGGAAGCTTCTCCTCGAGATTCGCCAAACGGGCCGACATCATTGTCCCCAAGTCAACCAATAGCGACCGCCGAAGCTCCTCCAGTGGTTGTGGGGCCATAGACGCCTGAAGCGCTGTCTCCGGCCTAGGAGGATGGCAAGATTGCACCAATTTGCCCATCTCCTCTTTCATTGCCGAAAGCTCCTTGCGCAGGTCGGCCAGTTCCTTGCGCATTTTGGCATTCTCAGCCTGGAGGACCGCGGTTTCCTCCGACACGGTCCTCCGACTAAGCTCGTCAAAAACTTCTTTGACGCTGGCGGTGGCATCCCTCAAGTAGCCCTGGAACTTACCGCACAGATTCTTGCTGTTCTTGGCCACGTGAGAGATGCTGTCCAGATCCCCCTGGATACGCAGGCCAAGACCGAGCGTGGACTGGTCAGTGAGACCAGCGACTAGCTCAGCCGAGCTGGTTAATCCCCTCGAGGACAGTTCCGTCCTCGTTGGGTATTTTAGCCGCAGAACTCTGGCCGATGCAGCCATTGCAGCAATCTCTTTTTCGGCTTCAAGCCGAAGCTGCTGCTTCTCAGCCTCGGCCAGCCTCTCCTTGGCTTCCGCAAGCCCGACGTAGTTCCCATGTGTTGGGGGTCTACCACGTCCGCGGATTTTAATAGCGGGTGCGTTTCCGCCTCCACCCCACTCATCATCGTCCTTGTCAAGGGGACGTTTTTGAGCCTTGGCACTCCCAGTGCTCATCCCATCGTCCGACGCCACATCAAAGAATTCGACGTCGCTGTCGACGCCACCGCCTGCCCCGCTCTCGGTGTCAGTCTCGGAGAGACGCAGTTGACTCTCCAGACTGGTACTCCGACTCCGATCACGAGTTTGCTGGCGGTGACGTTCGAGGACGTCCTCCGAGATTCGGCAGAGTCTTACCGACGGTCTCGATTCCATTTCCCTCTCTTTCTCCCGTAACATAGGCGAATTGCGCCCAGCCACTCTTTCAGACTTTCGCAGTCTACTCTCCCTCTTTTTACTCCCCCCCTTTATCTGCTCATTCCCCTGAGCAACACTTTCCTTCCCCTTCTGCTCATTCCCCCGAGCAACCTTTTCCCCTCCCCCTTTCGGCTCATTCCCCTGAGCCACATGTTCCCCACCTTTCAATTTCCCCCCCTTATCCCCAAGGCTATCATCGCGAATGTTGCCCCCTCCGTATAACGTGGGGCAGCACGCCGAAGCGTGACGGGATTCCCCTCCTGCGTCGCAGGAAGGACCCGCCCGGAGAATATTTGCATTAGCGACTTTATCCATATTTTGTTTTTGCTGATCCACAGCTTTGTGTGTGCCTACTTTGATATGTGTGTGAAATGTGTGTGTGTGAAAGTGTGTGGTGTGTGTGTGTGTGTGAAAAATGAGAGTTGTGTGTGTAAGTGTATGAGCGAATGAAGTGTACCTACCTAATGCGCCTCTTCGCTTCACCGCCCAACATAGCTGGCTTGCTATGGTGAGCGGCTACTGAGCCCCCCCACCACGACAAGGTGGACGCAACTCGGGGGGGAACCTAACCTAACCTAACCTAACCTAACCTAACCTAACCTAACCTAACCTAACCTAACCTAACCTAACCTAACCTAACCTAACCTAACCTAACCTTTTTTTTTTTTTTTTTTTTTCGTGGGAAAATCTGATTAAGACCATCAGGCGCTCTCGGGGGAGAGCGGCCCGGTGAGTGGAGGTCCCCCCTGGTCTAGATGGTGTTTGCCAGGGGTATATCCACTAAAAACCCACGGTGTCCCTCACGCCGCAATTGTCGGGGTCAACGGGACCTGATAATACTACCGTTGACCCCGACGGCGGTTGGCCGCGGTCGGCCCCCTCTCACAAACACTTCCAGACACCCTTTTTTAATAAAAAGGGTGGGAAGTGTGATACCCTCTCCGAGAGGCGCGGACACGCCGCCGTCTCGGGGCCCCTAAAGCCGGTGGTGAATCCCCCCCGAGATCACCACCAAGGGCCGAGGTGATTGGCAGCCAGGCCCCGGCAAATACCACGATGGCCCGGCACCCTCTTGTAATTTTTTATAGTGGTTGTTTTCCACGCGGCCCATCCTTCCGGAAAGGGCCCCCGGGCCCGCTGACGCGGGCTTACGGTTGGCAGCCAGGCCCCGGCAAATACCACGACGGCCCGGCACCCTCTCGTAATTTTTTATAGTGGTTTTCTTCCACGCGGCCCCTCCTTGCGGAAAGGGCCCCCGGGCCCGCTGACGCGAGCTTACGGTTGGCAGCCAGGCCCCGGCAAATACCACGACGGCCCGGCACCCTCTCGTAATTTTTTATAGTGGTTTTCTTCCACGCGGCCTCTCCTTGCGGAAAGGGCCCCCGGGCCCGCTGACGCGGGCTTACGGTTGGCAGCCAGGCCCCGGCAAATACCACGACGGCCCGGCACCCTCTCGTAATTTTTTATAGTGGTTTTCTTCCACGCGGCCTCTCCTTAAGGAAAGGGCCCCCGGGCCCGCTGACGCGGGCTTACGGGTTAGAAGCCGGGCAAGCCCGGCTTCCCACCTCGTGCGCCTCTTGGCTTCACTGCCCCTCTTGCAGCTACTGAGCCCTCCCACCACGACAAGGTGGACGCACATCGGAAGGGAACCTAACCTAACCTAACCTAACCTAACCTAACCTAACCTAACCTAACCTAACCTAACCTAACCTAACCTAACCTAACCTTTTTTTTTTTTTTTTTTTTTTTTTTTTAACGTCAGGAAATCGCCTTAAGACCTTCAGGCCGCCCTCGGGGGAGAGCGGCCCGGTGTGTGGGGGTCCCGCTGGCCTGAGATGGTAGGCGGCCAGGGTTTACCCACTAAAACCTGACGGTTCCACGCTCGCCATGTAGTCGGGCAATGACCACGGGAGCACGTTCATATTCTTCCGTGGCCCGACGGCGAAGGTCTGTGTCAGACCACTCTCTGCGGAGGTTGGCCCCCTAACTCTTGAGTGAACGCACGGGAACAGCGTGCGCCCCACTCGGGCCCTTTACACGACGATGGACTCCCCCGAATCCACCGCCTACGGGCCATTCTACGGGGGCATGAGATCGTCCCGTAGACGCTCTCTTTGTCTTCTTCTGCCTCGACCAGATCTGCGTTGTCGGGCAGGAAGGGAGCTCGTTATTTCCCTTTCCCTCTCTGCTTGCTCTTTGGCTGCCATGACAACTTCGGCGAACCGAAGTGCAGCTGTCCACCCTTCTTCTCCAGCAACCATTGCGGACACCAGCGTTGGGAGTGACAGATCCTGCCCTACAACCACCTTCAGCTCCTCTCTCTGCTCGTTCCAGGCCACACAAGTCTCAAGTGTGTGGGTGGAAGTGTCCGCATCATTTGGACAATGGTGGCACCTCGGCTCAGGCTCCCGACGAGCAATCTGGCACAGGTACTTTCCGAAACAACCA
The DNA here is from genome assembly GCA_949358125.1 of Idaea dimidiata. NCBI lineage: Eukaryota > Metazoa > Arthropoda > Insecta > Lepidoptera > Geometridae > Idaea > Idaea dimidiata. Next base: position 12,111,884 of record OX442342.1, on the reverse strand, counting down.
TGTCCGGAAAGCACCTGCGCCAGCCTAAACGTGATAGTGCCATGTTGCCGATCGACCCATTCGGCCAGAACCGGACGAATGGCTTCGATGGTCTTGTGACCCGCCTGTGGCCGCTCAAGTCTCCCCGACCATTCCTCCATGGCGATTTGACGGAGCTCCAGCCTACGCCCTATTATTTCTAATTGTGCCGGTCTGTCGCCCCGTTCACGCGCCTCCTCTCGCCATTGGAATGTTGATGCTAGGGCTTTAGCATCTAGGTCCCATGGAAGGGTTCCGGCCAACAGGCATGCTGCCTCATAGGATATGGTGCAATATCCCCTTATCACTCTCACAGCCATGAGTCTTTGCGATTTGCGCAGTAGGGCCTTACTCCGGCTGGTGAGTGTATCCGCCCACACTGGACTCCCGTATAGAGCCATCGATCGGATGATCCCGGCGTACAGTTTACGGCACGATGTCGATGGTCCCCCAACATTTGGCAGCAGACTGCACAGGGCATTTGCTGCTTTTTGCAGCTTTGGAGCCAGCAATTCAAAATGCGCCGTAAAGTCCCAAGCTGAGTCCAACACCAACCCTAGGTATTTCATAGACGATTTCACGTCGATGCGAACCCCGTCTATGACTATATGGGGATTTCGAGGTGGCACGGCGCGAGAGCTATGAAACATCATAGCCTCGCACTTGTTGAGAGCCACCCTGAGCCCCAGTCCGCGGATTCGGCCCACCACACCCTCCACACCGACAGCGGCCAGTGCTGCCACGGAGAGGTACGAGCTCCCCCGGGCGGTTACCAGCGTGTCGTCTGCATAGCAGACTACGCCCACGCCCGGGGGATTACGACCCCGGAGAACAAAATCGTAACCGATGTTCCACAGGAGCGGTCCCAAGACCGACCCCTGCGGAACACCGCACGAAACCTCCCAGCTACTCATTCCGTTTCCGTCAGGGAAAACGACCTTTCGGTCCCTGAAGTACGCATCCACGGTACGGCAAAGGTAGAGAGGCACTTGATGGTACCGAAGAGCCTCTCCTATAACCTCCCAGGGGAGGGTGTTGAAGGCATTGGCGATGTCCAAGGACACCGCCAAGACGACCTCATCCCGGGCCACGGCATCCTCTACCAATGTCCTCACTTTAAGAATCGCATGGACTGTAGAACGGTCCCTGCGGAAACCATATTGGGAGTCGTCGAGGTCCGGACCGTCTCTCCCCAGGTGTGCGACGAGGCGTGCAGCTACAACTCGTTCGAGGAGCTTGCACGCCTCGTCAAGCAGCACAATGGGGCGGTACGCGGACGGCGACTCAATCGGGCGACCCTCCTTTCGCAGCAGGACCAGTTTTCCCGTCTTCCAGAGACGAGGAAACTGGCCCCGCTCCAGACATGCGCTCATTAGGCGCAAAAATCTAGGACCAAGCACCCCCAGAGCAATTTTCCAGACGCGTCCCGGAATCCCGTCCCACCCAGGAGCAGCATTGGAACGCATCCTTCTGATCGCCATGCGTAGCTCGATGGCAGTCACCTCTACGGTGTCAGATTCTTCCTCTATAGGAACCTGATCCTCCGGCATCAGGATAGGTGGAATGTACTCATTCCTTGGTGGAAAGAGGCACCCTATCACTCGCCCCACCTGTTCAGGCTGCAGACTCTGTGTGAGTGGGGGGGCATACGGACGCAGCTTACCACGCACCATGCGATAAGGCCGCCCCCATGGGTCCTCATTCAGAGTGTGCAGCATCTCTTCCCTGGCTTGGTTCTTGGCTTCTCCAATGGCGATCTTAAGGGCCAGCTTGGCCGCTCTGTAAGCCTGTCCGAGACAGGCCTCCCTTTCGGCGAACCCGTGGTCGCGACGGCGTCTCCTACGATGCCGAGTGTATTGGCGCCTCGCTACCACGCAATCTCTGCGGAGTTGCGCGATATCAGCGTTCCACCAATACACCCGACGTTTTGCGGGTTGAGGTCCGACGCGAGGCATTGACACATCGCAGATGCGGGTCAACGCTTTCCTGAACCACTCGGCTTCGGCATCGACGCTCACCGGCCTGTCAGGGGCGTCCGGCCACGACTCGATCAAGGCAGCCTCAATAAGAAGCTCGCGGTCAAGGCGGTTCAGTGCCCACCGCGGGCCTTCGCTGCGGGGCCGCGTTGGAGCGGGAGGGGTCGAAGTTTGGGCTGAGACGCTAAATCGGATGTATCTATGATCCGACAGCGTCTCCACCTCCTCGACGACTCTCCAGTCTCCCACACGCTGTGCAATACAGGGGCTAGCAAATGTCAGGTCAACGATTGAGCCCCCGTTAGACCGTACACACGTGTTGACTGTTCCACGATTGAGGACCACCACTCCAATCTCTTCTGCCCATTGCTCTAATCTTCTCCCCCGCCAGTCGGTCGCAGGAGACCCCCACGCCACGGATTTTGCGTTGAAGTCCCCCAGGACTACAACGGGATAGGAGTGGTGCAAGTTGACCACATTCCGCAACTCAGGTAGGAAGACCTCCTCAAAATCCGAGTCCGGTGCGTTGCACGAATAGTACACTGCGACAAAAAGCAGCCCCTCCATGTGCGCAGCGACCCATCCTCGGCCCTTATCGACTACTGTCAGGGGAGAGGAACCGACAGCGCCGCGAGATATCATAGCGACGTCTCCGTTAACGTCGGACACCCAACCAGGGCTATTCTGCACTGAGTAAGGCTCTGGCACCACTACCAGGGAAATCAACCACTCCGCGGCACTTTGGATCATAAGATCCTGTGCCCTTATGGAGTGGTTGATATTCACTTGGAGTACGGAGATTGCCATCATTAAGGTCCCGTCATCTGTGTCCTCCCAGTGGGCGTTCTACTGCCCGGTTTCTTGGTCGATTGACAGGCCATCGACCCCACTGTGTGACTAGCAGCTTTGCCAGCATTTGCGCACTGTCTACAGTGTGCCTCAGCTAGACACGTAGCGGCCTTATGTCCGGGCATGCTGCAGCGGAAGCATAAAGCTCCACCCTCTACTCTAGTAGTGCAGCATTTACCCACATGCCCGTGCTCTAGACACTGAAAACATATAAGCGGTCTAGGTTCCAGCACCTTGACAGAGGCCGCCACCCACCCCACCAGCAATCTGCCGGCTTCCGCGATTCTTTTAGCCGCTGCCACTGGACAGCGTACAAAGACCGACGCAAGGCCCCTCGGAGTACGCCGAATTTCTCCAGCTTTAATCGACTCCGGCGGGGTTCCTCCGATTGTCGCTACAGCCGTGACCACTTCAGCCGCGGTCACAGAGTCGTCCAGATCGGAGATGCGCAGATCTGCGCTTTTGCTCGGTCTGGACACTTGTACCTCGTCCTGGCTGAAGAGCTCTCGAAGCTTCACCGCAAGTGCATCAGCTTTCGCGTCGCTTTCCGGTCCCGAAACCTCTATAAGTCGTGTGCCGGTCAGGGATGGCCGGATTTTCACTCCGTTGGGTATGCCAAGGTCCTCGAGCCTGATGTTGCTCTTAGCATACGCAATCACTGCCTCATATGTTTGGCCTTTCTCAACACCCCCTGAAGTTAGAGTGAGAATCACTGCAGCTGTTTTGGGGACTTGGAGGCCAGTCCTTGCTGGCTGTTTCGGCCGTACAGGCCTCTGAGCAGCCGGTTGTAGGGCCCTCGGTCTGGCAACCACGGTGCTCCATTGTTGCCTCACAGCAGCAGCTGAGCTTAAGAAAGAACCTGCACCCTGGGGTTGGGAAGCTGTAGCCTCCCGACCAGCCTGCGATTGCTTCTTTCTCCTCCTCTTCCTTCTACCCCCTCCAGATTCCACCGCTATGACAGCCGACTCCGTAGGGACCTGAGAGGTATCCATAGGCTCCTGCACTGTCCGTATACTAACCTGCGAGGGTCCCGGAGAAGGCTGAGAAACCTCCGTCACAACCGATGAGGCAACCGCTGGAATTCGGGAGCCGGCAGTCTCAAAGGTCCGTGCAGGCTGAGTCTTGTCCTTGGGACGGTCTGCAGCCAGTGGAGGGCGCATGCGGATCTCAGGCAACAGTCTCTCCCGAATTCCTTCAAATCGAGCGTCAATTATATTACCCATTTGCCGAAGCAGGGACTGGGCAAAAGCCTCCATATCCTTCGGTTGACGGAGTTCACCGACAGAGGTACCTCCGATGACAATACCCGGAAGCTCGGTGTTTACTTCCGCTACACTATGTTGTGAGGGACCCTCTTTTCTCCAACTGGCTCTTATCTCCCCCATCAGGGTCATTTGTGACCGCATCTCGGTCATCTCCTTTCGGATGTCAGCAAGTTCCTTTCGGAGACTGTCATTCTCCTCTTGGAGCCTGACCGTTTCCTCGCTTACGCCGGTGGTGCCAAGTTTCTCCACAGCATCTTGCAACCACTTAGCCGCGTCGTAAAGGTCTCGTCGGTACTTGCCCTGCAGTCGTCCCGAGTACCTCGCTACCCTGAAAACGTTGCTCACACCTTTCTGAGCAAGTCTCCGAAGCGTCACTGCTGACTGTTGGTATGTATCAGGACCCACTGTAGACGTCGATGAGTTTGGCTCATTTGTCGTAAGCCGCATTAAGGTAGGCAACTCAGTTGGGGCATCCTCAAATATCTCAGGGTCACTTATTTGGGTTTCTTCATTTGGCGGTGCCTCCAGTCTCTCTTGGGACGGTAGACGCCGTTTGCCTACTTTTTTCCTCCTTTGTGGCTGAGGTTGAGCGGCCGTTGCTCTCTTTAGAAAATCTACTCTGGAGTGAGTAATTTTGAGCTTTAAGCCCCTGCCTCTACGGGCGGTGGGTACCTTGGGGGGCGGAAGCATATCATCCTCCGAGTCTCCCTCTTCAGGTAGTCGCTTGCGTCCGATCATAGACGGGGTCATCCTACCAGAGGAGCAAGCAGAAGCCGGCCGTGTTTGTGCTCCCTGTGAACCATACTCTGGACTTTGGACACCAAAAGTTCGTAGTGGGTCCATTCCGTCCCATTCCAGCTCTCCGTCTCGGACGGTCGCATTAAAGTCCCCAAGCTGAATTTGTTGGACAAACTCTTCGTCGGACCTGCTCCCCGATTTGTCATCGGCCAAAGGACTCCTGTCTCTCTCTACACTCCTGTCCCTCTCCATACTTCTGTCCCTCTCCTCTCTTCTGTTCCTCTCCAACCCCCTGTCCAATCTCACAATCTCCACTCTGAGCTCTTTAGCCACATCACCTACGCTGGCGCTTCTCCGTGCAGAGCTCCGAAGAAAATAACCTTCCTCCGGGGCCACAACCAGAGGCGCAGCGACCTTCCTTCCAGTTCCCGTATCTACATTCTCCCCCCCAGTTCCCCTACCCACATCTACATCTTCCCCACCAGTAGCCCCCCCACTATTCCCTGCCCCAATAATTCCCCCAGTTTTCTTCCCCCCTTGACGTCCCCCAGTGTTCTCCTCTCCCTCAACACTTACGCGATTTGCTGCTCCCCCCAGAATACGATGGGAGCTGCCCGCCGAAGCGGGGTGGGATTCCCCAGTCGCTGTGCGGCTGGGACCCACCTGGGTACTGCTTTTGCATTTCGCCTTCATGTCATTTTTGGCTGATCCACAGCTTCGGCTGATCCACAGCTTTGTGTGTACCTAATCTACTTTACATGTGTAGTGTGAATGTGTGGATGTGTGATCGTGCATGTGTGACTGTATGTATGTATGTTTCGGCCAGGCCGATGGTAAATGACCATTGACGAGGACAAAACTGTGTGCGAGTGTGTGACTTAATGTTGGTGTCTACGTGTGTGTAATGTGTACCTACCTAATGCGTCTCTTCGCTTCACCGCCCAACATAGCTGGCTTGCTATGGTGAGCGACTACTGAGCCCCCCCACCACGACAAGGTGGACGCAACTCGGGGGGGAACCTAACCTAACCTAACCTAACCTAACCTAACCTAACCTAACCTAACCTAACCTAACCTAACCTAACCTAACCTAACCTAACCTAACCTAACCTAACCTTTTTTTTTTTTTTTTAACGAGGGGAATCTCCTTAAGACCGTCAGGCCGCTCCCGGGGGAGAGCGGCCCGGTGTGTGGGGGTCCCTCTGGCCTGGGTCCGTGTTTCGGCCAGAGGTTTACCCACTAAACCCCTCGGTGTCCCTCATCGCCGCACAGTGTCGGGGTCAACGGGACGTGCTGTGGCATACTACCGTTGACCCCAACAGCGGATGGCCGTGTTCGGCCCCTTCTCAAAAAACCCCAGTGAAGGGGAAAAAACCTTCTCAAGAGGCGGCGTGAGACAAGCCGCCGCCATCTCGGGCTCAGTATTTGGCGGCGGGCTCCCCCGAGCCCGTCGCCAAGAGCAGAGTTACGGTGGTAACAGGTCATTACGCACCCTTCGACGATTGCGCCTGGGGCAGTGAGTGCCAGCAAGTAGCTCCCGTGCACGCTCGTCTTCCTCTTTCGTGGCCATGACACGCTCGCAAAAGACTCGCAGCGCCTGCCACGCATCGTCACCACCGAGTATGGCCACAATAACAGCCGGCAGTGACAAGTCGCGGCCAATGGCGCGCGTCAGTTCCTCTCGGGGTGCAGCCCAGGCAGGGCAGACCGCTAATGTGTGTTGGGCGGTGTCACAATTACTGGGGCAATGGTGACACCGCTCATCCATCTCCCTTTGGATCCGACACAGGTACTTCCCGAAGCACCCATGTCCGGAAAGCACCTGTGTCAGACGAAACGAAAGGGACCCGTGGGACCTCTCCGTCCATTCGTCTAAAACGGGCCGTATGGCCGAAATGGTCAAGTGGCCCGCTCCCGGCTCTTGCAGCCGCCGCCGCCATTCCACCAGCTGGACCTGGCGGAGTTCCTCCCGGCGCTCCTCAACCACCCTGAGCGCCGGTCGGTCCCCTCGGCTCCGAGCCTCCTCTCGCCACTCATAGAGCGACGCGAGGGCTCTCGCCTCCAGGTCCCACGGTATGGAACCGGCCAGGACGGCGGCAGCCTCGGCCGACACGGTGCGGTATGCCCGCGTCACCCTGATGGCCATCAGCCTCTGCACCTGCAAGAGTCTGCTGATGACGCCACCAGGGATATTCGCGGCCCACACCGGTGCGCCGTACAAAGCCATCGAGCGAATCACCCCTAGGTACAGACGTCTCGTTAAGACGCTTGCCCCCCCGATGTTGGGCAGGAGCCGGGCAAGTGGCCCCGCCGCTCCCACCAAACGTGGCACGAGACGCCCGAAGTGGGCATCAAAACGCCACCTATGATCGAGCACCAAGCCCAGGTATTTGAGCGTGGACCCGACCCCGATACGCACTCCCCCGATGGTGATATGGAAGTCCGGCGGTAACCGAACTCCCGATCCCCTGAAGCACACTGCCTCTGTTTTATCAAGCGCAACGTCGAGGCCCAAACGTCGAATTCTGGCAACGACGTGCGCGGTGCCGGCTGTGGCCAGGATTGAGGCCTGGCGGCAGTTTCTACCTCGGGCCGTGACAAGGGTGTCATCTGCGTAGCAGGTGACCGTGACTCCGTGGAGAAGGGAGCCACGCAACACCCAGTCATAACCCAGGTTCCACAGGAGTGGTCCAAGAACCGACCCCTGTGGAACGCCACAGGTCATATTCCACGACTGCGGACCAGTCCGTGTATCATAAGATATTGTCCTATCCGCAAGATAGGCCTCCACCACCCTTCGGAGGTATTCCGGGACCCGGTGGTACCGGAGGGCCTCCCTGATGCATGACCAAGGGAGAGTGTTAAAGGCGTTGGCGATATCGAGTGATACCGCCAACAGCACCTCTCCCCTGGACACTGCCTCCTCCGCAAGGGCCTTGACCCGGAGGATCGCCCCCACAGTGGACCGTTCCCTCCTAAACCCGAACTGGTTTCCCGACAGATCCGGTCCGGTCCGGGTCAGGTGGCTATTCAGGCGAGCAGCGATTAACCTCTCCAAGAGTTTGCCCCCCTCGTCCAAGAGGACAATAGGACGATACGCCGATGGCGAATCCTCCGGCCGCCCTTCCTTCCTTAGGAGTACAAGGCTACCCACACGCCACCGAGCAGGGAATACACCCCGCTCAAAACAGGCGGTGAATAGCCCCCGGAGACGGTCCCCCAAGTGCCTCGATGCCAGAACCCATGCACGACCTGGTATGCCATCAGGCCCAGGGGCGGTGTTCTTGGCGCCGAGGCGACGGAGGACCATCCCCAGCTCCAAGGAAGTAACCTCCAAGGAGTCCTCCTCCCCAGGTGGCGCCAGCTCCACAGGTGGTGGCGGGGCCATAGTCGGCGGACTATGCTGGTCCCTGCGAGGGAACAGTTGTGCCACAATTTGGGAGACTAGATTCGGCTCGAGCGTCTGAGTTAGTGGAGGAGCCCATGGTTTGAGCTTGCCCCTAGCGCCACGGTAGGGGCGCCCCCATGGATCCCGACTCAAAGACGCGAGCATCTCCTCGCGAGCGCTGTCCTTCGCGGCCCGTATGGCCACTCGGAGAGTTCTCCTCCTAGTTTGCCAGTTCATATAGAGCTGGTCCTCAGTCTGGTCCATCTCATCTGGATCACGAGGTCGGCCGTGCCGACGCCTCCGGTGACGTTGGTATCGGCGGAGCGCTGCTACGCAGGCGGCGCGTAGGGAGGCTATCTCCTCGCTCCACCAATAAACCTGCCGCGACCGGAATCGCGACTGGACCCGGGGCATCGCCGCGTCACAGACGCACGCCATATCTCTGGTGAACCTTTCCACCTCAGCATCCACATCACCCAGGACTTCGGGCACTGGCACCCACGCCTGGATGATCGCGGCCTCTTCGAGGAGCTCTTTGTTGAGCTTCTTCAAAGCCCATCTTGGGCGATCCGAGCGAATAGGGGACGACTGGACTAGAGGGGAGGTGTGGGCGGAGATCTGAAACCTGACGTATAGATGATCAGTTAGAGTCTCCGCCTCCTCAACCCTCCAGTCGCGCACCCTTTGTGCGAGGCTCGGGCTAGCAAAGGTGACGTCCACGATTGACTCACCCCGCCTACACACAAAGGTGCTTACCGCACCCCGGTTCAGGACCATTAGGTCGTGAGAATCGACCCAGGGACCCAGAATCAAACCCCTCGAGTTCGCCTGACTGCAGCCCCACCGCGTGGACCAGGAGTTGAGGTCCCCCAAGAAGAGTGCCGGACGAGGTTGTGTACGGTCCAACAAGGCCCCAACCTCGTCCAGGAAGCCCTCAAACTCCCGGTCCGGCCGACTTGGCCTGAAATAGGCCCCAACTAGCACGGCGCCCCTCCACTGCACCGCGACGTACCCGGTCCCTCTGGCAAGGAGTCTTAGCGGCGGAACGCATAGGGAGCTGGACGGGAGGATTGCGACATCTGCCGCCGTGTCCGCGAACCAGCCACTCCCGGGTGGGATGTAATACGGATCCGCAACCACTGCCACCTCTATACACCAGTCTGCAAAGGAAGCCACAAGAAGGTCTTGGGCATTCCTGCAGTGGTTAATATTCGCCTGCAGAAAACGATGGGAGGGGCCGTGATCCATTACGGAGCCGTAATGTCGACCACCTCGGTCACCGTCCGCTCCGAAACCTCGGACGCAGCAGGATTGGCGACGACTGGGGCTGGGTTAGGACCCGCTGCCGGCCTCTTCTTCGCCTTCGCGATTTTTGGCTCCTTACAAGCCGCAGTGCCAACTCTGTGGTTGGCCGGTAGATTGGCCGCTGCGCATAAAGCGCAGTTTAGAGAGGCCGAGCAAACGCCGGCCCTGTGGCCAGGACGACCGCAACGATAACACAAATCACTGCGGTCGACCGTCGACTCACACCTCACTCTGACATGGCCGACCTCCAGGCACCGAAAACAGCGCTGTGGCCTGGGCTGCAAGAGTTTTACAGAGGCCGAAACCCACCCTACGAGCAGACGCCCCGTCTCCGCCACCTTTTTTGCAGCCATCACTGGGCAACGGGCCCAGGCTGACCCCATTCTCGTGTTACGGCGGATTTCGCCACACTTTATTTGCTCGGCTGAGCATCCGCCCGCCAGCGCTATCGCCGCCACGAGTTCGTCAACAGTGACCGAATCGTCGAGGCCAGTTATTCTAACCTCGGCGGTGGCAACAGGACGATGCACCCTGACCCGTTCAGCGGATAGTAACTGCTTCATTTTAGAAGCCAAGGCATCAGCCAATTCAGCCTTTGCTTGTCCAGGCACCTTTATTATTCTGGCACCTGTGGCAGTCTTGTCTATTTGGAGGCCTTCAATCCCGAACTCACGCCAGTTGATTTTGGATTTGGCCTCCGAGAGGACAGCGTCATAAGTGTCCCCTCTTTCCTCGGCATCTGGTTGAAGGGTCACCACAATGGCGGCAGTCCTATGAACCCTTATCCGCGGCTTTTTGGCCTTAGGGTTGGCCTCTTTCTTCTTAGGAGCCTTCTTCCTATTGTTCTTGCCGACAGTAGTCCAGGCTCCAGGAGGAGCGGACGTCGACTTGCTATGAACGGAAGAAGGCGTTCCAGTAGCTCTTGAGGTAGAGGGGCCGTTGGTGGCAACAGCGAGAGCTGTAGGCACCGGTGGCGCTAAGACCATGCCTCTACCCTTGTTCTTTCCTCTGTTCTCGCCTGGTTGACCAGCAACCACAGCAGCAAAAGTCGCTGTTTGTGAGGTAGGGCCCTTGGTTTTCTTCCCTATGCCCTTTCCTTTGCTGGAAGGGACCGGTACAACGGGTGGAGCCAGCGGAGCCCGAGGCGTCAGTGGCTCTGAGGTCTCATGCGTCCTGTCCACCGCAAGTGGTGGCCGCAGTCGCGGAGCAGGCGGAAGTCTCTCCTCGAAGTTAGCCAGCCGGGCCGACATCATTGTGCCCAGATCGACCAACAGCGACCGACGGAGTTCCTCGAGAACGGAAGGAGTCTCCAGAGAAGCCGCAGGCACCCGGGGCGCAGTCTCAGGCCGAGGAGGATGACTGGATTCTCGAGCCATCTTGGCCATTTCGTCTTTGATAGACGACAACTCTTTACGGAGGTCGGACAACTCCCTCCGCATTTTGACATTCTCAGCCTGGAGGACCGCGGTTTCCTCCGACACGGTCCTCCGACTGAGCTCGTCAAATACCTCCCTGACGCTGGCAGTGGCGTCCCTCAGGTATCCCTGAAACCTACCGCAGAGATTTTTGCTGTTCTTGGCCACGTATTGAATACTGTCCAGATCCCCTCGGATACGTAGGCCAAGACCCAGCGTGGACTGATCAGCAAGTCCAGCGACAAGTTCGGCTGAACTACTTAAACCCCTTGAGGACAGCTCTGTCCTCGTTGGGTATTTATCTCGGAGTGCTTTGGCCGAAGCAGCCATTGCAGCTATCTCCTTGTCGGCTTCATGCCGCAGCTGCTGCTTTTCAGCCTCAGCAGCCCTCTCCTTGGCCTCAGCGAGTCCAACGTAGTTCCCGTGCGTTGGGGGTCTACCTCGTCCTCGAACCTTGGTGGCAGGTGCGTTACTGGTCCCGCCCCACTCCTCTTCGTCCTCTTTGTCTCGGGGACGTTTAAGGGCTTTGGCACTTTCAGTGCTCCTCCCACCGTCTGAAGCCACGTCAAAAAATTCGACGTCGCTGTCAACGGCATCGCCCGCCCCGCTCTCGGTGTCAGTCTCAGAGAGACGGAGTTGACTCTCCAGACTGGAGCTCCGACTCCGATCGCGGGTTTGCTGGCGTTGACGTCCCTGGACATCTTCTGGAAGTTGACAGAGTCTGACATAAGGTCGTGCCATCTTCTCCCTCTCCTTCTCCCGACAGATAGGCGAATTTCGCCCAGCAACCCTTTCTGACTTCCTCAGTCGAACCTCCTTCTTCTTCCCCCCCCCCCTGGTTTCCTGCTCATTCCCCTGAGCCACATCACTCTTTCCCTTCTGCTCATTCCCCCGAGCAATCTTTCCCTCTCCCCCATTCAACTCATTCCCTTGAGCCACATGTTCCCCCCCTTTCAAGTTCCCCCCCTTACCCCCTAGGCTATAATCGCAAATGTTGCCCCCTCCGTATAACGTGGGGCAGCACGCCGAAGCGTGACGGGATTCCCCTCCTGCGTCGCAGGAAGGACCCGCCCGGAGAATCTTTTCATTGGCGACTTTATCCATTTTGGTTGTTTGGCTGATCCACAGCTTTGTGAGTGCCTACTTTGATATGTGTGTGAAATGTGTATGTGAGATGTGTATTGTGTGTGTGTGTGTGTGAGAATGTGAGTTGTGTGTGTAAGTGTATGAGCGAATGTGAAGTGTACCTACCTAATGCGCCTCTTCGCTTCACCGCCCAACATAGCTGGCTTGCTATGGTGAGCGGCTACTGAGCCCCCCCACCACGACAAGGTGGACGCAACTCGGGGGGGAACCTTTTTTTTTTTTTTTTTTACGAGGGGAATCTCCTTAAGACCGTCAGGCCGCTCCCGGGGGAGAGCGGCCCGGTGTGTGGGGGTCCCTCTGGCCTGGGGCCGTGTTTCGGCCAGAGGTTTACCCACTAAACCCCTCGGTGTCCCTCATCGCCGCACAGTGTCGGGGCTCACGGGAAGATCCGCAGTTGCACTACTGCCGTGAGCCCCAACGGCGGTCGGCCTCATCAGGCCTCCTCTCCGGCCCTTTGTAGGGCAGACCTCTCGAGTGGCGGCGTGGACACGCCGCCGCCATCTCGGGGCTCGTTGTTTGGCGACGAACTCCCCCGAGTCCGCCGCCAAGAGCCGCATTACGGTGGCATGAGATCATTGCGACCTCGTCGCCGGGCGCGCCTGGGGCGCTGAGTGTCGCGGGCGAGCTCCCTCGCTCGCTCCGCATCCTCCTTCGAGGACATCACGTCCTCGCAAAAACGGCGTATAGCCGTCCATGCTTCCTCGCTGTTGAGCATGTTGGCCACAACAGTGGGCAGCGAGAGATCACTGCCCACAACCCGCACTAGGTCCTGCCTGGGGGTGTCCCAGGCTGGGCAGACCTCCAACGTGTGTTGAGCGGTGTCGTCACTGGAAGTGCAGTGGTGGCACCGCTCATCCACCTCCCTCCGTATTCGGCACAGATACCGGCCAAAACATCCATGGCCGGTGAGCATCTGTGTCAGCCGAAAGGCCAACGCCCCATGGCTCCGTGTGAGCCAGTCTTCCAAGACAGGCCGGATCGCCGATATGGTCCAGTGACCCGCTCCAGGCTCTTGCAGCCGTTGTCGCCAGACCGCCAGCTGGTCCTGGCGGAGCTCCTCCCGTCGCTCTTCAACGACGCGGAGCGACGGTCGGTCGCCCCGGTTCCGCGCCTCCTCGCGCCACTCGTAAAGTGACGCGAGGGCTCTCGCCTCCAGGTCCCAGGGCATGGAACCGGCGAGGACAACGGCTGCTTCGCCCGACACGGTGCGGTATGCCCGCGTCACCCTGATGGCCATCAGCCTCTGCACTTGCAGGAGTCTGCCGATGACGCCACCAGGGATGTTCGCGGCCCACACCGGGGCTCCGTAGAGAGCCATGGAGCGAAGGATCCCCAAATAAAGGCGCCTAGTAGAGGCGCTTGGGCCGCCTATATTTGGTAGGAGCCGGGCAAGTGGCCCCGCCGCTCCCACCAATCTCGGGACCAGACGCTCGAAATGCGCGTCGAATCGCCACCCGCTATCTAAGGTCAACCCCAGATATTTGAGGGTTGACCTTACTGGTATTCTCACCCCGCCAATTGTGAGGACGAAACCCGGTGGCAGCCGGACTCTGGGTGCGCAGAAGCACATCGCCTCAGTCTTCTCGAGAGCCACTTCGAGGCCCAAACGGCGAATTCGGCCGACGACGTGGGCAACGCCGGCGGTCGCCAAGATTGAGGCCTCGCGAGTGGTCTTACCCCGGGCCGTCACCAGGGTGTCATCGGCGTAGCAGGTCACCGAGACACCCAGGAGAAAGGCGCCCCGCAGCACCCAATCGTACCCCAGGTTCCACAGGAGCGGTCCTAAGACTGACCCCTGTGGAACCCCACAGGTCATTCGCCACCGTTGTGGCCCCTCGCTGGTGTCATAGGCGATCCAGCGGTTCGCCAGATACGCCTCGACCGTCCGACTTAGGTATTCCGGCACCCGATGATAGCGGAGTGCCTCCTTGATGCAGGCCCAGGGGAGAGTGTTGAAGGCGTTAGCTATATCGAGTGATACAGCCAACAGCACCTCTCCCCGGGCCACGGCCTCCTCCGCCAGGGCTTTCACCCGAAGGATGGCCCCCACCGTCGAGCGCTCCCTCCGGAACCCGTACTGGTTTGCCGACAAGTCCGGCCCGGTACGGGTGAGGTGGCTCGTTAGGCGCGCCGCGATTATCCTCTCGAGGAGTTTACACCCCTCATCGAGAAGGACAATCGGGCGGTACGCCGACGGCGAGTCCTCCGGCCGCCCCTCCTTCCTCAGGAGTATGAGGCTGCCCACCCGCCATCGAGCTGGGAACTCCCCTCGCTCGAGGCAGGCGGAAAACAGCCCCCGAAAATGGTCCTCCAAGTGCCTGGAGGCGAGAACAACGGCGCGCCCCGGTATGCCGTCAGGCCCAGGGGCGGTGCTCTTCGCGCTGAGGCGACGGAGGACCATTCTCATCTCCGAGGAAGTGACAGCGATGTCTTCCTCCATCGGTGCCGGTTCTGCCGCCGGTGGCGGAACCATGCTCGGCGGGTTATGCTCCGCTCTCTGTGGAAAGAGCGTCGCTACGACCCGGGCGACAAAGCTCGGCTCAAGCGTCTGAGTCAGAGGCGGTGCCCACGGTCTGAGCTTGCCCCTAGCTAAGCGGTAGGGGCGCCCCCATGGGTCCCGACTCAGTGACGCGAGCAACTCTTCGCGAGCTCTGTCCTTGGCGACGCCAATAGCCACGCTCAGGGCTCTCCTCGCGGACCTCCAGGCCTCGTAGAGGCGGTCTTCGACCGGATCCGGCTCGTCGGGCTCACGGGGCCGACCGTGTCGACGCCTCCGGTGTCGTTGGTACTGGCGGCGCATTGCCACGCAGGAGGCGCGTAGCGTGGCAATCTCCGCGCTCCACCAGTACACCTGCCGCGAGCGAGCTCGCGGCTTGACCCGGGGCATCGACGCGTCACAGACGCTCGCCATCACCCTCGTGAGCCGTTCCGCCTCTTCGTGCACATCATCCAGGGATTCGGGTACGGGCACCCACGCCTGGATGATGGCGGCCTCCTCCAGCAGCTCCTTGTCGAGCTGTTTGAGAGCCCATCTCGGGCGTTCTGCCCGCGGGGTCGGCTGGACTGGGGGCGAGGTGTGGGCAGAGATCTCAAATCTGACATAGAGATGGTCAGAGAGAGTCTCCGCCTCCTCAACCCGCCAGTTGTGCACCCTTTGCGCGAGGGCGGGACTTGCGAGTGTGATGTCCACAATCGACTGGGCCCGCCACCGCACGAAGGTGCTTGCCGATCCCCGATTAAGCGCCGCCAGCTCGTAAGCGTCGAGCCATGGCTCGAGGAGCCTCCCCCGTGAGTTGGGCCGTGCGCTGCCCCACCTGGTGGACCAGGAGTTGAGGTCTCCCAGGAGAAGGGCCGGAAGAGGTTGTGTGCGGTCCAATAGGGCCCCAACCTCTTCCAGGAAGACCTCAAACTCACGGTCGGGTCGGTTTGGCGTAAAGTACGCTCCGACCACGACCGTGTCCCTCCACCGCACCGCGACGTAGCCAAAGCCGCGGGCGATGAGACGGAGGGGTTGCGCACAGAGTGCACCCGGGATGATGGCGACTAGTGCCGCCGCATCCGCAACCCAGCTAGACCCACTCGGAATGCTGTGGGGATCTGCCACGACTGCCACCTCGATAGACCACTCAACCATTGACGCCACCAGGAGGTTCTGCGCGTTCCAGCAATGGTTGAGGTTCGTCTGTAGGAAGCGATGGGAGGGGCCGTGGTCCATTACGGAGCCGGAATGTCGACCACCCCATCCATCGCCTCCGTAGCCTCCGAGACGACTGGACTGGCCGTGGCAGGGTTGGACGGTGCATCCCTGGCAGGCCTCCTCTTAGACACCTTGGGGTCCTTACACCCTTTGGTGCCCACTTTGTGAGCTGCCGGAAGACCGGCAGCTGCGCACAGGGCGCAATTCAGAGCGGCTGAACAGGCCCCCGCTTTATGGCCAGGCTGGCCGCAGCGATAGCAGACATCGCTGCGGTCGACGGCGGATTGGCATTTGGCCCTCACATGCCCCGCCTCGAGGCAACGGAAGCACCTCTGTGCTTGGGGCTGCAACAGCTTGACGGTCGCTGAGACCCAGCCCACAAGCAAGCGGCCACTTTCCGTCACCCTCTTTGCGACTTCCACGGGGCAGCGGGCCCACGCCGAGCCCATGCTGCGTGATTCCCTTCGGATGTCTCCGCACTTGACTTGCTCCATGGAGCAGTCACCTACACGCGCAATAGCCGCAGTCAGCTCGGCGACCGTTACCGAATCATCCAGACCGGTGATTCGGATGTCCGCGGTTGCCACCGGTCTGTGGATGCGGACACGGTCTGCGGACAGGGTCTCGCGGATTTTGGCCGCAAGAGCTTCCGCCTGTGCGGTTTTGTTGGGGCCCGGGATCTTAATGATCCGGGCGCCTGTCGCCGTGCGATCGATCCGCACGCCCTCGATGCCCATAGTGCGGAAGTCTATTTGGGCTTTTGCTTCGGAGAGGACCGCCGCATAGGTCTCCCCTCGTGCCTCCGCCTCTGGCTGCAGGGTAACTACGATGCCCGCAGTTCTGTGTACCCTGAGCTTCGGCTTCTTTGGCTGTGCAGGCTGCTGGGCCGTCTGCTTCTTGGTTTTTGGCGCCTTTTTGCCCTTTTTGCCCTTTCCTGTCACGGTCGTCCAGGCTCCAGTTGGAGCAGTCGGCTGGACGGTGGCACCGGGGGCAGCCCGTGATGGGCCAGGCACCGCTACCGGGGGGCCGGAAATGGCCGTAGAAGTGGAAGGGCCAGGGTCCGCCGCAGCAGCTGTTTGCGGCTTAGACGTCTTGCCCTTCCCTTTCCCCTTCCCTTTGCCCTTACCTGCAGTAGCAGGCAGTACCGGGCTGACCTCAGCAGCCGCTGGAGGTGGCGACGCAGTTACGGCTGCCCAGCTCGCCCTATCAGCCGCCAGTGGTGGGCGGATTCTTGGGGCAGGAGGCAGCCTTTCCTCCAACACCTGAAGGCGGGCACTTACCATAGTCCCCACTTCGACTATGAGTGCCCGCTTCAGTTCTTCAATCAAGTTGGCCTCCGGGCGGGCTCGCACCGCAGTTGGCTGGTTGTTTGCCATGACTGCGGCGGGTTGATCGCCGGCACCCGAAGGGGCAGCTTGTGAGGACGAAGGGAGGCTTCCGTTCGCCCTGGCCATCTCTTGTCTTATGGCGGCCAGCTCCTTTCGCAGCTCCGCCATCTCCGCCTTAATTCGGACGTTCTCTGCTTGGAGCAGGGCCGTCTCATCATTAGCCGTTCGCTTGCTCAGCTCGTCCACCACGCTGGCGACGCTGGCAACGGCATTTCTCAGGTAGCCCACAAATCTACCTTGTAGTTTCTTCGAATTGTTGGCGACGTAGTTTATCGTGGCTAGGTCGCCCGCAATTCTCTCCCCGAGGCCCTGCGTAGTCTGCGTCTCGACCGGGACATCGGGGGTTCCATTCTCAGTGGCCCTCCTTATTTGCTCCGTCTTCGTAGCATGTTTGAGGCGGAGCTCTCGAGCGACGGATGCTGCAGAGTCGACCTCCTTTTCTGCCTCGAGTCGCATCGCCTCTTTCTCCACATTAAGGAGATGCTCCTTGGCCTTGGCCAAGCCCACATATTCACCAGAGGTGGGGGGACGGCCACGTCCCCGTCCTCTACCCGGACCGGAGTCCGTTACAATGGCAGGTGCCTTAACTACACCCCACTGCTCGTCGCTGTCAGAGCCACTCCGTGCCCTTTTGCTGCTGACCGTCACCATGCTATCGACACTCTCCGCTGGAGAGTGGTAGCCAGATGCGGACCCGGATGGTACGTCCGTATCTGTTGTGGTGGACGACAAGTTTAGATCGCTTGCCAGCGACTTCCTGTCCTTCGGAATCTTCTTGTCGTCCAGTCTAACAAGCCTCACTACGGGGCTTCGGGGTCGATCACCCGCCTCAGTCCGGTCGGGGCTCTTCCCCAAACTATCTCCAGTGAGCAACTGCTCCTTCACTCGCCTGCGCGCTTCGCGCCTCTCTCTCCTCTCTCTCTTCTTCTCCTTCGCGTCAGATTTGGTTGTGTTGTTTTTTAGAAAATCCATAAGGTTCCCACGAGAACACGGATTGGTTTCCCACGAGGGCCGGAGCCGGTTCGGCACCTGTGGGGCCTTGATTTGTAACCCAAGGGTGGGGCGGCAGGTACCCCCCTGAGGACGCAGTAAAGACCGCCTACTGGGCGGCCACACAGCTCTCGCCCTGCGTCACCAACTTAGCTTTCAGGTTTTTTAACGTGGTCTCTCCACGGGGCCGGCCGGTAAAGGCAAGCCCGAACGACCCATCCCCGCTTTCGCGGGAGGCACCTACTCTAACACGTGCCCCGGCCAATTAAGGCAAGGGCACCCACCTATTGGTGTGTAGTGTGTGTGTGGGTGTGTGGTGTGTGTGTGTGAAAATGTGAGTTGTGTGTGTAAGTGTGTGAGCGAATGTAAAGTGTACCTACCTAATGCGCCTCTTCGCTTCACCGCCCAACATAGCTGGCTTGCTATGGTGAGCGGCTACTGAGCCCCCCCACCACGACAAGGTGGACGCAACTCGGGGGGGAACCTTTTTTTTTTTTTTTTTTTTCGTGGGAAAATCTGATTAAGACCATCAGGCGCTCTCGGGGGAGAGCGGCCCGGTGAGTGGAGGTCCCCCCTGGTCTAGATGGTGTTTGCCAGGGGTATATCCACTAAAAACCCACGGTGTCCCTCACGCCGCAATTGTCGGGGTCAACGGGACCTGATAATACTACCGTTGACCCCGACGGCGGTTGGCCGCGGTCGGCCCCCTCTCACAAACACTTCCAGACACCCTTTTTTAATAAAAAGGGTGGGAAGTGTGATACCCTCTCCGAGAGGCGCGGACACGCCGCCGTCTCGGGGCCCCTAAAGCCGGTGGTGAATCCCCCCCGAGATCACCACCAAGGGCCGAGGTGATTGGCAGCCAGGCCCCGGCAAATACCACGATGGCCCGGCACCCTCTTGTAATTTTTTATAGTGGTTGTTTTCCACGCGGCCCATCCTTCCGGAAAGGGCCCCCGGGCCCGCTGACGCGGGCTTACGGTTGGCAGCCAGGCCCCGGCAAATACCACGACGGCCCGGCACCCTCTCGTAATTTTTTATAGTGGTTTTCTTCCACGCGGCCCCTCCTTGCGGAAAGGGCCCCCGGGCCCGCTGACGCGAGCTTACGGTTGGCAGCCAGGCCCCGGCAAATACCACGACGGCCCGGCACCCTCTCGTAATTTTTTATAGTGGTTTTCTTCCACGCGGCCTCTCCTTGCGGAAAGGGCCCCCGGGCCCGCTGACGCGGGCTTACGGTTGGCAGCCAGGCCCCGGCAAATACCACGACGGCCCGGCACCCTCTCGTAATTTTTTATAGTGGTTTTCTTCCACGCGGCCTCTCCTCAAGGCAAGGGCCCCCGGGCCCGCTGACGCGGGCTTACGGTTGGCAGCCAGGCCCCGGCAAATACCACGACGGCCCGGCACCCTCTCGTAATTTTTTATAGTGGTTTTCTTCCACGCGGCCTCTCCTTAAGGAAAGGGCCCCCGGGCCCGCTGACGCGGGCTTACGGGTTAGAAGCCGGGCAAGCCCGGCTTCCCACCTCGTGCGCCTCTTGGCTTCACTGCCCCTCTTGCAGCTACTGAGCCCTCCCACCACGACAAGGTGGACGCACATCGGGAGGGTCGGGGGGGAACCTTTTTTTTTTTTTTTTTTCGTGGGAAAATCTGATTAAGACCATCAGGCGCTCTCGGGGGAGAGCGGCCCGGTGAGTGGAGGTCCCCCCTGGTCTAGATGGTGTTTGCCAGGGGTATATCCACTAAAAACCCACGGTGTCCCTCACGCCGCAATTGTCGGGGTCAACGGGACCTGATAATACTACCGTTGACCCCGACGGCGGTTGGCCGCGGTCGGCCCCCTCTCACAAACACTTCCAGACACCCTTTTTTAATAAAAAGGGTGGGAAGTGTGATACCCTCTCCGAGAGGCGCGGACACGCCGCCGTCTCGGGGCCCCTAAAGCCGGTGGTGAATCCCCCCCGAGATCACCACCAAGGGCCGAGGTGATTGGCAGCCAGGCCCCGGCAAATACCACGATGGCCCGGCACCCTCTTGTAATTTTTTATAGTGGTTGTTTTCCACGCGGCCCATCCTTCCGGAAAGGGCCCCCGGGCCCGCTGACGCGGGCTTACGGTTGGCAGCCAGGCCCCGGCAAATACCACGACGGCCCGGCACCCTCTCGTAATTTTTTATAGTGGTTTTCTTCCACGCGGCCCCTCCTTGCGGAAAGGGCCCCCGGGCCCGCTGACGCGGGCTTACGGTTGGCAGCCAGGCCCCGGCAAATACCACGACGGCCCGGCACCCTCTCGTAATTTTTTATAGTGGTTTTCTTCCACGCGGCCTCTCCTTGCGGAAAGGGCCCCCGGGCCCGCTGACGCGGGCTTACGGTTGGCAGCCAGGCCCCGGCAAATACCACGACGGCCCGGCACCCTCTCGTAATTTTTTATAGTGGTTTTCTTCCACGCGGCCTCTCCTTAAGGAAAGGGCCCCCGGGCCCGCTGACGCGGGCTTACGGGTTAGAAGCCGGGCAAGCCCGGCTTCCCACCTCGTGCGCCTCTTGGCTTCACTGCCCCTCTTGCAGCTACTGAGCCCTCCCACCACGACAAGGTGGACGCACATCGGAAGGGTCGGGGGGGAACCTAACCTAACCTTTTTTTTTTTTTTTTTTTTTTTCGTGGGAAAATCTGATTAAGACCATCAGGCGCTCTCGGGGGAGAGCGGCCCGGTGAGTGGAGGTCCCCCCTGGTATAAATGGTGTTTGCCAGGGGTATATCCACTAAAAACCCACGGTGTCCCTCACGCCGCAATTGTCGGGGTTAACGGGACCTGCATAATACTACCGTTGACCCCGACGGCGGTTGGCCGCGGTCGGCCCCCTCTCACAAACACTTCCAGACACCCTTTTTTAATAAAAAGGGTGGGAAATGCGATACCCTCTCCGAGAGGCGCGGACACGCCGCCGTCTCGGGGCCCCTAAAGCCGGTGGTGAATCCCCCCCGAGATCACCACCAAGGGCCGAGGTGTTGGCAGCCAGGCCCCGGCAAATACCACGATGGCCCGGCACCCTCTTGTAATTTTTTATAGTGGTTGTTTTCCACGCGGCCAATCCTTGCGGAAAGGGCCCCCGGGCCCGCTGACGCGGGCTTACGGTTGGCAGCCAGGCCCCGGCAAATACCACGAAGGCCCGGCACCCTCTCGTAATTTTTTATAGTGGTTTTCTTCCACGCGGCCTCTCCTCAAGGAAAGGGCCCCCGGGCCCGCTGGCGCGGGCTTACGGTTGGCAGCCAGGCCCCGGCAAATACCACGACGGCCCGGCACCCTCTCGTAATTTTTTATAGTGGTTTTCTTCCACGCGGCCTCTCCTTAAGGAAAGGGCCCCCGGGCCCGCTGACGCGGGCTTACGGGTTAGAAGCCGGGCAAGCCCGGCTTCCCACCTCGTGCGCCTCTTGGCTTCACTGTCCCTCTTGCAGCTACTGAGCCCTCCCACCACGACAAGGTGGACGCACATCGGGAGGGAACCTAACCTAACCTTTTTTTTTTTTTTTTTTTTTTTTTTCGTGGGAAAATCTGATTAAGACCATCAGGCGCTCTCGGGGGAGAGCGGCCCGGTGAGTGGAGGTCCCCCCTGGTCTAGATGGTGTTTGCCAGGGGTATATCCACTAAAAACCCACGGTGTCCCTCACGCCGCAATTGTCGGGGTCAACGGGACCTGATAATACTACCGTTGACCCCGACGGCGGTTGGCCGCGGTCGGCCCCCTCTCACAAACACTTCCAGACACCCTTTTTTAATAAAAAGGGTGGGAAGTGTGATACCCTCTCCGAGAGGCGCGGACACGCTGCCGTCTCGGGGCCCCTAAAGCCGGTGGTGAATCCCCCCCGAGATCACCACCAAGGGCCGAGGTGATTGGCAGCCAGGCCCCGGCAAATACCACGATGGCCCGGCACCCTCTTGTAATTTTTTATAGTGGTTGTTTTCCACGCGGCCCATCCTTCCGGAAAGGGCCCCCGGGCCCGCTGACGCGGGCTTACGGTTGGCAGCCAGGCCCCGGCAAATACCACGACGGCCCGGCACCCTCTCGTAATTTTTTATAGTGGTTTTCTTCCACGCGGCCTCTCCTTGCGGATAGGGCCCCCGGGCCCGCTGACGCGGGCTTACGGTTGGCAGCCAGGCCCCGGCAAATACCACGACGGCCCGGCACCCTCTCGTAATTTTTTATAGTGGTTTTCTTCCACGCGGCCTCTTCTTAAGGAAAGGGCCCCCGGGCCCGCTGACGCGGGCTTACGGGTTAGAAGCCGGGCAAGCCCGGCTTCCCACCTCGTGCGCCTCTTGGCTTCACTGCCCCTCTTGCAGCTACTGAGCCCTCCCACCACGACAAGGTGGACGCACATCGGAAGGGTGGACGCACATCGGAAGGGAAACCTAACCTAACCTTTTTTTTTTTTTTTTTTTTTTTTTTTTTTTGCGTCAGGAAAATGCATTAAATTGCATACCCATCGCCCCGGGGGAGGCGATGAGTTATGTGGGGCTCTCCGGTCCAGAAGGGACCGGCCTACCCACTAAAAACCTGACGGCATTGCGACGCCATTCCGCAAAAGTGTCGGGGCTTACGGGAGAATCCGCTGTAGCACTACAGCCGTAAGCCCCAACTGCGGTCGGTCTCGCCAGACCTCCTCACAAAAACCCTGGCAAGGGAAAAAACCCTCTCGAGAGGCGGCGTGTTAACGCCGCCGCCATCTCGGGCTCAGTGTTCGGCGACGGACTCCCCCGAGCCCGCCGCCAAAAGCCAGGTTAGGGTGGCAACGCATCGTTGCGCACCCGGCGTCTGCAACGTCTGGGGCCGTGAGTGTCGCGAAGCAACTCGCGGGCCCGTTCCGCATCCTCCTTACTCGCCATTACATTTTCGGCGAATTGACGCAGAGCCTGCCAGGCCTCGTCGCTGCCGAGGATGGCCGTGATAACGGCCGGCAGCGTCAGGTCGTGGCCGATGGCGTGCGTCAGTTCTGCTCTGGGTGCAGCCCATGCTGGGCACACCTCCAGTGTATGTTGAGCGGTGTCACAATTGCTGGGGCAATGGTGGCACCGCTCATCAGCCTCCCTGTTAATCCGACACAAGTACTTCCCGAAGCACCCGTGTCCGGAAAGCACTTGTGTCAGATGGAACGACAAGGCCCCGTGGGACCTGTCAGTCCATGCCACCAATACGGGCTGTATAGCCGATATGGTATAGTGGCCCGCTCTAGGCTCTTGCAGCCGCCGCTGCCACTCCGCCAGCTGGACCTGGCGGAGCTCCTCCCGGCGCTCCTCCACCACCCTGAGCGCCGGTCGGTCGCCCCGATTCCGCGCCTCCTCGCGCCACTCGTAGAGCGACGCGAGGGCCCTCGCCTCCAGGTCCCACGGAATGGAACCGGCAAGAACGGCGGCCGCCTCGCCCGACACGGTGCGGTATGCCCGCGTCACCCTGATGGCCATCAGTCTCTGCACCTGCAAGAGTCTGCTGATGACGCCATCAGGGATATTCACGGCCCACACCGGGGCACCGTAGAGAGCCATAGAGCGGAGGATGCCGAGGTATAGTCGCCTCGTAGCCACACTCGGACCCCCGACGTTCGGCAGGAGCCGGGCAAGTGGCCCCGCCGCCCCCACCAACTTCGGGACAAGGCGTCCGAAGTGGGCGTCGAACCTCCATCGACGGTCAAGGGTCAGACCCAGGTATTTGAGAGTCGACCCGATGGCGACTCTCACCCCGCCAATGGTCAGGTGAAAGTCCGGCGGTATCCGGACTCTCGGACCACAGAATGCCATGGCCTCGGTCTTTTGCAGCGCAACCTCAAGACCCAACCGGCGAATTCTGCCCACTATGTGGGCAGTACCGGCCGTGGCCAGGATGGTGGCGTCGCGGCAAGTCCTCGCACGGGCTGTGACGAGGGTGTCGTCGGCGTAGCACGTCACCGAGACTCCGTGCAGGAGAGCGCCGCGCAACACCCAGTCGTAGCCGAGGTTCCACAGAAGGGGTCCTAGGACCGACCCCTGTGGAACCCCGCATGTCACCCTCCAACGCTGTGGTCCAGCACTTGTGTCGAAGGCAATCCAGCGATCTGCTAGGTATGCCTCGACCGTTCGACACAAGTACTCCGGCACCCGATGGTAGCGGAGTGCCTCCTTGATGCAGGCCCAGGGGAGAGTGTTGAAGGCGTTGGCTATATCGAGTGATACAGCCAACAGCACCTCTCCCCGCGCCACGGCCTCCTCCGCCAGGGCTTTCACCCGGAGGATGGCCCCCACCGTCGAACGCTCCCTCCGGAACCCGTACTGGTTTACCGATAAATCCGGCCCGGTACGGGTGAGGTGGCTCGTTAGGCGCGCCGCGATTATCCTCTCGAGGAGTTTACACCCCTCATCGAGAAGGATAATCGGGCGGTACGCCGACGGCGAGTCCTCCGGCCGCCCCTCCTTCCTCAGGAGTATGAGGCTGCCTACCCGCCATCGAGCTGGGAACTCCCCACGCTCGAGGCAGGCGGAAAACAGCCTCCGAAAATGGTCCTCCAAGTGCCTGGAGGCGAGAACGACCGCGCGCCCCGGTATGCCGTCAGGCCCAGGGGCGGTGCTCTTCGCGCTGAGGCGACGGAGGACCATCTTCATCTCCGAGGAAGTCACTTCAATGGAGTTTTCCTCCATCGGTGCCGGCTCTGCTCCTGGTGGAGCCATTGTTGGCGGACTATGCTCCGCCCTTTCGGGGAAGAGCGAGGCAACCACCTGGGCGACAAAGCCCGGCTCGAGGGACTGAGTCAATGGAGGGGCCCATGGCCGGAGCTTGCCCCTAGCCAAACGGTAGGGGCGCCCCCATGGGTCCTGACTCAGAGTTGCGAGCATTTCCTCGCGGGCTCTGTCCTTCGCGGCATTTATTGCCTTGCTCAAGGCCCTCCTCCCTGCCCTCCAGGCCTCGTAGAGACCGTCCTCGACGGGGTCCGGCTCGTTGGGCTCACGGGGCCGGCCGTGTCGACGCCTCCGGTGTCTCTGGTACTGGCGGCGCATTGCCACGCAGGAGGCGCGTAGCGTGGCAATCTCCGCGCTCCACCAGTACACTTGCCGCGAGCGAGCTCGCGGCTTGACCCGGGGCATCGACGCGTCACAGACGCTCGCCATTGCCCTCGTGAGCCGTTCCGCCTCTGCGTCCACATCATCCAGGGTTTCGGGCACGGGCACCCACGCCTGGATGATGGAGGCCTCCTCCAGGAGCTCCTTATCGAGCTTCTTTAGAGCCCATCTCGGGCGTTCAGCCCTGGGGGACGACTGGGCCGGGGGCGAGGTGTGGGCGGAGATCTCAAACCTGATGTAGAGATGATCAGAGAGAGTCTCCGCCTCCTCAACCCGCCAGTCGTGCACCCTTCGAGCGACGGCGGGGCAGGCGAGTGTGATGTCCACAATCGACTGGGCCCGCCACCGCACGAAAGTGCTTGTCGTGCCCCGGTTTAGCGGCGTAAGATCGAACGCATCGATCCAGGGCTCCAGAAGCCTCCCTCTGGAATTAGCCTGTGTGCTACCCCACCGCGTGGACCAGGAATTAAGGTCCCCCAGGAGGAGAGCCGGAAGAGGTTGTGTCCGGTCCAAAAGGGCCCCAACCTCTTCCAGGAAGACCTCAAATTCCCGGTCGGGCCGGTTTGGCGTAAAGTACGCTCCGACCACGACGATGTCCCTCCATCGCGCCGCGACGTATCCAACGCCGCGAGCGATGAGACGGAGGGGCGGCACACAGAGGGAGCTGCTTGGGATTACCGCGACCAATGGTCGCGGGGTAGTCGCATCCGCAAGCCAATTACTCCCACAGGGGACGTTGTAGGGGTCCGCCACCACAGCTATCTCAATAGACCATTCTACTAGGGATGCGACGAGGAGGTTTTGGGCATCCCAGCAATGGTTAAGATTTGTCTGCAGGAAGCGATGGGAGGGGCCGTGGTCCATTAAGGAGCCGGAACATCGACCACCTCATCCATCGCCTCCGTGGAGACAGTTTGGTTTTCCGCAGCGGGGCGAGACGACGCACCCCTGGCGGGCCTATTCCTTTGGGCCTTGGGCTCCTTGCAGGCCTTTGAGCCAATTTTGTGCGTGGCCGAGAGTCCGGCAACTGCGCACAGGGCGCAGTGCATGGCCGCGGAGCACGCTCCAGCTTTGTGATCCGGCTGTCCGCATCTGTAGCAGATGCTGCTGCGGTCAACGTCTGACTGACACTTGGCCCGTACATGCCCAGCCTCCAGGCAACGGAAGCACCGCTGTGCTCGGGGCTGCAGCAGCTTGACTGTCGCTGAAACCCAGCCCACAAGCAAGCGGCCGCTTTCCGTTATCCTCTTGGCGGCTTCAATGGGGCAGCGTACGAAAGCCGAACCCATTCCGCGCGATTCCCATCTGATGTCCCCGGTTTTGATTGCATCCGAGGAGCAATTACCAGCGCTAGCTATGGCAGCCGTGAGTTCGGCCGCCGTCACTGAGTCGTCGAGACCAGTGACGCGCAGATCCGCCGTAGCGACCGGTCGGTAGACTCTGACTCGGTCCCCTGAGAGAGTCTCGGCAATTTTGACCTCTAGGGCGGCCGCCTGCTCGACCCTAGCTGGCCCCGGGATCTTAATGATCCGAGCCCCAGTCGCCGTTTTGTCGATTCGGACACCTTCAATTCCTAGGGCCCGCCAGTCAATACGCGACTTAGCTTCGGCTAAGACCGCCGCGTAAGTCTCTCCTCTCTTTTCTGCTTCCGGCTGGAGGGTGACTACAATGCCCGCCGTCCGGTGCGTCCGCAACTTTGGCTTCTTTGCCTTGGGGGCCTGTTGAGCTGCCTCCTTCTTCTTCTTCGGTGCTTTTTTGCCGTTCTTACCCACAGTCGTCCAGGCTCCAGGAGGAGCAGGAGCCTGATGGGACGGACCGGGAGCGGCACTAGAGGGGCCAGCAACAGCGACGGGAGGGCCGGAGACGGCTGTGGAAGTGGGGGGGCCGGGAGTGGCAACAGGAGTTACCTGTGGCAAGGAGTTCTTGCCTTTCCCTTTCCCCTTCCCCTTCCCCTTCCCTTTGCCTTTGTCCGTAGCCAAAGGCACGGCAGAGCTGATTTCCGTCTCCATGTGAATTGGAGACGTGCTCAGCGCCCTTGCCCTGTCGGCCGCCAGTGGCGGGCGCATTATAGGGGCTGGGGGCAATCTCTCCTCCAGGACCTGGAGGCGGGCGTTCACCATCGTCCCGATTTCCACGATGAGTGAGCGTTTCAGCTCCTCTATCAGAGTCGCCTCTGGGTGGGCACCCGCTGCGGTTGGCTGTTTGGCCGCCTTGGCCGCGACGGGTTGTCTGCCAACACCCGAGGACGAAGGTTGCGGCATCGAGGTGCTGTTTCTAGCACTGGCCATCTCCTCCCGGATAGAAACAAGCTCCTTGCGGAGTTCTGCCATCTCCGCCTTGATCTTGGCGTTCTCCTTCTGTAGAAGGGCCGTCTCATCCGTAGCCGTGCGCTGGCTTAATTCCTCAATGACGCTCGCAACACTGAGCGCAGCATTTTTGAGGTAGGCCACAAATCTGCCTTGCAGCTTCCCTGAGCGGCTAGCGACATAATTTATCGCTGATATGTCACCAGCAATCCTCTCTTTGAGGCCCTCCGTCGTCTGGGTTTCGACAGGGGCATCAAGCGCCTCTCCGCCAGCAGCCCTCTTTAGTAGCTCCGACTTTGTCGGGAATTTGAGCCGAAGCTCCCTGGCGGCGGAGGCGGCAGCCTCAATCTCCTTTTCGGCATCAAGCCGCATCGCCTCCTTTTCAACCTCAAGGAGGTGTTTCTTGGCCATTGCCAGGCCGACGTATTCCCCAGATGTCGGGGGGCGGCCTCGGCCTCGGCCCCTTCCAGAGTTAGAGCCGGTGGAGGTGGCAGACGCCTTGTTGACGCCCCACTGTTCGTCATCCGAGCTCAAGGCCCTTTTGGTGCTCGTCATCGTGGAATTGCTAGCCACGCTTTCGGCCGGAGAGTGGTACCCAGACAGGGATGCCCTGTCTGTCTCCGTGCTTGAGGAGGATAGGTTTAAGTCACCTATCAGTTCCGCCTTCCTCCTTTCAAGGCTGCTGAGCCTTTCCAGTCTCACGTATGGGCCCCTTGTAGGGCTTCTTGGCCTTTCGGCATCCTCACTCCGCTCGAGGCTATTACGCCCCACATCGTTCTTTTCAAGCAGAGACTGCTCCTTCACTCGCCTGCGCGCTTCGCGTCTTTCACGCCTCTCTCTCTTCTTCTCCTTTTCGTCAGATAGTTTGGTGTTTTGGTTCTTAAGGTAATCCATGAGGTTCCCACGAGAACACGGAAATAACGGTCGCATAGGGCCGGAGCCGGTTCGGCACCTATGAAGCCTAAATTGATGACCCAAGAGGGGGGGCGGCTGGTACCCCTCCTGGGGGTGCGGTAAAGACTGCCGACTGGGCAGCCACACAGGCCTCGCCCCGCACCACCAACTTGCCTTCCAGGTTTTTTAACGTGGTCTCTCCACGGGGCCGGCCGGTAAAGGCAAGCCCGAACGACCCATCCCCGCTTTCGCGGGAGGCACCTATGCTAACACGTACCCCGGCCAATTAAGGCAAGGGCACCCACCTATTGGTGTGTAGTGTGTGTGAGGGTGTGTGGTGTGTGTGTGTGAAAATGTGAGTTGTGTGGGTAAGTGTATGAGCGAATGTGAAGTGTACCTACCTAATGCGTCTCTTCGCTTCACCGCCCAACATAGCTGGCTTGCTATGGTGAGCGGCTACTGAGCCCCCCCACCACGACAAGGTGGACGCAACTCGGGGGGGAACCTAACCTAACCTTTTTTTTTTTTTTTTTTTTTTTAACGAGGGGAATCGCCTTAAGACCTTCAGGCCGCTCCCGGGGGAGAGCGGCCCGGTGTGTGGGGGTCCCTGCTGGCCTGGGGCGGTGTTTCGGCCAGAGGTTTACCCACTAAACCCCTCGGTGTCCTGCGCTCCGCAAGTGCCAGAGCTCACCGGAATTCCTCTCGGAGGCTCATCGGTGAGCTCCAGCGGCGGTTGGTCTCGTCAGACCCCAGCTCTAAAAAACCCGCTATAGGCGGGAAAAAACCATCTTCGAGAGGCGGCGCGGACACGCCGCCGCCATCTCGGGCTCATGTGTTGGCGACGAACTCCCCCGAGTCCGTCGCCAAGAGCCGTTTAGGGCGGAAAAAGGTCATGTCTGACCCTCCGCCTTCGAGCGCGTGGTGCGCGGTTGGAGTCGCGTGAGATCTCGCGATCTCTTTCCGCTGACTCCTTCGCGGATATTACCGCCTCCGCGAACTGCCGGACGGCTTGCCATGCCTCATCGCTGTCAACCATGGCCGAGACCACAGCCGGCAGCGACAAGTCACGACCGACGACAGCCTCCAGCTCGGCGCGGTGCTGAGCCCAGGCAGGGCATGCAGCAATTGTATGCGCCGCACTATCGCATGTGCTGGGACAATGGTGGCATCTCTCGTCCGCCTCCCTACCGATACGGCACAGGTATTTGCCGAAGCAACCGTGTGCCGTCAGCAATTGTGAGAGGCGGAACGAAAGCGCCCCATGATTACGGCCCAGCCACTCCTCCAGTTTGGGCCGTATGGCCCCTATGGTCCAATGACCAGCCGTCGGCTGCTGCAGCCGCGTCCGCCACTCCACGACCTGGGCCTGGCGTGACTCTTCCCGACGCTCCTCCACCACCCTGAGCGACGGGCGGTCGCCACGACTACGCGCCTCCTCGCGCCACTCGTAGAGTGACGCAAGGGATTTCGCTTCAAGGTCCCAGGGTAGAGACCCAGCCAGGACGACGGCTGCTTCGGCGGACACTGTGCGGTATCCCCGCGTCACCCGGATGGCCATCAGCCTCTGCACGCGGCGGAGTGTGCCGATGACGCCATCCGAGAGACTATTGGCCCACACTGGCGCGCCGTATAACGCCATTGAGCGTAAGACTCCAAGGTACAAGCGCCGCGTTGTGACGCTTGGTCCGCCCAAGTTCGGCAAGAGCCGGGATAGGGCGCCAGCCGTTCCTACTAACCTTGGCTCCAACCGGGCGAAGTGTGCCCTGAAGTTCCACCTGCTGTCGAGAGTCAACCCCAGGTATTTTAGGGTTGACCCGACAGGAATGCGGGTACCGCCAATTGTGAGGTGGAAGTCCGCAGGCAACCTCGCGCGTGGGCCGTGAAAGCAAATTGCCTCAGTTTTGCTAAGTGCCACCTCAAGCCCCAGGCGCCTGATCTTTTGCACCACGTGTGCAGTTCCAGCCGTAGCTAGGATCGAGGCCTCGCGGTGGGACCTCCCTTTGGCCGTGACCAGCGTGTCGTCCGCGTAACACGTGACGGCCACGCCAGGGAGAAGGGCACCGCGAAGCACCCAATCGTAGCCGATGTTCCACAGGAGCGGTCCAAGGACGGACCCCTGTGGAACACCGCAAGACATTTGCCACCGCCGCCCCCCATCCTGCGTCTCGTAGGCGATCGTCCGGTTGGACAGATATGCCTCGAGAGTGAGACGCAGGTATTCGGGTACGCGGTGGTAGCGCAGGGCCTCCTGTATACACGCCCACGGGAGTGTATTGAACGCGTTGGCGATGTCAAGAGACACCGCCAACAGCACTCCGCCTTCTTCAACCGCCTCCTCGGCGAGGGCCTTCACGCGAAGGATCGCGCCAACGGTCGATCGTTCCCTCCGAAACCCGTACTGGTGTACCGAGAGATCCGGCCCAGTACGGGTGAGGTGGCTGGAGAGGCGCGCGGCGATGACACGCTCGAAGAGCTTGCCCGCCTCATCCAGCAGAACGATCGGCCTATACGCCGACGGCGAGTCCATTGGCCTCCCCTCCTTCCGCAAGAGCACGAGGCCGCCCACCTTCCACCGAGCAGGGAACTCCCCTCGCTCCAGGCAGACAGTGAACAGCCTCCGAAGACGGTCCCCCAAGTGTCTCGAGGCCAGAACGAGCGCGCGCCCCGGTATGCCGTCAGGCCCAGGGGCGGTGTTCTTGGCGCCGAGGCGACGGAGGACCATCCTCAGCTCTTCCGCGGTGACCTCAATAGAGGTTTCGTCGTCGTCTAGCCCCGAGGATGGTAAGGGGTCCATTCGTGGAGGGACGTGTTCCTCCCTGCGCGGGAATAGCGCCG
Source organism: Idaea dimidiata (assembly GCA_949358125.1). NCBI lineage: Eukaryota > Metazoa > Arthropoda > Insecta > Lepidoptera > Geometridae > Idaea > Idaea dimidiata. Next base: position 12,080,600 of record OX442342.1, on the reverse strand, counting down.
CCACCACCTGCTCAACGAAGATTGGCTCGAGCGACCTTGTTAACGGCGGGGCCCACGGTCTGAGCTTTTCCCGTACCTGACGGTAGGGACGCCCCCATGGGTCCTCGCTCAAGGCCGCGAGCATTTCGTTGCGTGCCTGGTCCTTGGCGGCGATTATTGCCAGCTTTAGGGCCTTTTTGGCAGCCTTGTAAGCCGCGTGGAGCTGTTCCTCCACGGGGTCCACCTCACCCGGCGCAAGCCGGCGACCGCGACGGCGACTCCGGTGGCGAGTGTACGGGCGGCGAGCTGAGACGCAAGCCGAGCGCAGAGACGCAATCTCCTCGCTCCACCAATACACCCGCCGACGAGGGCCTCGCGGTTTAACGCGCGGCATGCCTGCGTCGCAGACACTAGTGAGGGCGCTGGTGAGCCACTCGGCTTCTGCGTTGACGTCGTCCAGGTCCTCCGGTACGGGCACCCACGCCTGGACGACGGCTGCCTCCTCCAACAGCTCCCGGTCCAGCTGTTTTAGGGCCCATTGAGGGCGGTCCGTCCGTGGTAATTGGACTGGAGGGTTCGAGGTCTGGGTAGAAATCTGGAACCGGATGTACCGGTGATCGGAACCAGATTCTACCTCCTCGACGACCCTCCAGTCTTGTACCCTGCGCGCGAGTGCGGGGGAGGCGAGCGTGAGATCCACGATCGAGCTTCCCCGCGGGTGCACGCAGGTGTACACCGAGCCACGATTGATGACCTCAAGGTCGTGGGCATCCAGCCAGCTCGACAGGAGCAAACCCCTGGAGTTGGGCCGCGCGCAGCCCCATCTGGTGGAGTGCGAATTCAGGTCTCCCAGGACGAGTGCCGGACGAGGTTGTATCCGGTCCAGGAGGGACCCAACCTCGTCAAGGAAGACCGTGAATTCGGAGTCGGGTCGGTTTGGTGAGAAGTACACCCCGACCACGACTACATCACGCCATTGTGCCGCAACGAAACCCACGCCGCGGGCGATGGGCGTCAAGGGCGGCACGCACAGACCACTGGTAGGGACGATCGCGACCAGGCTTGGATTCGCCGTGTCCGCTAACCAGTCTCCCCTACGAGGAACATAGAGGGGTTCCGATATGACCGCCAACTCAATGCCCCACTCAGCGATGACCTGATAGAGTAGGTCATGCGCAGTGGTGCAATGGTTGGCGTTCACCTGCAGGAAATGATGTGTTCGGGCGTGATCCATTATGGACACGCGACATCGAATTCCGACTCGCCCATGTCCGTGTCCTGTACGTTAGGAGCGGAGTTGGGGCTTGCTGTGGCTGGAGGTGTGGGTCCGACCTTTGCACCAGCTTTCCTCTTCTTGGGCTTGGAGGCCGCACAGGATTTTGTGCCCACTTGGTGGCTCGCGGCAAGCCCAGCCTCCGCACACAGAGGACAGTGCGGGGAGTCTGTGCAGTCGCGGGCCTTGTGACCGGGCTTACCGCACCGGTAGCACAACTCACTCCGGTCGGTAGCGGAAGGGCATTTGGCCCGAACGTGTCCTGCTTGTAAACATTTGAAGCAGCGTAGTTTTCGCGGCTCCAACAACTTCACGCTGGCAGCAACCCATCCTACTAGAAGTCGGCCACCCTCGGCAATCCTCTTGGCTGCACCAATTGGGCAGCGGACCCACGCAGACCCCATACCGCGCGAAGACTGGCGAATGTCGCCGACCTTTATTGCCTCTATGGCACAGCATCCATCCCGGGCTATTGCTGCCCAGAGTTCCTCTTTGGTGACGGAGTCGTCAAGCCCAGCCACGCGGATCTCCGCGGTCATTGTAGGCCGGTGGACTTTGACGCACTCGTCACCCAGGGTGGCTCTAATATGCTGAGCCAGCACGTCAGCTTTTGCCGCATTTTCAGGCCCCGAGACTTCGAAAATGCGGGCACCCGTCTCCGCCTTACGCGGGCGCAGGGCGGGGATGCCGAGCTCCGTCCAGTTTATCTTGGACTTAGCTTCCGCCAGCGCCGACGCGTAAGTTATGCCTCGATTCTCCGCCTCTGGTAAAAGAGTCACCACGACGGCTGCGGATTTGGGTACCCGCAGCTTCGGTTTCTTCTCCTGAGGAGACATGGCCTTATTAGGTGCCTTCTTGCCGTTTCTTCCTACGGTGGTCCACCTATTAGATGAGGCAGCGGTTGGTGGTTGAGAAGTGGCTGGAGCTGTGGCACTGTCTCCCTGGCTTCCTCTGTTCTTCTTTCCACCTCTCTTCTTTTTCCCGGCTTTTGGAGCTGGTTGCTCTTGAGCTGGTTGTGTCCTAGCCGGTGGCGCCGGCGTCGGTACCTCGACCGGTGGCACGCTCTGCTCACGAGCCCTATCTGCTGCGAGCGGAGGCCGCATCCTCTTAGCTGGAGGGAGGCGTTCGCTGATGACCTCCAGGCGTGCGTTGAGCATTGTGCCGAGGTCGATCAGCAGGGAACGTTTAAGCTCCTCTACGTCCAGGCCTGAGGTGGCCTGAGCTGTGACGCCAGGAGTCACAGACTGGTTTGGGGCCGTGTGGCTCAGACGAGCCTTGGCCACTTCCTGCCTCAGAGAGGCCATCTCTGTACGGAGTTCTGCGAGCTCCTTCCGCATCTGCGCGTTCTCCGTTTGGAGGGCTACCGTCTCGTCTGAGACGGTCCTCAGACTGAGTTCTCGAACGACCTCCTGAAGACTGGTGGCGGCGTCTTTCAGATTTTTCTGAAATCGTCCGCACAAATTGCCACTGTTTTTAGCGACGTGCAAGATGGACTGCACGTCGCTTTCCATTCTTAGCCCGAGTCCAACCGTGGACTGAGTATGGGGCTCAGGGGCTGACCGGCTGGATGACGGCCTCCCCAGCAGTTCTGATGAGGTCGGGTATTTTGCGCGGACCTCACGAGCCGACGCAGCAGCTGCTGCGATCTCTCTCTCCGCCTCTATTCGCATTTGCTGCTTCTCCGCCTCAAGCAGCTGTTGTTTGGCTGCAGCCAAGCCGACGTATTCGCCTGTTGTGGCAGGTCGGCCGCGCCCTCTAGGTTTCGTCGGCTTTGTCGACTTCGTCTTTTTGGTCCAGACGAAAGTCTTAACGCCTGCGTCTTCAGTGTCCGAGTTGCCCTCTCGACTAAGGGACCTTTTCCTCGGCGTCCTATTGTGGACATCCTTCTCGCTGCCGCTGAAGGCAGACTTCATGCTGGCTTCGTCGCGGCTGGTTGTGGAGTCCGACAGGTTAAGGTCCTTGTGTAGGACCCCCGGACTCACGCAGCTGCGAGTACCGCCTAGGGCTGGATCTGGCAGCCTGTCTAAGACGACACTGAGCCGTCGCTGTGGCGCTAGCACCACTGGTACGGGCGTATTCTGCCCCTCTCCTTCGCTCTCCGACCCCATCGGTCCATCTTTCGCTTTAACGAGCCTCTTCAGCTCCCTCTCTCTCCTACGCTCCAACTTCTTCTCCTTCCCAACGCTCATTTTGTTTTTTAGATTTGTTTTTAAATAGGATTCCATATGTGTTCCCACGAGTACACGGTTCATTACTCACGAGGGCCGGAGCCGGTCGGCACCTGTGAGGCCTTTATTTGTAACCCAAGGGTGGGGCGGCAGTTACCCCCCTGGGGACGCAGTAGAGACCGCCTACTGGGCGGCCACACAGTCCTCGCCCTGCGTCACCAACTTGACTTTCAGGTTTTTTAACGTGGTCTCTCCACGGGGCCGGCCGGTGAAGGCAAGCCCGAACGACCCATCCCCGCTTTCGCGGGAGGCACCTACTCTAACACGTACCCCGGCCAATTAAGGCAAGGGCACCCACCTATTGGTGTGTAGTGTGTGTGAGGGTGTGTGGTGTGTGTGTGTGAAAATGTGAGTTGTGTGTGTAAGTGTATGAGCGAATGTGAAGTGTACCTACCTAATGCGTCTCTTCGCTTCACCGCCCAACATAGCTGGCTTGCTATGGTGAGCGACTACTGAGCCCCCCCACCACGACAAGGTGGACGCAACTCGGGGGGGAACCTTTTTTTTTTTTTTTTTTTTTTTTTGCGTCAGGAAAATGCATTGAATTGCATACCCATCGCCCCGGGGGAGGCGATGAGTTATGTGGGGCTCTCCGGTCCAGAAGGGACCGGCCTACCCACTAAAAACCTGACGGCATTGCGACGCCTTTCCGCAAAAGTGTCGGGGCTTACGGGAGAATCCGCTGTAGCACTACAGCCGTAAGCCCCAACTGCGGTCGGTCTCGCCAGACCTCCTCTCAAAAAACCCTGGCTAGGGAAAAAACCCTCTCGAGAGGCGGCGTGTTAACGCCGCCGCCATCTCGGGCTCAGTGTTCGGCGACGGACTCCCCCGAGCCCGCCGCCAAGAGCCAGGTTAGGGTGGTAACCTGTCGTTACGCACCCGGCGTCTGCAACGTCTGGGGCCGTGAGTGCCACGAAGCAACTCGCGGGCCCGTTCCGCTTCCTCCTTTGTCGCCATGACATTTTCGGCGAAGCGACGCAACGCTTGCCAGTTTTCGTCACTGGCGAGGATGGCCAGGATAATGGCCGGCAGTGACAAATCCCGCCCAATGGCGCGCGTCATCTCCTCCCTGGGTGCAGCCCAGGCTGGGCACACCTCTATTGTATGTTGAGCGGTGTCACAATCGCTGGGGCAATGGTGGCACCGCTCATCAGCCTCCCTGTTAATCCGACACAGGTACTTCCCGAAGCACCCGTGTCCGGAAAGCACCTGTGTCAGATGGAATGACAAGGCCCCGTGGGACCTGTCCGTCCACTCCACCAAAGCGGGCTGTATACCCGATATGGTCCAGTGGCCCGCTCCAGGCTCTTGTAGCCGCCGCCGCCACTCCGCCAGCTGGACCTGGCGGAGCTCCTCCCGACGCTCCTCCACCACCCTGAGCGCCGGTCGGTCGCCCCGGTTACGCGCCTCCTCGCGCCACTCGTAGAGCGACGCGAGGGCTCTCGCCTCCAGGTCCCAGGGGATGGAGCCAGCAAGAACGGCGGCCGCCTCGCCCGACACGGTGCGGTATGCCCGCGTCACCCTGATGGCCATCAGTCTCTGCACCTGCAAGAGTCTGCTGATGACGCCATCAGGGGTGTTCCCTACTCTACAAAGGGGTGACCTTTGACCTTGACCTTGACCTCATCCCCATCCCGACTTGACCTTTGACCTTGACCTTTGACCTTGACCTTTGACCTCATCCCCATCCCGACTTGACCTTTGACCTTTAACCTTGACCTTTGACCTTTGGTCTTCGGTCGAACATTCTCACCCCCCCCCTCCCCTACTCTACGGAAAAACCCCTCAAGCCATAGCTCGGGAACCAAAAGTCGCAGAACATCGTGAGTGGGCTCAAACGAATCGTAGCTACAAGCGCTACATTTTGGCCCCCACAGTTTTCGAGCTTAACCGACAGAGGAATCCTGCACACCCCCACACTAACAACCCACAAGCGCTGACCCAGCGACACCACTGTGTGAATTTATCAGCAGCCGCAACATCGGGCCCTGCACGCGCGACTGCGGTGCTCACAGCGGTCCTGACCGCACTACCAACAAGGCAGCAACATCGCCAGGGACTTTCTTCAACAACATCTATAAAAAAGTAAGTCCATCCCCAGAAAAAACAAATTAAAAAAAAAAAAAAAAAAAAAAAAAAAAAAAAAAAAAAAAAAAAAAAAAAACTATACAAAGCAAAACAGTACTAACACATAACTTTAGCCTAAAATTCTACAACTGTGTCATTAAATTTTGTGAACGTAAATTTCTAACCTAGTAAACTAATTAAAACAATGTCGACAAATCCAAAAAGGGTGAGGTCGGCCTCAGTCAGTAGCGCAAAGTCTCTGCGGCTAAGGGTTCTAGAAAAACACACTAGGGCACCCAAAGCAACAAAGGAGAATGAGACGGCGTCATCCGCAGCGGAGACCTCGCGTATCGGAGAACCGAGCGAGGATAGACCGAGGATGGAGGCGACCCCCCCCCCCACACAACTCACCACAAAAGACCCAAGCCAAGCAAGCCAGTCCATTATAAAACCCAACATAAGGGAGGAAACGATGGTATCTATATCAGATATGATACCGTCGAGAGCTAGTTCCAACAGAACATCCCTCTCGGAATTTGAAATCCCCGAGGATATCGAGGTGGACAATTTTTCGAGATGGGAAAGGGACCTCCCACCTCGTCAGCACATCGAAGACGAGGAAGAGTCCTTCGGGTCAAAGTCCGAAGTGGAAGAAATCCGATCAGCACCAGCTGGCAGAGTCAGTATGCTGGTCGGACCCACGGCCCGAAGGACGGGGATTGAAATGGACATGGCGACAAAAGAGGCCAACAATCAACTCCACCTGGGAAAGGAGGCTCTCGAGAAGGCGGGCAACATGAAGCGTGAGTGTAAAGCCGTTGCCCTCGAGAGCCTACAAAACCTCTACGAAATAGCCCTCGCTCTCTCAGACTCCAGATCTAGACATAAGTATAATCTGGAGCATGAGAGAGCTCGACACGCGAAAGAGCTAGTTAGTGTCGAGAGAGCTCACAATAAGGCGATATCAAAAATTACATCACAAAACGCCGAGGAGCTCAGGAGGGTGAGGGAGGACCTGACCTACACGAAGGAGGAGGCACAGGCCATCAAAAAGTGGCTTCAATTTGAGACTCCGGAGCCCTACAGCAAAATAGACACCATAGAATCGGCCATCAAAACGTTGAGCCGAGATGTGGAGTCAATTAGGGACTTACAACAGGCGGTGGAGAGGGATAATACCCGACCCACGACCACTCTCAACCTTGGTCCTAGCCTGGAGGTAATACTGCAAAGGATAGAAACAGTATCGTCCCAAATCGACAGTCTCCGTAGGGAAGCGGAGTCTACCACCTTACTAATAAGCAAAAACCACAAAGAACTGCTGCAGGCAATAGAGTCCACAACAACGGGGCTAACAGCAGGCAGCAGTAAGGTCAAAAAATTATTAAAGGAGGAGATGGCTGGGTTAAGAGAGGAAATCCACCAAAATAGGCACATCCCCCACACTCCACCCCCTCCACCAAAAATAAACATCGCAGAGCAATTACATCCGCTCTGTGAACAAGTAGAGGCGGTGCGTTCCGAACTCAGGGCGACCAGAGAGTCAAATATGCGCACCCCCCCACACATAAAAGTAACCAATCTCCGGGACGAACTCGGTGAGTTTGAGGGCACCACAAGGGCACCACAGCGTCAGTCGTATGCGACAGTCGCAAACATCCCGGGCCCGGCAAAGCCCCCAATTCAAAAACCACCACCTCCGCGACCTAGCCCTAATTACACCCTCGTAATCTCCTCGAAAAATCCCAAAAACACGGGTGATAAGGTTCTCGAGGAGATTAGAGTAGCGCTAGACACCAAGCGCACGGGGGCAAAGGTAGACCACGTAAGGAAAGCGCGGAATCAAAAGGTGGTGCTCAAGTGCGGAACCGAGGACGATATGCGTCTCATTAAATCAAACCTAGACAATGCCGGGTCTCTTCAGGTCAATGTTCCAAAGGTAGGAAATCCATTAGTCATAATAAAGGATGTGCTAGCATACCACACGGACGAGGAGATCGTACAAAACCTCCTTGCACAAAATAAAAAACTAACGGAGAGCATTGACTTGAAGAAAACACCGGTCAAGTTGAGGTACAGGAAAAGAGCGCGCAATCCCCTTGAGTGCCATCCTGTCCTGGAGGTACCACCAACACTACACAAGAGGCTAATTGAGGCCGAAACGGTCTATATTGGCCTCCAGCGCAGACCAGTCATGGACTGCTCTCCACTGGTGCAATGCTCCAAATGCTTGGGCTTCGGACACACGGCAGCAGTATGTAAAGCACAGCAACAACTGTGCAGCTACTGTGGGGAAGCTCACACATGGGATAAATGCCAGAGCAGAGCGGCAGGGGAGAGCCCGAAATGCAAAAACTGCGCTGCAATCAAAGACAGGGACTCAACACACATTGCACATAGCGTGCTCTGTCCGGAGCGAGCAAAATGGGACACCATAGCTCGCTCCAGGATAGCGTACTGCTGAGGGCACCTTAAATGACACACAACAACCACATCCAGGTAATAGATGCCTAAAATTCATCCAGGCAAACCTCATGAGGTCCAAAAGAGCCACAGCGGACCTAATCCACGAGGCTAAGGGTAGAGGAATCTCAGTTGCGCTAGTGCAGGAACCCTACACGAGCAATACGGGAATACTAAAACAAGAACCAGGCACAAAAGTCATCCAGTGCACCCTTAACAGAAGTGGACCGGTCAAGGCAGCCATAATCGTGTTCGGAGACGATCTGGAGATCATTCATGACCCACAGATCGTAACAGAAACCGAAGCTGCTGTCCTACTCAAAAACGGCAGCATGAGGCTGGGGCTTATATCAATATACCTGGATGGGGAAAAAGACATTCATCCATATCTCAATCGGGTGCAAAGAGCCAGCGAAAAATTAAATACACCCGACCTCATAGTGGCTGGAGACACGAATGCGTGGAGCCACTGGTGGGGTAGTGCCTCAGAGGACAATAGAGGCGAAATTTATAGCGCATTCCTAAGTGCAGAAAACCTGCACATTCTCAATGTTGGAGACAAGCCAACTTTCCAAGCCTACAGGAACGGCAAAGAATACCGAAGTCACGTAGACGTGACAGCGTGTAGCCAAAACTTGTTAGGCAGAGTAAAAGACTGGAGGGTGGATGACTCGGTCACGACATCAGACCATAATGCCATCTGCTTTAACCTGCGGTGCAACCGATTGGAACCAATTCCGGTCAATAGCACTCGCAGATATAACACAAAAAAGGCAGATTGGAAAATGTTTAATAACACTCTACAGTCAATACTCCTAAACGGTAACATCAAGGTGGAACAAATCAACAGCATTGAGGAGAAGCAGGAACTGGAGCGACTAGTGGAAGCTTACGTAACTTCAGTCCACAAAGCCTGTGAAAACACCATCCCATCAAAAGGCAAACGGAGGATTACTACTGACCCTCCATGGTGGACAAGGGAGTTGCGGGAGCAGAAACGACTCGTAACCAGATATAAAAGACGCATTAGGAATGCAGCTCAAACTCGCAGGCGCTTTGTCATCGATGAGTATTTGGAGCAGGTGGCAAAATACACAGAAATGGCGAAGAGTGCCCAAACATCACACTGGAAGGAGTACTGCACGACACAAGAGAGGGAGAGCATGTGGGACAAAATCTATCGGGTTATCAGGAGAGCCGGAGGTAGACAAGAAGACATGCTCCTAAGGGACGAAACGGGAACCACTCTCACTCCTGAAAAGTCAGCAGAACTCCTAACCAAAACCTTCTATCCGGATGACGATCCGACCACAGAAGGACAACACCACGCAACCATCAGACAACAACTTACATGTGTAGACGGCCTGGAGCTTAAAGAGGAAGATCCACCCTTCACAGTCTCAGAACTTGAGACAGTGCTAAGGGCACAAAATCCCAAAAAAGCACCAGGACCGGATGGGCTAACGGCTGACATCTGCTCAGCAGCAATACGTTGTGATGTAGGGGTTTTCCTAGCGATAGCAAACAAATGCCTATCGCTGGGATATTTTCCTGCACAATGGAAAATAGCTCATGTCATAATCCTCCGTAAACCAGCAAAGGAGGACTACACCCATCCCAAATCCTATAGACCAATAGGATTATTATCAATCTTAGGGAAAACAGTTGAAAAACTGATGGTCACAAGAATCCAGTGGCACACTTTGCCAAATCTTCATAAAAATCAGTACGGGTTCATGCCACAGAAAGGCACTGAGGACGCCCTCTACGACTTAGTCCGACACATCAGGGGGGGGATCGAGAACAAACAGATCGTCCTCATGGTGTCTCTGGACATAGAGGGAGCCTTTGACAACGCCTGGTGGCCAGCCCTGAAACTCCAACTTGCCAAAAAACATTGTCCGTCAAACCTATTCAAACTAGTAGAGTCTTACCTTCTAGAGAGGAAAGTAGTGGTGAATTACGCAGGAAGAACTTGCGAAAAAGGAACAACAAAGGGTTGTGTACAAGGCTCCATTGGAGGACCAACCTTTTGGAACATAATCCTTGATTCGCTACTGCAGTCGCTCAACGGGGGGGAGGCTCACTGCCAAGCGTTTGCGGACGACGTGGTTCTGGTCTTTTCGGGAACCTCCTCAGCAGATCTGGAGGAGAGGGCCAATAATATACTTGACAAAGTAGTACAGTGGGGAAGACAAAACAAGCTTAACTTTGCGGCACACAAAACCAATGCCATGATATTTACAAGGAAGCTAAAGTTGGATACCCCAAGACTACTAATGTCGGGAGTGCAATTGGAGTATACAAACAGCACTAAACTCCTAGGCCTAATAATAGACAAAAACCTAACCTTCAAAGAGCACGCCACCGCAACCTGTAAAAGGGCTGCGGACATATATAAACAACTAGCGTGTACTGCGAGGGTTTCATGGGGTCTAAATCCTGAAATAACCAGAACCATATACACGGCGGTTATAGAGCCTATCATGCTGTATGCTGCTAGCGTATGGGCCCCAGCAGTCGAACTTGAGATGGTCAAAAAACCTCTCAGCGCGATACAAAGGGCCGTAGCCATCAAAATATGCAGAGCATACCGCACGATATCCACAACATCTGCCCTCACCCTAGCCGGTCTATTGCCAATAGACTTGAAGGTACAAGAGGTGGCGGCTCTATACTTAGCCAAAAAACACAATGACATGACATACATTCCACCTGGAAGGAGCCTTGAAACCAACGTAGGCTTCCTAGACCAGGCACACCCAGCAAAAAACAAGACCATACACTACACACTACTCGACACATTGGACTCTGACGTGCTCCAAACACATAACATCACAGGGCCACACATCTACACTGATGGCAGCAAATTCAAGGAGAAGGTTGGAGCTGCAGCCACAATGTGGGAGGAGGGCAAGGAGTCCAAATACCAAACATTCACACTACACCCAGCATGCACAGTGTTTCAGTCTGAACTATATGCCTTACACAGGGCGGTGCTAATGGCGAAGGAAAGCAACGCTCAGGAAGTAAACATCATGAGTGACTCCAGGTCATCACTGGAGCTGCTTACTAACGCCAAGGCCTTACACCCTCTTGTGCAACAAATAAAGACCAACATCAAAGAGGCAACCCCAAGTATTCGGCTGTTCTGGCTGAGGGCACACATAGGTACCGCGGGGAATGAACGAGCGGATGAGCTCGCGAAGACCGCGGCCCTGACTGACCAAGCCCTCAGTTATGACCAAATCCCCCTATCATACGTCAGGAAAAAGATCAGGGAAGAGTCTGTCAAAAAATGGCAGGACAGATACGACACTTCCAGCACCGGAGAGGTCACGAGGACTATGCTGCCGGATGTCACAAAGACATACAGGCTAGTAAGGTCCGAGACGTTGACCCATACTCAGGTGCAGATCTTGACGGGACATGGGGGGATAGCCGAATACTTGCACAGGTTCGGACTGAAGGACAGCCCAGAATGTGAGTGTGACCCAGAAGAAAGGGAAACGGTGTGGCACATTCTCCTGGACTGTCCAAGGTTCCAACTTGCGCGGATGAATTTGGAAGCAGCACTGGACAGAAATCTGGTAAGAGAGGAGATTCACCATCTCCTCTATGACGCGAAAGCGAGGCCAGTATTTCTGCAATTTGCCGAGCAAGCATTCCGAATCGCTGCAGCAAGAAATGGATCAACACTCTACAAAGGGAGTGGGGAGCAAATGGTCAGAAACCCGGAGCAAGATGGGACCCTATCAAATACCCAAGGCAGTAACAACGGCCATGGGGTAGGGCCTGCTTTAATCACATTAAACCTGCTACTGACAAGTGCAGAAGCAGGGACTCCGGGGATCAAGACGAGATGCGTCCCACTCTTCATGGACACAAACAGCGAAAGGCTGGGCCTAGCATTCTGCAATGTCTCAGACAAAGGCAGAACAACAATATCACCGGGCCTGGCCGCGCTGTTACACAACAATACAAAAAAATGTACGCTCAAAAGGAGTTTCTATAAAAATCTACCCACACGAGTAGTCGAGGGCGTTTCTTTCAAGCTGGTGCGGGCTAAGAACAAGACTGTACTAATGTTTGAAAGAAACAATGACTCCCCTTACCACCAGGCTAACAGGTTTCTGGAACTACTCGGAAGGGAAAAGGAAACACCGTCCTGCATAATCAGCCTGGATGCTATGGCAATAGAGTACGACGCGGGAACGGCAGCTGATTACTTCAGCTGTCTAAAGGCCTCTGCACAACATCAAATTGTTGCATATGAAAACAGGGGACAGGATCTCACATTCCTGTTACCCTCAAAATATGTAATAAAGCAGGGGCAACCACAAAACGTCGACTCGCAGCCGGTTCCGGGCTCAAAGAGCGGGACGGAGAGACTCCAGGAGAGCGTAAACCAAGCAAAAATTAACAAACCCGGGAGGATTCTCTCGCCACCCAGCAATCTCCTCAAATCCCTTAAAAAACTAGTTAGGGGGGGTAGGAGCACACCGAGGGAAGCCGCACACTGGGAGGCAAAAGAGGATGAGCAAGGTGACGCGCTCAACCGGGCCCTCCGGTCAAAACCACAATTACCGGAATCCCCGCCCAAACCAAGAACCAGGGCGGACATGGGCCAGGTAAATCCCCCACAAACAACCTCAGGGACGGAGACTCGGGACCACTGGGCAAATGCTTTTAGGGAGTTCCTGGGTGTCACGAGAGCATCAAAACAGGTGTATCTTGAGACATGCAGGAAAATCATGGAGACCTTCCAGAGACGAAATGAGGGTCTTTTGGATGTCCTCCTACAACAAGCAGAAGCTGCCATATACGATAACACCACCAAAAAGGTTCTAAAAGGTTGCTTAAAGGGACCTTATATGGCAGCGTACAGTGGCACCGAAGGATTCGTTCCAGCAGTGGAGGAATCCCGGGGCGCAAAAAATTCCAACACTTCATCCAAAGAGGAACCACCCTCTTTCCAAATCTCAGGTAATGACCCCATAGTCGTCGTAGCAAAATGTACGAAAGTGATGCTCGACGACAAAATCCTACGAATGGCTGATACCATCCAGGGAAATATAGAGTCCTGGACGGTGCCACAGATAGAGTGGGTAAATGGGGTGCCGGGATGCGGGAAATCGACGTGGGTGGTGGCTCAGTTTGTCCTGGAGGATGACATCGTGGCAACAACAACGACAGAGGCAGCCAATGACCTGAGAGAGAAGCTAGTTAGCAAGTGTGGAGACTCGGTAAAACAAAGGGTCCGCACTATAGCCTCTCTCCTGGTAAATGGGACATCGGAAGCCTGTAAACGTCTCATGATAGACGAGGCTCTGATGAACCACTTTGGCTCCTTAGTCATGTTAACCCGGGTAACCGGTGCGCAAAAAATCATCCTTCTGGGCGACGTGAACCAGCTACCCTACATAGACAGGGACAACCTCTTTGAGATGAGGTATTTCCGCCCAACGGCAGTCGCTCACATTACGCAGGAGCTCTTATGTACATACCGAAACCCTCAAGACGTGGCGTATGCCTTGAAGGACGTGTACGACGGTATCTATTCCGCCAGGCCCGAACCCAAGTCACTCACACTGACTAAGTTTACGGGCGCCCACATCCCACCCAAAAATCCGCGAACGTTGTACTTAGTACACACGCAAGCGGAAAAGGAATCCCTGGGCAGCAAGGGATATGGGAGTGGGGAGGAATCTAAGATACTAACAGTGCACGAAGCTCAGGGACAAACGTACGACCACGTTATTATAATAAGAACAAAAAGGGCAAGGAGTATGTTACACGAGAGTGTCCAACACGGAGTCGTCGCCATCTCACGCCACACCATCGACTGCGTGTATTATTCAGACGACGACGGTGATGCGATCGCGAACTTCATGCGGAAGGCGCTATCCACCTCACCACACAACATCATGGAGTATAATATAAAAATGGCAATCCACCATCGCAACACCAAGGTCGCAGAGACTTTAATAAACAAATTTAATATCCTGCCGACAACGTGGATGCCACCCTCACCCTAACACTCCAATACTGTATACTGTAACAATACTGTAAGTGTAACAAACTAACATATACAATATAATAGTGTAACAAACTAAACTAACTTAGATAATAATATAAATTTAAACATATTGTCAAAATATATGCGCATGGAAAAAAAAAAAAAAAAAAAAAAAAAAAAAAAAAAAAAAAAAAAAAAAAAAAATATGGGGATGGACGATAGTCCACATAATTGTGTTAAGCTTAATATAATTATAGTAATTATAGTGTAGTCGGGGTTGCAGTGTGCACCCAAAATTTTTTAAAATAAATTAATCTAATAAAATAAAAGCATAATCAAAAAAAGGCACGGACAAAACTGTCTGTGGTGTCTAATCATTTAAAAAAAAAAAAAAAAAAAAAAAAAAAAAAAAAAAAAAAAAAACCTAACCTAACCGATCAAAGTTTTTTGAGTTAAAGTTTTCTCCAAATTGCCTAAAAGTGTACCCCCCCGCTACCCCTTCACCCCCCCTCTGCTGAAATAGTGATATACCCCAAAAATTTTGTAGTTTTCCCTCAGTTTCCGTGTAAAATCAATAATTTTTCTAAGTTTCGTTCTTCAAAAATCCAAAGTTCAAAATTTTTCAAAGTTTTTTTGCGACACCCGCAAATTAGACTTTGCATATAGCACCCCCCCCCCCCCCCCAGAATTAGAAATCCCTATTAAACAAAATGTTTAATACACCGCCGCCTGACAAGAACAGGGCCTCCACGAGCCGGGCCAACTCTACCTTTATTGTAGACATGGGCAACAAGAACCAGCCGCCGACCCGCAGCCCTGTCTTTCGAGCCGAGGTCGTGCCTTTCTCGCCAGAGGACAATAACACCCAATCCTCAACCAGCTCGGGGGATACGGCGCCGAACCAGGCTAAGGCCAAACGGGGCTTTGCCCGAACCCTAGTCGAGGTGGTGCCTATCCCCTCAGATATTGCCACGAGATCGCGACTCCAACAGGGGAAGTTGTGGAACGCCCACTCCAAATCCCAACTCGCGAACTCGGGCAATATCAAAACTGATATTAAAAAAGGAGTGACCCTCGCAATCGAAAACCTCCATAGACTTCTACGGGAATCGGAAGCCGACTTGGAGAGGGAGCGCAGGAGGCATAACTCTCCTTCCGGCGCTCTCCCTCCAACTCACCGGCTCTCCCTCCAATCCCCTCCGGTGACTCGGACGGCTACCGACCCCGCACTCGCTCGCTCCGCGCCCACCGCTCCTGCTTCCCGCCACTCTGTCGGCACGCAGGTGGACCTGATGCCCGGGTCCAACGAGGAGCTTTTGTCCCAGTTGTACTCGGGCGTCAGGACCAACACCGCGTTGCTGACGGAGATAAAGGAGGCACAGGAGCTTTCCAACACCTGCGCTGCCACCGACCACATCAGGGACCTCAAGTCCAAACTGGACGAGGTGCATACCGATGTGCGTCAGGCGAGGGATAAGGCGGGATCATCTTCCGCCTTTTCGTCCCTCACCTACGCTCGGGCGGTGGCGGCGGGGCCGTCGGTGTCCCCGGGGACCTCACACGTGCCAGCTCCTACCCCCAAAACCAAGCCGGCCATCATAGTCAGCTCGAAGAAGAGCGTCCTCAGCGCTACTGAAACGCTTAACAACTTCAAGAAGTCTGTCTCTTTCCGGGACACTACTTTCGCTCCCTCGAACATAAAGTTCGTGTCTAAAAATAAGATCCGTGTCGAGTTCGACACAATGGAGCACCGGGAAGAGGCACTTTCGAAACTTAAGCGTTCGGAGTGCACGGTAGTAGCTGAGGCCTCAAAAACACTCAGCCCCATGGTCGTCCTTAAGGGAGTCCCAAAGGACATACCGGCGGACGAACTGGTCGGCATCCTGCGGAATCAGAACCCTAATGTCAAAGAAGCTATATCCGCGGACACCGACCTAGCTTTCCGCTTTAAACGTGCCAACAGGAACAAAGACCTGTACAATGCAGTGTTTATCACCACCCCCCCTGTATGGAAGGCTATCACGACCCAAGTCAAGATAAACCTGGATCATCAGCGCGTCCACGCCGAGGAGTACCTTCCGCTCCTACAATGTTTCAAGTGCTTACAGTTCGGGCACACCAAGGCCAGGTGCGACCGCCAGGTTACGGTGTGCTCCCACTGCTCCCTCCCCGGACACGACTTCCGCGCCTGCCCCGAGAGAAACAACCCCGAGAAAGCCCAATGCCGAAACTGCATTGAACATGCTAAAACCAACAACACCAAGTGCAAGGTTGACCACAGCGCCACCTCCCAAACATGTCCTCGAATCTCCTTTATGCTCCTGACTATCCGTTCCCGTACCAACTATGGATCCTAGACCTAACAACTCCCACTCCAACCCTTCCTCTTCCACCCTTAACTGCGTTCAGGTCAACCTTGCGCGCAGTTTCAGTGCAACACACGAGTTCTCGGTATTTCTCTCCCAATCCGAATGCCACGTGGCATTCGTCACCGAACCCTACACTTCAAACACAGGACTCCTAAAACCAATCGCAGGCTACACAACTTATCAGTTCCACACTGATCGCCCAATCCGAGCAGCTCTGCTCGTCCGGAGCAACTTCGCGGCAACACTTGGGGTCTCTGAACATTCAAACGAGAACTTGTCGGTGGTCTGCATCGGGAATTGCTCCGGTCACAGGGTGTTCCTAACATCCATTTACGTCGAGCCTCGCTCAGACGTGCACAACACCCTCGACAGATTGGAGCATCTCCTGATGCAAACCTCCGACTCCACTCACATAATTGGCGGAGATCTCAATGGCCACCATTATCTCTGGGGCTCACCAACCAACAACAGTCGAGGCGAGGCAGTCGCAAATTTAATCACCGCCCGAGACCTGACTATATGCAACGTCGGGGACACTCCCACCTATCACACGGTCGCACATGGAGTTCCTCGGACCTCTATTGTCGACATCACTCTAGTGACCGACCCCGGCGTTGTCGTCACCGATTGGACGGTCGATCCCAGCGTCTGCCAGTCTTCCGATCACAGTGCTATCCGATTCTGTGCATCACTGGGCATAGGAAGACCCGTCAAGAGCCTTAAGCTCTCTACTTACAAATACGCCACTGGTGCCATTAAATGGGAAACTCTTCGGGAGCGCTTTGTTGCAGAAATGGATCAACATCTCCTTCCTACAGGCACGAGCTTCGAGCTCATGGACGCTGCACAACTCGAAGAATACGTGGACCACTTCACCGCCTCCGTGCAAGCCACCTGCGACAGGTTGCTCCCGAGAGCTACTCGCCCATCACAACGCGCACCTTGGTGGAACGACAAGCTGGAAGAGCTAAAAAAGTCGGTTATTCGTAACCACCACAGGCTCTCCAAAGCCGTTCGCCGCAACCACCCGATCGCGCAATTGATTGAGGAACGTGGCCGACTCAAACGTGAATACTCCGACGCCTTTTGCTCTGCTGCCACCGAACACTTCAGGGAGTTCTGCAGCAGACAAAAGAAGGAGGACGTGTGGTCGGTCACGAACCGCATAATCAAAACCAGGCCAATCGCACAAGCGCCTACTACATTGCGTCTACCAGACGGAACATACACCAAAAACACTACGGACACGGCACAAGCGCTTCTGGATCAATTTTACCCGGACGACACACCAGACAATACCGACTATCAGGTCGGGCTACGAGCAGACATGCACAAGCCTATGCGCACCCCGGCAGATCCTGCCTTCACCTTCGAGGAGATCCTGGACGCTCTCCAGGGCATGAACCCCAGGAGAGCGCCCGGGGTCGACCACCTCACCGCAGACATCTGCTTCTGGGTTGCGCAGTGGTTTCCCGATGCGATCACCGGCATCATGAACTGCTGCCTCCGGCTTGAACACTTCCCCAGGTCTTGGAAGGTGGCCACGGCTAAGATCATACCTAAGCCTGGCAAGCCGGAGTACAGTTCACTCTCGAGCTTTCGACCAATCGGTCTCCTAAACGTCTTCGGTAAGGTTCTCGAGCGTCTCATCAACAGCAGACTTGTTTACCACCTCCAAGTCAACAACGTATCCCCTGCCAACCAATACGGCTTTAAGGCCCAGACCTCTACAGTCATGGCCATCTCCAACGCCCTGAAAATTGTTAATTCGGCAAAGTCTGCGAGGGAGCAGGTGGTTGCCGTCTCTTTGGATATCAAAGCCGCCTTCGACCGCGCCTGGTGGCCGGCCATATTCAACACCCTCAGAGACGACAACTGCCCCAGCAACCTCTACAATATTTTGCTGAATTACGTCCGTGATCGCGAGGTTCAAATTAACTTCTCCGAAACCAGGGTCCACAAGACCATGACGAGAGGATGTATCCAAGGTTCCGTCCTTGGTCCCACACTGTGGAACCTGGTCTTGGATAAACTACTCCTCACACCAATGCCTGACGGATGCAGCCTTCAAGCATACGCGGACGATGTCCTGTTAGTCGCCCACAACAGAGACATTGCGGCGCTTGAGAACTGCATCAATGAGGCACTCAACATCATTTCCGCCTGGGGTGAGGGAGTCAAACTCGAGTTTGGCCCAGATAAAACCCAGGCTATCGCCTTTACCCCTGGCGCCACTCGCTGCAAAATCTTCATCAAATCACAACAATTATCATTCGTCGACCACATCAAATATCTCGGCATCATAATTGATAAACGTCTCACCTTCACCAAACATGTAGAGTTCATCATAGACAAGGCCCAAAAACTGCATCAGAAGCTCTGCATGTTCATCAGACCTACATGGGGAATACACCCCGAAAATGTTCGAATCATATACTCCATGGTAATCGAACCTATTATATGCTACGGTGCGGTCATTTGGTCGAACGCTCTGAAGTATAAGTACATCGTCAAGAAACTTCTTTCACTTCAACGACAATTCGCGATCAAGATGATCCAGGGCTTTCGAACCGTCAGCACCACGGCCTCTATATCTTTGGCCCAACTAGTGCCCCTTCCGGACAAGGTAGAGGCTGTTGCGGACATAGAGCGTTCAAAACTCCTGGGCGTCACCTCGCAATTGCCTGACGACGTCCCGGTCGAGAAGCTCTGCGCCCCGGCAGCACTCTTACATCCCTCCGACCGAATCGGGATCAAGTTTGAGGAGGTCTCCTCCTTAGACGACTTCCTTCAACTCCCGGATCTGGAAACAGTCGCAGCTTCCTGGAAGGTGTACACCGACGGCAGTAAACACAACGACCTCGTTGGGGCTGCATTCGTCGTTTTCGACCCGTCTGGAGGACGGACCGCGGACAGAAAGTACAAACTCCATGACTGTTGTTCCGTCTTCCAGGCAGAATTACTGGCAATCCGTGAGGCCTGCCATTTCATCCTTAAACATCAACTCACCCCCGCACTAATTCTCTCCGACAGCAAATCTGGCCTAATGGAACTCTCCAACCGGAATAGCCATAATCCATTCGCCGTTGCCATCCATCATCACCTATCCAACGCCCGCTCATCTGGGCAATCCATCAAGTTCGTTTGGATCAAGGCCCATGCGGGCCTCCACGGAAATGAAGAGGCGGACATTGCGGCCAAGGCCGCTGCCAGACTTCATCGCACACCCGATCACTTCGCAGTTCCCATTAGCCACGTCAAACACCTAAACAAAATCGAGTGCGCTACCTCCTCACAAAAATTTTATGAAAATCCAGACACAGCACAGTACACCAAAGCACTCATTCCAGACTATCCTTCTCTCCTCAATTTCCTTCAATCCATCAAACCTTCCTTCCACATCACACAATTCTTAACTAATCACGGCTATCACAAAGAATACCTTCACCGCTTTAACATTGTCGACAGTGATTTGTGTCCATGTGATGGGGCCACCACACAGAGTTGGAAACACCTCGTAGAATCATGCCCCCGCTACACAATCTCGCGCAGTGAACATGAAATCGCCTGTCGCATATTCAAATTTAACCCCTACAATATCAACGATATCCTCCTCAAGGAAACAACAATTGGCACCTTCAAAACTCTGATCAAAAATATAGTGACAACACTAAAGGACTTCAACTCAAACCCAATTGTCACTTAAATTAAAACAGTGATGCCCCGCGGTGTAAACCATAAGCGCCGCGGGAACATTGCATCAACATATGTTCTTATCACAAAAAAAAAAAAAAAAAAAACCTAACCTAACCTAACCTTTTTTTTTTTTTTTTTTTTTTTTTTCGTGGGAAAATCTGATTAAGACCATCAGGCGCTCTCGGGGGAGAGCGGCCCGGTGAGTGGAGGTCCTCCCTGGTCTAGATGGTGTTTGCCAGGGGTATATCCACTAAAAACCCACGGTGTCCCTCACGCCGCAATTGTCGGGGTCAACGGGACCTGATAATACTACCGTTGACCCCGACGGCGGTTGGCCGCGGTCGGCCCCCTCTCACAAACACTTCCAGACACCCTTTTTTAATAAAAAGGGTGGGAAGTGTGATACCCTCTCCGAGAGGCGCGGACACGCCGCCGTCTCGGGGCCCCTAAAGCCGGTGGTGAATCCCCCCCGAGATTACCACCAAGGGCCGAGGTGATTGGCAGCCAGGCCCCGGCAAATACCACGATGGCCCGGCACCCTCTTGTAATTTTTTATAGTGGTTGTTTTCCACGCGGCCCATCCTTCCGGAAAGGGCCCCCGGGCCCGCTGACGCGGGCTTACGGTTGGCAGCCAGGCCCCGGCAAATACCACGACGGCCCGGCACCCTCTCGTAATTTTTTATAGTGGTTTTCTTCCACGCGGCCCCTCCTTGCGGAAAGGGCCCCCGGGCCCGCTGACGCGGGCTTACGGTTGGCAGCCAGGCCCCGGCAAATACCACGACGGCCCGGCACCCTCTCGTAATTTTTTATAGTGGTTTTCTTCCACGCGGCCTCTCCTCAAGGAAAGGGCCCCCGGGCCCGCTGACGCGGGCTTACGGTTGGCAGCCAGGCCCCGGCAAATACCACGACGGCCCGGCACCCTCTCGTAATTTTTTATAGTGGTTTTCTTCCACGCGGCCTCTCCTTAAGGAAAGGGCCCCCGGGCCCGCTGACGCGGGCTTACGGGTTAGAAGCCGGGCAAGCCCGGCTTCCCACCTCGTGCGCCTCTTGGCTTCACTGCCCCTCTTGCAGCTACTGAGCCCTCCCACCACGACAAGGTGGACGCACATCGGAAGGGAACCTAACCTAACCTAACCTAACTAACCTAACCTAACCTAACCTTTTTTTTTTTTTTTTTTTTTTTTTTTTTTTTTTTTTTTTTTTTTTTTTTTTCTTCTCGCCACCAACTGCAACCATGTTTAAGACTCCTCCGAAGTCCAAACAACGAGCCGTTCAGCGCTCCCCCCCCCAAGGAACATCAAGATCTCAACTTGATTTCTATCCTGCCTTCGACTCTCCTCGGGGAACGGCCGCGCCGGGCCCCGCGGCACCGACACCTGCGGACTCCGCGGTGCCTCGGGCCGCGGTGCTCGACACCGGCGCCCCCCCTCAGTCCATCGTCTCTGCTGCTCGAGCTGCATACGACCAAGCTCGCGCCCAAATGAACCAATCTGGAAACATCAAAACCAGCATAAAGGTCAACGTTCTGGCCTGCATAAAAACGCTCTACAACCTCGTCGTCAAGAGCGAAAAAACAATGGGCAGGCTGACGGAAACCGACCTCATGGATATCTCCGAAGGAATGCCCCCCGCGCCCAAGGAGCCCGTCATCGTCGACAAGTCGTCCCCCGAGATCCTCCGGGAACTCCGGGAAATACGACACCTCGTCACAATCTTGCAGACTCAGACGCAGTCCCAACAAGATCAACCAAGAGTCATCTGCGACTTTATCAGGGAGGAGCTCGAGCACATCCCTCGCCCTCCAACAACATCGTCTGTGGCTGCCTCCGAGACAATCAGGGATACCATCAGGGAGGAGATGGGTCGGGCAATCAAGGAGATGCCCGCCCAACAACCGCCGACTCCCCCTACGGATACCCCGAACGTTGTCAGGGAGGCAGTCAGAGACGCGATGGACAAGGTGCTCAAACAGGCGCCTCTTCCGGGCCCCACGCCTTCTCCACCCCTGGCCAACGCTACATACGCTGGCGCTGTTACCGCTCAGCCCAGGAAAAAGCCAAAAACACCTAGTGCTTCCAAACCGGCGATCATCATCTCGTCGAAGGAGAAGGCGGGGAGCAAGGAAGATGTGCTTGGTGCCTGGAGGAAGTGTATCTCTTTTAGAGATACTAACTTCGCTCCGGCCCGCACCCTCCCTGTATCCAACAACAAACTCCGGGTCGAGTTCGACACCGTCGAGCAACAAAATACCGTGCTCGAGAGGCTCGGCTCCTCCAGCGTCGTCACCGCAGAACCTGCCAAGAAGCTACGGCCAATGGTCGTGCTCAAAGGAATTCACGGTGACACCAAGCCGGAGGAGTTAGTCTCCATCATACAGGCACAAAACCCCACCATCAATCTAGCGGCCAACTCAGAGGAGCTTGTGTTCCGCTTCAAGAAGGCCAACAAGAACCCGCAACTCTACAATGCGGTGTTTATCACTACGCCGAAGATCTGGCGTAGCATCACCCAACTCGCCAAGGTCAACATCGACCACCAGCGGGTGCGCGCCGAGGAATTCGTGCCTCTCCTTCAGTGCTTCAAGTGCCTGCAATATGGCCACATCCAAGCGAGATGCACGAACCAGACCTCGGCCTGCTCCCACTGCTCTGAAGCGGGACACACGTTCCGGAGTTGTCCTAATAAAAAGTCTCCGCCTAAGTGCGTAAACTGTAATTTCTTCGTTTTTTCATCAAAACAGTTCAAATTGCTTCAAATTTCTTCAATTTTCTTCATAAATTCGCCGTTTTCTCAACTTTTTCTCAGGAAAAGTCTACTTGTTTTCTTCATAAATAGTCTCAGTGCACCCCCTTTTACCTACCCTAAGCGTCCCGCGTCGATTCGCATCCAAATAACATCAAAAAATCGCATTTTTCGTCCGAGCGCCCTTCGACTTGTCTCTACAGAATTCACCTTAGCGATAGCACATCTCCATACAACATCAAATTTTGAAATTTTTATTTCAACTCCACCGTCCTAAAAGTGATACAGCGGCATCCCAGTAGTGGTCCCCTGTCCTGCAACAAACAAATATAGGCATCAATAGTGTAATTTCTTCGTTTTTTCATCAAAACAGTTCAAATTGCTTCAAATTTCTTCAATTTTCTTCATAAATTCGCCGTTTTCTCAACTTTTTCTCAGGAAAAGTCTACTTGTTTTCTTCATAAATAGTCTCAGTGCACCCCCTTTTACCTACCCTAAGCGTCCCGCGTCGATTCGCATCCAAATAACATCAAAAAATCGCATTTTTCGTCCGAGCGCCCTTCGACTTGTCTCTACAGAATTCACCTTAGCGATAGCACATCTCCATACAACATCAAATTTTGAAATTTTTATTTCAACTCCACCGTCCTAAAAGTGATACAGCGGCATCCCAGTAGTGGTCCCCTGTCCTGCAACAAACAAATATAGGCATCAATAGTGTAATTTCTTCGTTTTTTCATCAAAACAGTTCAAATTGCTTCAAATTTCTTCAATTTTCTTCATAAATTCGCCGTTTTCTCAACTTTTTCTCAGGAAAAGTCTACTTGTTTTCTTCATAAATAGTCTCAGTGCACCCCCTTTTACCTACCCTAAGCGTCCCGCGTCGATTCGCATCCAAATAACATCAAAAAATCGCATTTTTCGTCCGAGCGCCCTTCGACTTGTCTCTACAGAATTCACCTTAGCGATAGCACATCTCCATACAACATCAAATTTTGAAATTTTTATTTCAACTCCACCGTCCTAAAAGTGATACAGCGGCATCCCAGTAGTGGTCCCCTGTCCTGCAACAAACAAATATAGGCATCAATAGTGTAATTTCTTCGTTTTTTCATCAAAACAGTTCAAATTGCTTCAAATTTCTTCAATTTTCTTCATAAATTCGCCGTTTTCTCAACTTTTTCTCAGGAAAAGTCTACTTGTTTTCTTCATAAATAGTCTCAGTGCACCCCCTTTTACCTACCCTAAGCGTCCCGCGTCGATTCGCATCCAAATAACATCAAAAAATCGCATTTTTCGTCCGAGCGCCCTTCGACTTGTCTCTACAGAATTCACCTTAGCGATAGCACATCTCCATACAACATCAAATTTTGAAATTTTTATTTCAACTCCACCGTCCTAAAAGTGATACAGCGGCATCCCAGTAGTGGTCCCCTGTCCTGCAACAAACAAATATAGGCATCAATAGTGTAATTTCTTCGTTTTTTCATCAAAACAGTTCAAATTGCTTCAAATTTCTTCAATTTTCTTCATAAATTCGCCGTTTTCTCAACTTTTTCTCAGGAAAAGTCTACTTGTTTTCTTCATAAATAGTCTCAGTGCACCCCCTTTTACCTACCCTAAGCGTCCCGCGTCGATTCGCATCCAAATAACATCAAAAAATCGCATTTTTCGTCCGAGCGCCCTTCGACTTGTCTCTACAGAATTCACCTTAGCGATAGCACATCTCCATACAACATCAAATTTTGAAATTTTTATTTCAACTCCACCGTCCTAAAAGTGATACAGCGGCATCCCAGTAGTGGTCCCCTGTCCTGCAACAAACAAATATAGGCATCAATAGTGTAATTTCTTCGTTTTTTCATCAAAACAGTTCAAATTGCTTCAAATTTCTTCAATTTTCTTCATAAATTCGCCGTTTTCTCAACTTTTTCTCAGGAAAAGTCTACTTGTTTTCTTCATAAATAGTCTCAGTGCACCCCCTTTTACCTACCCTAAGCGTCCCGCGTCGATTCGCATCCAAATAACATCAAAAAATCGCATTTTTCGTCCGAGCGCCCTTCGACTTGTCTCTACAGAATTCACCTTAGCGATAGCACATCTCCATACAACATCAAATTTTGAAATTTTTATTTCAACTCCACCGTCCTAAAAGTGATACAGCGGCATCCCAGTAGTGGTCCCCTGTCCTGCAACAAACAAATATAGGCATCAATAGTGTAATTTCTTCGTTTTTTCATCAAAACAGTTCAAATTGCTTCAAATTTCTTCAATTTTCTTCATAAATTCGCCGTTTTCTCAACTTTTTCTCAGGAAAAGTCTACTTGTTTTCTTCATAAATAGTCTCAGTGCACCCCCTTTTACCTACCCTAAGCGTCCCGCGTCGATTCGCATCCAAATAACATCAAAAAATCGCATTTTTCGTCCGAGCGCCCTTCGACTTGTCTCTACAGAATTCACCTTAGCGATAGCACATCTCCATACAACATCAAATTTTGAAATTTTTATTTCAACTCCACCGTCCTAAAAGTGATACAGCGGCATCCCAGTAGTGGTCCCCTGTCCTGCAACAAACAAATATAGGCATCAATAGTGTAATTTCTTCGTTTTTTCATCAAAACAGTTCAAATTGCTTCAAATTTCTTCAATTTTCTTCATAAATTCGCCGTTTTCTCAACTTTTTCTCAGGAAAAGTCTACTTGTTTTCTTCATAAATAGTCTCAGTGCACCCCCTTTTACCTACCCTAAGCGTCCCGCGTCGATTCGCATCCAAATAACATCAAAAAATCGCATTTTTCGTCCGAGCGCCCTTCGACTTGTCTCTACAGAATTCACCTTAGCGATAGCACATCTCCATACAACATCAAATTTTGAAATTTTTATTTCAACTCCACCGTCCTAAAAGTGATACAGCGGCATCCCAGTAGTGGTCCCCTGTCCTGCAACAAACAAATATAGGCATCAATAGTGTAATTTCTTCGTTTTTTCATCAAAACAGTTCAAATTGCTTCAAATTTCTTCAATTTTCTTCATAAATTCGCCGTTTTCTCAACTTTTTCTCAGGAAAAGTCTACTTGTTTTCTTCATAAATAGTCTCAGTGCACCCCCTTTTACCTACCCTAAGCGTCCCGCGTCGATTCGCATCCAAATAACATCAAAAAATCGCATTTTTCGTCCGAGCGCCCTTCGACTTGTCTCTACAGAATTCACCTTAGCGATAGCACATCTCCATACAACATCAAATTTTGAAATTTTTATTTCAACTCCACCGTCCTAAAAGTGATACAGCGGCATCCCAGTAGTGGTCCCCTGTCCTGCAACAAACAAATATAGGCATCAATAGTGTAATTTCTTCGTTTTTTCATCAAAACAGTTCAAATTGCTTCAAATTTCTTCAATTTTCTTCATAAATTCGCCGTTTTCTCAACTTTTTCTCAGGAAAAGTCTACTTGTTTTCTTCATAAATAGTCTCAGTGCACCCCCTTTTACCTACCCTAAGCGTCCCGCGTCGATTCGCATCCAAATAACATCAAAAAATCGCATTTTTCGTCCGAGCGCCCTTCGACTTGTCTCTACAGAATTCACCTTAGCGATAGCACATCTCCATACAACATCAAATTTTGAAATTTTTATTTCAACTCCACCGTCCTAAAAGTGATACAGCGGCATCCCAGTAGTGGTCCCCTGTCCTGCAACAAACAAATATAGGCATCAATAGTGTAATTTCTTCGTTTTTTCATCAAAACAGTTCAAATTGCTTCAAATTTCTTCAATTTTCTTCATAAATTCGCCGTTTTCTCAACTTTTTCTCAGGAAAAGTCTACTTGTTTTCTTCATAAATA
Source organism: Idaea dimidiata (assembly GCA_949358125.1). Taxonomy (NCBI): domain Eukaryota; kingdom Metazoa; phylum Arthropoda; class Insecta; order Lepidoptera; family Geometridae; genus Idaea; species Idaea dimidiata. The sequence continues at coordinate 12,053,922 of OX442342.1, read as the reverse complement.
GTCTCAGTGCACCCCCTTTTACCTACCCTAAGCGTCCCGCGTCGATTCGCATCCAAATAACATCAAAAAATCGCATTTTTCGTCCGAGCGCCCTTCGACTTGTCTCTACAGAATTCACCTTAGCGATAGCACATCTCCATACAACATCAAATTTTGAAATTTTTATTTCAACTCCACCGTCCTAAAAGTGATACAGCGGCATCCCAGTAGTGGTCCCCTGTCCTGCAACAAACAAATATAGGCATCAATAGTGTAATTTCTTCGTTTTTTCATCAAAACAGTTCAAATTGCTTCAAATTTCTTCAATTTTCTTCATAAATTCGCCGTTTTCTCAACTTTTTCTCAGGAAAAGTCTACTTGTTTTCTTCATAAATAGTCTCAGTGCACCCCCTTTTACCTACCCTAAGCGTCCCGCGTCGATTCGCATCCAAATAACATCAAAAAATCGCATTTTTCGTCCGAGCGCCCTTCGACTTGTCTCTACAGAATTCACCTTAGCGATAGCACATCTCCATACAACATCAAATTTTGAAATTTTTATTTCAACTCCACCGTCCTAAAAGTGATACAGCGGCATCCCAGTAGTGGTCCCCTGTCCTGCAACAAACAAATATAGGCATCAATAGTGTAATTTCTTCGTTTTTTCATCAAAACAGTTCAAATTGCTTCAAATTTCTTCAATTTTCTTCATAAATTCGCCGTTTTCTCAACTTTTTCTCAGGAAAAGTCTACTTGTTTTCTTCATAAATAGTCTCAGTGCACCCCCTTTTACCTACCCTAAGCGTCCCGCGTCGATTCGCATCCAAATAACATCAAAAAATCGCATTTTTCGTCCGAGCGCCCTTCGACTTGTCTCTACAGAATTCACCTTAGCGATAGCACATCTCCATACAACATCAAATTTTGAAATTTTTATTTCAACTCCACCGTCCTAAAAGTGATACAGCGGCATCCCAGTAGTGGTCCCCTGTCCTGCAACAAACAAATATAGGCATCAATAGTGTAATTTCTTCGTTTTTTCATCAAAACAGTTCAAATTGCTTCAAATTTCTTCAATTTTCTTCATAAATTCGCCGTTTTCTCAACTTTTTCTCAGGAAAAGTCTACTTGTTTTCTTCATAAATAGTCTCAGTGCACCCCCTTTTACCTACCCTAAGCGTCCCGCGTCGATTCGCATCCAAATAACATCAAAAAATCGCATTTTTCGTCCGAGCGCCCTTCGACTTGTCTCTACAGAATTCACCTTAGCGATAGCACATCTCCATACAACATCAAATTTTGAAATTTTTATTTCAACTCCACCGTCCTAAAAGTGATACAGCGGCATCCCAGTAGTGGTCCCCTGTCCTGCAACAAACAAATATAGGCATCAATAGTGTAATTTCTTCGTTTTTTCATCAAAACAGTTCAAATTGCTTCAAATTTCTTCAATTTTCTTCATAAATTCGCCGTTTTCTCAACTTTTTCTCAGGAAAAGTCTACTTGTTTTCTTCATAAATAGTCTCAGTGCACCCCCTTTTACCTACCCTAAGCGTCCCGCGTCGATTCGCATCCAAATAACATCAAAAAATCGCATTTTTCGTCCGAGCGCCCTTCGACTTGTCTCTACAGAATTCACCTTAGCGATAGCACATCTCCATACAACATCAAATTTTGAAATTTTTATTTCAACTCCACCGTCCTAAAAGTGATACAGCGGCATCCCAGTAGTGGTCCCCTGTCCTGCAACAAACAAATATAGGCATCAATAGTGTAATTTCTTCGTTTTTTCATCAAAACAGTTCAAATTGCTTCAAATTTCTTCAATTTTCTTCATAAATTCGCCGTTTTCTCAACTTTTTCTCAGGAAAAGTCTACTTGTTTTCTTCATAAATAGTCTCAGTGCACCCCCTTTTACCTACCCTAAGCGTCCCGCGTCGATTCGCATCCAAATAACATCAAAAAATCGCATTTTTCGTCCGAGCGCCCTTCGACTTGTCTCTACAGAATTCACCTTAGCGATAGCACATCTCCATACAACATCAAATTTTGAAATTTTTATTTCAACTCCACCGTCCTAAAAGTGATACAGCGGCATCCCAGTAGTGGTCCCCTGTCCTGCAACAAACAAATATAGGCATCAATAGTGTAATTTCTTCGTTTTTTCATCAAAACAGTTCAAATTGCTTCAAATTTCTTCAATTTTCTTCATAAATTCGCCGTTTTCTCAACTTTTTCTCAGGAAAAGTCTACTTGTTTTCTTCATAAATAGTCTCAGTGCACCCCCTTTTACCTACCCTAAGCGTCCCGCGTCGATTCGCATCCAAATAACATCAAAAAATCGCATTTTTCGTCCGAGCGCCCTTCGACTTGTCTCTACAGAATTCACCTTAGCGATAGCACATCTCCATACAACATCAAATTTTGAAATTTTTATTTCAACTCCACCGTCCTAAAAGTGATACAGCGGCATCCCAGTAGTGGTCCCCTGTCCTGCAACAAACAAATATAGGCATCAATAGTGTAATTTCTTCGTTTTTTCATCAAAACAGTTCAAATTGCTTCAAATTTCTTCAATTTTCTTCATAAATTCGCCGTTTTCTCAACTTTTTCTCAGGAAAAGTCTACTTGTTTTCTTCATAAATAGTCTCAGTGCACCCCCTTTTACCTACCCTAAGCGTCCCGCGTCGATTCGCATCCAAATAACATCAAAAAATCGCATTTTTCGTCCGAGCGCCCTTCGACTTGTCTCTACAGAATTCACCTTAGCGATAGCACATCTCCATACAACATCAAATTTTGAAATTTTTATTTCAACTCCACCGTCCTAAAAGTGATACAGCGGCATCCCAGTAGTGGTCCCCTGTCCTGCAACAAACAAATATAGGCATCAATAGTGTAATTTCTTCGTTTTTTCATCAAAACAGTTCAAATTGCTTCAAATTTCTTCAATTTTCTTCATAAATTCGCCGTTTTCTCAACTTTTTCTCAGGAAAAGTCTACTTGTTTTCTTCATAAATAGTCTCAGTGCACCCCCTTTTACCTACCCTAAGCGTCCCGCGTCGATTCGCATCCAAATAACATCAAAAAATCGCATTTTTCGTCCGAGCGCCCTTCGACTTGTCTCTACAGAATTCACCTTAGCGATAGCACATCTCCATACAACATCAAATTTTGAAATTTTTATTTCAACTCCACCGTCCTAAAAGTGATACAGCGGCATCCCAGTAGTGGTCCCCTGTCCTGCAACAAACAAATATAGGCATCAATAGTGTAATTTCTTCGTTTTTTCATCAAAACAGTTCAAATTGCTTCAAATTTCTTCAATTTTCTTCATAAATTCGCCGTTTTCTCAACTTTTTCTCAGGAAAAGTCTACTTGTTTTCTTCATAAATAGTCTCAGTGCACCCCCTTTTACCTACCCTAAGCGTCCCGCGTCGATTCGCATCCAAATAACATCAAAAAATCGCATTTTTCGTCCGAGCGCCCTTCGACTTGTCTCTACAGAATTCACCTTAGCGATAGCACATCTCCATACAACATCAAATTTTGAAATTTTTATTTCAACTCCACCGTCCTAAAAGTGATACAGCGGCATCCCAGTAGTGGTCCCCTGTCCTGCAACAAACAAATATAGGCATCAATAGTGTAATTTCTTCGTTTTTTCATCAAAACAGTTCAAATTGCTTCAAATTTCTTCAATTTTCTTCATAAATTCGCCGTTTTCTCAACTTTTTCTCAGGAAAAGTCTACTTGTTTTCTTCATAAATAGTCTCAGTGCACCCCCTTTTACCTACCCTAAGCGTCCCGCGTCGATTCGCATCCAAATAACATCAAAAAATCGCATTTTTCGTCCGAGCGCCCTTCGACTTGTCTCTACAGAATTCACCTTAGCGATAGCACATCTCCATACAACATCAAATTTTGAAATTTTTATTTCAACTCCACCGTCCTAAAAGTGATACAGCGGCATCCCAGTAGTGGTCCCCTGTCCTGCAACAAACAAATATAGGCATCAATAGTGTAATTTCTTCGTTTTTTCATCAAAACAGTTCAAATTGCTTCAAATTTCTTCAATTTTCTTCATAAATTCGCCGTTTTCTCAACTTTTTCTCAGGAAAAGTCTACTTGTTTTCTTCATAAATAGTCTCAGTGCACCCCCTTTTACCTACCCTAAGCGTCCCGCGTCGATTCGCATCCAAATAACATCAAAAAATCGCATTTTTCGTCCGAGCGCCCTTCGACTTGTCTCTACAGAATTCACCTTAGCGATAGCACATCTCCATACAACATCAAATTTTGAAATTTTTATTTCAACTCCACCGTCCTAAAAGTGATACAGCGGCATCCCAGTAGTGGTCCCCTGTCCTGCAACAAACAAATATAGGCATCAATAGTGTAATTTCTTCGTTTTTTCATCAAAACAGTTCAAATTGCTTCAAATTTCTTCAATTTTCTTCATAAATTCGCCGTTTTCTCAACTTTTTCTCAGGAAAAGTCTACTTGTTTTCTTCATAAATAGTCTCAGTGCACCCCCTTTTACCTACCCTAAGCGTCCCGCGTCGATTCGCATCCAAATAACATCAAAAAATCGCATTTTTCGTCCGAGCGCCCTTCGACTTGTCTCTACAGAATTCACCTTAGCGATAGCACATCTCCATACAACATCAAATTTTGAAATTTTTATTTCAACTCCACCGTCCTAAAAGTGATACAGCGGCATCCCAGTAGTGGTCCCCTGTCCTGCAACAAACAAATATAGGCATCAATAGTGTAATTTCTTCGTTTTTTCATCAAAACAGTTCAAATTGCTTCAAATTTCTTCAATTTTCTTCATAAATTCGCCGTTTTCTCAACTTTTTCTCAGGAAAAGTCTACTTGTTTTCTTCATAAATAGTCTCAGTGCACCCCCTTTTACCTACCCTAAGCGTCCCGCGTCGATTCGCATCCAAATAACATCAAAAAATCGCATTTTTCGTCCGAGCGCCCTTCGACTTGTCTCTACAGAATTCACCTTAGCGATAGCACATCTCCATACAACATCAAATTTTGAAATTTTTATTTCAACTCCACCGTCCTAAAAGTGATACAGCGGCATCCCAGTAGTGGTCCCCTGTCCTGCAACAAACAAATATAGGCATCAATAGTGTAATTTCTTCGTTTTTTCATCAAAACAGTTCAAATTGCTTCAAATTTCTTCAATTTTCTTCATAAATTCGCCGTTTTCTCAACTTTTTCTCAGGAAAAGTCTACTTGTTTTCTTCATAAATAGTCTCAGTGCACCCCCTTTTACCTACCCTAAGCGTCCCGCGTCGATTCGCATCCAAATAACATCAAAAAATCGCATTTTTCGTCCGAGCGCCCTTCGACTTGTCTCTACAGAATTCACCTTAGCGATAGCACATCTCCATACAACATCAAATTTTGAAATTTTTATTTCAACTCCACCGTCCTAAAAGTGATACAGCGGCATCCCAGTAGTGGTCCCCTGTCCTGCAACAAACAAATATAGGCATCAATAGTGTAATTTCTTCGTTTTTTCATCAAAACAGTTCAAATTGCTTCAAATTTCTTCAATTTTCTTCATAAATTCGCCGTTTTCTCAACTTTTTCTCAGGAAAAGTCTACTTGTTTTCTTCATAAATAGTCTCAGTGCACCCCCTTTTACCTACCCTAAGCGTCCCGCGTCGATTCGCATCCAAATAACATCAAAAAATCGCATTTTTCGTCCGAGCGCCCTTCGACTTGTCTCTACAGAATTCACCTTAGCGATAGCACATCTCCATACAACATCAAATTTTGAAATTTTTATTTCAACTCCACCGTCCTAAAAGTGATACAGCGGCATCCCAGTAGTGGTCCCCTGTCCTGCAACAAACAAATATAGGCATCAATAGTGTAATTTCTTCGTTTTTTCATCAAAACAGTTCAAATTGCTTCAAATTTCTTCAATTTTCTTCATAAATTCGCCGTTTTCTCAACTTTTTCTCAGGAAAAGTCTACTTGTTTTCTTCATAAATAGTCTCAGTGCACCCCCTTTTACCTACCCTAAGCGTCCCGCGTCGATTCGCATCCAAATAACATCAAAAAATCGCATTTTTCGTCCGAGCGCCCTTCGACTTGTCTCTACAGAATTCACCTTAGCGATAGCACATCTCCATACAACATCAAATTTTGAAATTTTTATTTCAACTCCACCGTCCTAAAAGTGATACAGCGGCATCCCAGTAGTGGTCCCCTGTCCTGCAACAAACAAATATAGGCATCAATAGTGTAATTTCTTCGTTTTTTCATCAAAACAGTTCAAATTGCTTCAAATTTCTTCAATTTTCTTCATAAATTCGCCGTTTTCTCAACTTTTTCTCAGGAAAAGTCTACTTGTTTTCTTCATAAATAGTCTCAGTGCACCCCCTTTTACCTACCCTAAGCGTCCCGCGTCGATTCGCATCCAAATAACATCAAAAAATCGCATTTTTCGTCCGAGCGCCCTTCGACTTGTCTCTACAGAATTCACCTTAGCGATAGCACATCTCCATACAACATCAAATTTTGAAATTTTTATTTCAACTCCACCGTCCTAAAAGTGATACAGCGGCATCCCAGTAGTGGTCCCCTGTCCTGCAACAAACAAATATAGGCATCAATAGTGTAATTTCTTCGTTTTTTCATCAAAACAGTTCAAATTGCTTCAAATTTCTTCAATTTTCTTCATAAATTCGCCGTTTTCTCAACTTTTTCTCAGGAAAAGTCTACTTGTTTTCTTCATAAATAGTCTCAGTGCACCCCCTTTTACCTACCCTAAGCGTCCCGCGTCGATTCGCATCCAAATAACATCAAAAAATCGCATTTTTCGATGAACCAGTCTGGAAACATCAAAACCAGCATAAAGGTGAACGTTCTAGCCTGCATCCAAACGCTCTACAACCTCGTCGTAAAGAGCGAAAAAACAATGGGCAGGCTGACGGAAACCGATATCATAGATATCTCCGAGGGAATGCCCCCCGCGCCCAAGGAGCCCGCCATCGTTGACAAGACGTCCCCCGAGATCCTTCGGGAACTCCGGGAGATAAAACACATAGTCACAATCTTGCAGACTCAGACGCAGTCCCAACAAGACCAACCAAGAGTCATCTGCGACTTCATCAGGGAGGAGCTCGAGCACATCCCTCGCCCTCCAACAACATCGTCTGTGGCTGCCTCCGAGACAATTAGGGATACCATCAGGGAGGAAATGGGTCGGGCAATCAAGGAGATGCCCGCCCAACAACCGCCGACTCCCCCTACGGATACCCCGAACGTTGTCAGGGAGGCAGTCAGAGATGTAATGAGCAAGGTGCTCAAACAGGCGCCTCTTCCGGGCCCCACGCCTTCTCCACCCTTGGCCAACGCCACATACGCTGGCGCTGTTACCGCACAGCCCAGGAAAAAGCCGAAAACACCCAGTGCTTCCAAACCGGCGATCATCATCTCGTCCAAGGAGAAGGCGGCGAGCAAGGAAGATGTGCTTGGTGCCTGGAGGAAGTGTATCTCTTTTAGAGATACTAACTTCGCTCCGGCCCGCACCCTCCCTGTATCCAACAACAAACTCCGGGTCGAGTTCGACACCGTTGAGCAACAAAATACCGTGCTTGAGAGGCTCGGCTCTTCCAGCGTCGTCACCGCAGAACCCGCCAAGAAGCTTCGGCCAATGGTCGTCCTCAAGGGAATTCACGGCGACACCAAGCCGGAGGAGCTAGTCTCCATAATACAAGCGCAAAACCCCACCATCAACTTAGCGGCCAACTCCGAGGAGCTGGTGTTCCGCTTCAAGAAGGCCAATAAGAACCCGCAGCTTTACAACGCGGTGTTTATCACTACGCCGAAGATCTGGCGTAGCATCACCCAACTCGCCAAGGTCAACATCGACCACCAGCGGGTGCGCGCCGAGGAATTCGTGCCTCTCCTTCAGTGCTTCAAGTGCCTGCAATATGGCCACATCCAAGCGAGATGCACGAACCAGACCTCGGCCTGCTCCCACTGTTCTGAAGCGGGACACACGTTCCGGAGTTGCCCCAACAAAAAGTCTCCGCCTAAGTGCGTAAACTGTGCTACGCACAACTCCAAATTTAAATTAACCAAGGCGGTAGATCACACCGCCACATCCACTTATTGTCCCATTCACCAATCAATGTCAAACAAAGTGACAATCAGGATCGATTACGGATCCAAGTGATCAACCAATTCGCCCAATAAAATCAAGAAATTTTCTGACCTACTCTTCGATCTTACCTCTTCGTATTTTATTATAGTTATATACAGATTTCCTTTCACATAATATTTATAAATATATATCTTGATATCTCTTCAAACTTCAAGTCCCCCAATAATATCAAGAATATTCTAAGTCCTAAATTGGAAATCAAAATAATGTGGTCACTTTTGCTTCACCGTGAGGACGCCCGTACACATTAGCGAGGTCCGAGCGGCGCAAAAGTGACTACAGCTAAATTGTCTTATGGTGCCCCGCGGTGTATATCGTTAGCGCGGCGGGAACACTATTATCCCATAAACTTTACCAAAAAAAAAAAAAAAAAAACCTAACCTAACCTAACCTAACCAACCAACCAACCAACCAACCAACCAACCAACCAACCAACCAACCAACCAACCAACCAACCAACCAACCAACCAACCAACCAACCAACCAACCGGTTAATTTCGGAAATGAAATATAAAAATTTATATGATGTTCATCTTATCATTGAAATATTCCCCAATGTCACGGTACGCTCTTTCAGCAAGAAAGCCATTGAGTCTAGATTTCAATTGAGTATTTTCAGTTATGTCAGTTATTTATTTATTTAAGACAAATAGTAGCTTACAGTATACACCAACACGCCCACTATTTTAAATTACAACTAAGGTATAATCTAAGATTTCTATTAACTAAAAACAGTTTATCATCAAATATGTCGATCTGTTGGAAGTCTTGCAAAAACGCATTTATCAAGGCCAATGCTCTGTTCGTCGGGGCATTGCTTGAATGCCAGGTACGACTTGAACGATTGGCAAACAACCGATGTTTTCTCCTATCTCCTGACCGGATAAAATTATCTGGAACGTATAGCTTTATCCTATCTAACACTGAGGAGTGTAACAATGTATTGTTTCCGAAGGTAATATTTTAAATATGATACTAATAATCATATTTACAATATTACTTATCCAAATAAATGCGTTAATAGTCATTAAAAGTATTTAATTTTAAACATACCTAATTGACATACGTGATAGGCAAAAATGAAGGCTAAACCGATTTGAATGAAATTTGGTACAGGGGTACTTTGAATAATCATACGGGTTAAGCAACGCTTGGTATGACCATACGTGATGCGTCACATACGTTACGGGACAAGAATTAATGCGGGTGAAACGTCGGGGCACAGCTAGTTAGTAAATAAATAGGCAAGTAGTTTTTCTTACACAGTGCTCACAAACCAAGGCGTTGCCGAAAGGTTGTTTCAAACAAAGCTGTTTATTTTTTCAGATAAGAAATGATGTTATTATTTCTATTATCGACAATCATCATTTGTTCTGCATTAAACATTGACACGAATAGTTTAAGATATCTATTAATTTATTAATATAATAACCAGAGATATGTAAAAACTTCTAGATACGTAATAGGGCAAATTTCTTGGCTACACAAATGCAAGCTATCTAGCCAGAGAAGTCTTAGTTCCATCCCAGCTCACGTCACGATCACCCGCTTGTTAACACACAGTACATTTAGTTTACTTTCACAACATTATTCACAGACAACAATGCCTTCGTGCGTATTTAGGCGATGCACGAATCATACTCCAAAAACTGGCAAAAATATGTCATTTTATATGAAGAGCCAGGGGGGCCTTCACCAGAGCTCATATTTTAGAATTAAGTGGGTATATGGGCGCAGGATATAAAATAATAGTGTCCGTTAACAATCAACGTAATTTAATTTACAATGAATGTCTTTATTCACAAAATCAATACTCGATTGCTTGATTTATAATGTTACTAAGTAGAAATCAACGTAATTAGATTATAATACAACGTGATGGCGGAAATATAAAGCGATTCGTCACGAGCGTGGTGCGCGGGCGCTGTCTCGATCAAAAGTGCTTCACAAGATGGCCGCCCGCACTACCATCGACAATGACGCTTCGCTAGGCTGACTTCCGGCGGCTAGTCAACCTGATATTTTACTGTGGCGCCGTCACGGCCGGACTGACTTTCGACCGTCCTCGGGCGATTTATCTGAAAACAACAAGCTCTGATCAATGCACAACCCGTTCGTTCATCCTGACTCTACTTAACAACTTCATCTTTATTAACATAAAATCAATACCAATTACTTAATGACTTAGACCAACCAATGTATCACTTAGCTCAGACCCTTGGGGTTTGATCCAGAAGATACTTGATTTTCACCAGTCAACAATTACAGTCAAATTATGTCTAGACAAGTCAACCATAAGTGTGGTCCGACCCGGACTACATATTTAGTCTCATCAATAAGCCACATTATGTTTAGACAAGTCAACCATCAGTGTGGTCTGACTCGGACTACATAATTAGTCTCATCAATAAGCCACATTATGTTTAGACAAGTCAACCATCAGTGTGGTCTGACCCGGACTACATATTTAGTCTCACCAATATTAACCGTGGCGATCAACGTCCAAGAAAAGCAAGCGACGAGTATTTAACTCGGACGACATATCTCGTCTGCTGACAACCACCCGTGGGGACAAACCAACCTTTAGGTATGGCTTGGACGACACATTTCGTCCACAGAGACAAGCTAACCTTTCAGGTGTGGCTTGGACGACAAATTTCGTCCACGGAGACAAGCCAACCTTTCATGTGTGACTTGGACGACACATTTCGTCTAGCGACTACACATTATTGTCAAGAACGTCTGTATTCTACTCACCTATAAATTATGAATTATCTTGTTCCGTGTGAAGCTCATATTCATGTAAGACTTCCCATGTGTCAGGGTCTGAATATGTGCTTAAAGTATCTGAGTTAACTGTCAGAGTGTGGGAGTCGGCAGAAACAGTGTCCGAGCATACGGTCAAGGAATCAGAATTGTTTAATGGCTCATTGTCATGATTTGAGATTGAGGCATTTTCCACATCCTCCGACGCCGTCTCGGCCTCATCCTCATTGATAAGGCTAGTCGATATCTCGAGTAAGCCATCATGTCCCTGGGGTACTGCGCGTAAGTTTTCGTGCGAATATTTATAGGTTCGATGAGAACCACCTATGCTCTTTAGTTCATAGCGATCGTTATTAAGAACTTCCGTAATTACGAATGGTCCCCTAAATTTCCTATCCAGTTTTGTTTGGTTTCGTTCACAGTTTTTAATAAACACATATTCGCCTTTAGAAAACGGTTTAATTTTTGCTCGCCCACGATTAAATCGAAGAGTGTCAGATTCAGCAGCCTTTTGAATATTGGCTGCTGCATCCTCTCTAACTGTGTCAAGATCTAAACGAACCTCACAATCATTGTCACTGTTCAATTTGGCTATACCAAGAGAGTTAGAACGAATCCCGAACATAAGTTCTGAAGGGGAGTATTTAGTAACGGTAGACTTGGTACTATTTAGGGCAAGTTGAATGTTACCTAACTCGTCACGCCACGTTTTGTTCGGATCGTTTTCGACTATAGTTAACAGACTTTTAAGAGTGCGCATCACTCGTTCTACTTGGCCGTTTGCTCTGCTCGAACCAGTCGCAATAAAATGGAGTTCTATTTTATGCTCGTCACAAAATGTCTTAAAATCGGAACTGATATAGCATCGGCCCTGATCTGCAATGATTCTTTTTGGTGATCCAAAAAGATATACTGATTTTTGTAGTGCGTTTATGGCACTCTTTGCATCAACGGCCAAGGTGTGTTCTAGTAAAACATACTTTGTAAAAGCGTCGATAATTACTGAGCAATACTCTTTTCGGTCGCTCTTCCCGCTAAGCTTCCCCGTAAAGTCTATGTGAATTGTGTGCCATGGTATAGGCACTTTCGGAATTGGGTGAAGCTGAACGGGTTGAGCTCCCGATGGACCCTTGGAAGCCTTACAAATTATGCACGAATCTATAAATTTTCTCACGCTTTTGGACATGTCCGGAAACCAATACTTTTCGTAAAGTTTGTCTAGAGTTTTGTCTCGACCTAAATGTTGCAATTCATTGTGAACGTGATTTATTAGTGTCCAGATAAGGGATCGTGGAACTACTGGTAGCCATAAAACTACTTTATTTCGAACAATTTTTCTATAGAGGATACCTTCTCTCACATCGTATGTTTGAGCTACCGTTTCAGGAAAACTATTACTGTGGTGTTTTGCAATAAGATCTTGAATTTCAACATCCCGTTTCTGTTCAACCGATAACCAGCCTTGATGTAGTTCAATAAAATTTACAGCTTTCGTTTGTGCCTGTCGAGATGATATGGGAATAGCGGGCTTAGGGCTTGGTAATGGGTTTCGGGATAGATAGTCAGCGTGTTCCATTCTACTCCCTTCGCGATAAACGATATCAAAATCATACGCTTGTAAATATGCCCACCAGCGATATACGCGAGGAGTTAGATCTTTCTTAGACTTCGAAGCTTTAAGTGAGTTACAATCAGTAACGACAACAAATTTCCTACCGTATAAATAGTGTCTAAAATGTTCTACTGCTTTTACGACCGCCAAAGTTTCTAGCTCGTAAGAATGGTAACGAGATTCTGCATCTGACGTCCTACGACTAAAATATTCTACAACGTAGGGAAGGTTGTCTTTCTTTTGTAATAGGATCGCTCCATAGCCATCCGAGCTGGCGTCAGTGTGGAGTTCTACCGAAAGTTCTGGGTCGAATATGGTTAATACTGGTTCGGATGTCAGAATTTGTATTATACGGTGACGTATCTTTTCATGTTCGGAAGTCCACGTGATCCGTCCTTTGAGTTTGGTAAGAGGATACAAAGGTCCCACGATTCGCGTAAATTTTTTACGTAAATTCGCAAGCCAAAAGGCATAGCGAGATACTCATACTGGCCCTCGTTTGTAACGAAAGCCGTTTTCTCAACTGAATCGGGGTGAATCGGAATCTGGTGAAACCCAGAAGCCATATCCAGAGAAGAGAAGAAGTTCGCACCAGTCAGCTGATCGATTTGTTCATCGATGCGTGGCAAGGGGTAATGTTCAGGTACTGTATTGCAGTTTAACTCCCTATAATCGACGCATAGTCTATCTAAACCGTCTTTCTTTTTAACAATAACTATTGGACTTGCAAAAGGGGAGGAGCTTTCCTGAACCACTCCTGCATCTAACAATTGTTGAACCTATTCCCTAATTATTTGTTTCTCTATTGGTGCTCGTTTATTAGGACACCTGTATACGACTTTTTGTGGGTCTACTAATTTAAGCTCACATACCCCAGTTTTCACACGTCTAGTAGGTATGCCCTCAACAAAATGGTCAGAGTACTTGCTTAGCATTGAAATCAACATTTCTTTTTCGTGGCCCTGTAAATCTGTGTCAATTTGAGTAAAATCTGGTTTGTCCAAAGTCACATCACAAAATTGAGATTGCTCTTTGGAATATAGAATAGAATAGAATAGAATAGAATTTATTTATTAATATGAAATCTTACCAAACATTTATTAAATTACATTAGAAATCGGCTCTACACTAAGCAGAAGCTTGTATTGCAGGAACTGAAATATTACGAGGAATATATTACGAGGTTGTCATTATCGATTTTCACACATAACCCTAAATCGAAAATCTCCCTACCAATAATCATAGGATCCGACAAGTTACTATCTGGGACCACATGGAACAGTATGCTTATAACCCGATCACCGATCTTAACCTTGCTCTGAATTTGCTTAGTACATTGAACGTCATGGCCTCCGATGCCACTAAGGTAAACAAGATTTTCACACACAGTACCCAAGAGTTTGTTGCAATAGCTCTCTTTCACTAGAGAACACGACGATCCACTATCAAATAAAAAAGGGACAGACTCACCGGAAGATGTATCCAAAGTGCCTCTAGAAGGACGGTGTTCACAATGAAGTACGTCCTTGACCGTAGCTTTACCACCGTTTCTCCTCTCCTGACAGTTAGTTGCCACATGCCCCTTTTGTCCACACGTGAAGCAGGTCACTGAGGTCACGTTTTCCAAGGCACGTGAAGAACTCGGCGGGTTTTCTTGGGACTTAAATCCGGAATCATCGCGACGTTTACGACATTCTGCAAAGCGATGTCCTGCAATCCCACAAAAGTTGCATCTGCCAGTAAACCGTTCGGTAGCTCGAAAACGCTTCGTATCCAGTTCATTAGTTTCACCACTTTCTGGCCGTCGCTTGATAGATATACCTCCCAGTATTCGAAATAGTTGGGTACGCGTTGTAATGTTATGTGCGTTTAATTCGCGGCGGATAAATCCATCCTTTTGACAAAGTACTGAGATAACTAATCCAGTCACCGCTTCTTTTTGCATCACAATTTTTGGTATTCGTTCAATTAGGTTCCATAATCGAAGAGCGGCTTCTGAGGCTGTTTCTTTGACTCCAATTTGGAATCGCAGTATCTCGTCGAAATAGTCTTGAAACAATTTAGGTCTTGAAAACTTTGCTAGCAGCGATTGCTTGACAACGCTCCATGTCATGTCATTAAGGTTAAGTTTAGTAATGCAAGCGGCAGCTCGTCCTTTTAAGGCGCTGGTCAGAGCCATGAGTAAGTCTATTCCACCCAAACATTTTCTTTCAACTATTGCTTCAGTAATATTGCACCAACCGTCTATGTCAGAATCCGGATCGTCTGGATTAAATGGTAGCAATTGCGTGGAATGGTTAGTACTCACAGTTGTCATTGGTTGAGCGGTCAGAACACGAGTTAGCAGCGTCTCCATACTACTAAACAGCTTCTCGGCGTCCGTTTTGGTCGTGTGGCCCTCGTTTTGGGCCGCATTCGATCCCACTTCTGATGAAGAGCCAGGGGGGCCTTCACCAGAGCTCATATTTTAGAATTAAGTGGGTATATGGGCGCAGGATATAAAATAATAGTGTCCGTTAACAATCAACGTAATTTAATTTACAATGAATGTCTTTATTCACAAAATCAATACTCGATTGCTTGATTTATAATGTTACTAAGTAGAAATCAACGTAATTAGATTATAATACAACGTGATGGCGGAAATATAAAGCGATTCGTCACGAGCGTGGTGCGCGGGCGCTGTCTCGATCAAAAGTGCTTCACAAGATGGCCGCCCGCACTACCATCGACAATGACGCTTCGCTAGGCTGACTTCCGGCGGCTAGTCAACCTGATATTTTACTGTGGCGCCGTCATATACGTAAGTAAAGCTGTATTTATTAATTTTAGTTTATTTATTGAAAAAGTTTTTTTTTCCAAAAACTCAACGAAGTTTTTGACTTTGACGTTTTATCATTCTCTTCTAACCACTATGAGATGTCATAATAATATTATGAGATGTCATAATAATGTTATGACATCTCTTTCTTACGTCATGCAAGTAGCATTGAGTCTTATGTTTTTAGAAAGAGATAACAATAGTTTCGTCTATTTCTTCTTTAAATTATGTGAATGAATATAAATAATAAGGTTGTATAGCATACTTTGTGCCGCCTTTCAATAATGATTTGTTCTGCAATGGCGTCTCTATAACTTTAATAGACTCATTGATAATAACTATCTATTAATTTCTTAAGAATGCTTAGTCAGTCGTCATTGTTGTCGGCGCGGCCAAGATGATTGTAACATAATGTGAATGTGTGTGTGTGTATTGTCAAATGTAATTCTGTGTTAAAAAACATGTGAATTTAAAAAAATATAAAGTATGAATGGACACCTCACGTAAGTGATGTGATAAGTTGACCCGCTTCACAATATTACCTAGGATGTTTAAAATCCACCGAGGACCCTCCATCCTTCAGCCTCACCTGTTGCCTTTTGATTGAAATTTGCTCGGCTTAATTAGGGTGGCGTAGTTTGTGAGTTGAGGAGTCTCCGTCTGCCATTTTTACGAGCTTGTTAAACATTGTTACGGCAGGCGCCATAGTTACCATAATTCCCCCTAGTATCCATCCAATAGCACCCGTACAGCAAACGAACTGAAGTTCACGTTGCGGCGCGACTCCAACTGTTCGACCTACAGGCGGTACTTTGTCTTCAACCGCAAGTACTCCACGACATCATCTGATTTCGTGACAAGGTGGATTTCTCTTTTTCTTCTCCACTTTGATGAAGCCATCCCTGTCAGGATGACCCTAGTGCTGATAGGGGTAGTGGCCGGTTTGGTGGTTATTTATTTATTTATTTTTGTACACAAGGAAACATTCACAATATAACAGTCATAATTAGATACAAATACAAAGGTGAGTCTAACCCTGTTTAGAGTTTTCTACCGACAAACCTCAGAGGAAAGGAAAGAATATAGTGGAAGGTAATGAAGTGTACAGAAAATGATGAAGAGAAGATAAAGTACAAGTTTTGTAAATCCCTACATAAGACGAATAAATAATACTATGCCATAAGTATATACACATACACATATATATTATAAATATAACATTACATATACCTAATACACAAATACATACATACATACGAAATATATAAATACATAAAATATACATACATACATACATACATAATTATACCTACAGAGAGGACAGATAATGCTCTTTTACTCTTTTTTTAAATACATTGAGTGATGGACTCGCCCGGACGTCATGCGGAAGATTGTTCCAAAGCCGCACTGCATGATTGTGAAAGAGCCACTATATTTGGCAGAAGTGTGGGAAGGACATTTTAGAGTTAGTTGTTGAGATGGTCTGTTAGACACACCTCGGGCAAAGAAACTGAAACGCTCACGGAGGTATGAGGGATATGAAGGATTGAATAGAACAGAGAAGAGAAAAGAGAGGACATGTAGATCATGTCGACGGCGAATAGGAAGCCACTTCAGCCTTGCACGAAACTCGGAGACATGGTCGAACTTACGCAAGCCGAAAACGAATCGGATGCAGACGTTCTGTAGTCTCTCGAGTTTGTCCAGGAGAATTTCAGTGGCATCCAAAAAACACACATCGGCATAATCCAGGAGAGGAAGAAGAAGAGATTGGGCCAAAGTAATCCTGGTGTCCAGGGGCAAAACGCTTTGTAGTTTCTTGAGCGAGTGGAAAGTTGCGAAGACCCTCTGGCTTATCAGGTTGACATGATTTTCCCATGAAAGCAGATTGTCGAAGATTACTCCCAAATTCTTAGCGCTGTCGGTGTATGGAATACTAACTCCATCAAATACAATGGCAGGCAGTGGTTCCCTGTTGATCAAATTTTGATGATACGTGTTACCTACTATCATTGCTTGTGATTTCAAGGGGTTTACAAGTAACCCAAAGGACTTAGCCCAGGCGGAGATGTTCTTCAAGTCACGGTTAATAAATTCAATACCCCTAGCTATGTCCTCGGCCGAAAAATGATCGTATATTTGCAAGTCATCAGCATACAAGTGGAAGTGAGAAGATAATACATTAGTGGTTGTGTTGATGAAAACACAGAAAAGAAGAGGAGAAAGGACTCCACCCTGAGGCACGCCAGCAGAGAGGTCACACCAATTAGAACAAGATTCATCAAGGCGAACACACTGAGAGCGGCCCCGAAGGTAGGAGTCAAACCAGGATATTGCTGTTGGTGATGTATTAAGAGAGGAGAGGATGCCTAATAGAATGTCGAAGTCCACGGAGTTAAATGCACTGCTGAAGTCCAGCAACACCATGACTGTGACATGCTTCTTCTCTATGGCAAGACGAATGTCATCGGTTACTTTTACCAAGGCTGACAACGTGCTATGGCCACGTCGAAAGCCCGACTGGAACGGAGTAAGAAGTTTGTAAGTGTCAAGGTAGTCACAGAGTTGCTTCTGGACCACGCTCTCCAAGACCTTAGACAGCACGGGAAGGATAGATATTGGTCGAAACTGAGAAAGTGAGGTAGGATTAGAGGTCTTTGGTAGAGGGATAACAAATGCGGACTTCCACACAGAAGGAAATGTATTAGATGAGAGAGAACAATTTATCAAGTGTGTAACAATGGGGGCAAGGTCATTCAGAATCAAACGTATCATTTTGATGCAGATACCGTCTGAACCAATAGCATTGGTAGAAATTGTCAAGATAATTTTAATAACGTCTCCAACAGCAACCTCACGGAAAGAAAATGGAGAACATGGAGGTTTAGATAAAGAGGAAAGAGAATCAAGAGTGGTGGATTTAATCAGATTATTAAGAATAATAGGAGGCTGTGAGAAGTGAGAAGCGCCTTTAGACTAGAGCTCCGGAATCGTTTCTCCGTTCTCGAGACGGACTCTACTACTTCTGTCGACGCGGAGTGGAATCACATCAAAATGGCCTATACAGCGACCAGCTCCGTCGTTCTTGGACACAAGTCTTACACACGCGAGGACTGGATGTCACAGGAAACCTGGAACCTCATTGAGGATAGGCGCGATCTCCATCTTCAACTCTTGGCATCCAGCGACATGGCACTGCGCGAAGACCTGAGGCTGCAATACAGACAGATACGCAGAAAAATCTACCGCAGTACTCGTCACGACCGGCGAGTATGGGCCGATAGTGTTGCGGATTGCGCCCAACGCGCTGCCAACTCCGGCAATCTCGGGGAGATGTACAAGGCGACGAAGACCTTGGCCGGAAACCGGAACAAGAGGAAGAAGAAGCCCTTGAAAGACAGGAGCGGACAGCTGATTGTGACATCGGAGGGACAGCTTCGACGCTGGCGGGAGCACTTCGAGGAGATCTTCCGAGTCCCGAACGACCACAGTACTACAGCCATACCTGCTGCCAGCTTGCCCGAACAGTGCCTGGACATTGATGTGTCTCCCCCTACAGGAGATGAGGTAGTGAAGGCCATCCGTTCACTAAAGATCGGGAAAGCCCCGGGAGTCGACCTCATCACAGCGGAAATGCTAAAAGCCGACCTCCCTACCGCTGCTAACGCGCTGACCCCCCTACTGCGGAACATCTGGACATCTGAAGAGTTACCCGACGACTGGAACAAGGGCCTTCTCATTACAGTGCCCAAGAAGGGAGACCTCAGTGAATGTGGCAATTGGAGGGGCATAACTTTGCTCTCGATTCCTTCTAGGGTGCTCTGCAAGATCATCCTGGATAGGTTGTCGAGGGCCGTCGAACCCCTTCTTCGCAAAGAACAGGCTGGATTCCGACCCAACCGATCGTGTACGGACCAGATCAACACTCTGCGCATAATCCTCGAACAGGCATCAGAATGGCAGAGGGAAATATACTTAACCTTTGTGGACTTCGAAAAAGCCTTCGACACGCTGCGATGGAGCTGCATCTGGGAACGGCTGCGTGAAATTGGAGTTCCCGAGAAAATTATCAACTTGATTAAGGCCATCTACAGGAATTATTCTTGTAGAGTGACTCACGACGGCCTCGTCTCGGAGGACATTGCGATACATGCAGGTGTTCGCCAGGGGTGTCTCCTGTCACCTCTCCTCTTCCTTGTCGTCCTCGATGGCGTCATGCGCAACACCACCAACAACAAGCGCCGCGGCATAGAGTGGGGACTGTCCAATGTCCTAGAAGACTTGGACTATGCCGATGACCTATGCCTGCTGAGCCACACGCGTGCCGACATGCAGACGAAACTGAACGACCTAAGGCGAGGAGCTCTGAAGACGGGACTCAAAATCAACACCCGGAAGACCCAGGAAATGAGGTGTGGGGCGACGAGTTCGTTGCCGTTGCTCATCGACACAGAGGGGGTGGAAAGAGTCCACCAGTTCACATACCTCGGAAGCGTAGTGTCGGAAACAGGAGGGACCGAAGAGGACATCGCTTCGAGAATCGCCAAGGGTAGAGCAACTTTCGCGCAACTTCGTCCTGTATGGCAATCGCGGAAACTGACCAGAAGAGTTAAGCTCAAGATATTCCGGTCCAACGTTAAAACCGTGTTGCTGTACGGATGTGAGACGTGGAAAGTGACAAAGGACATCTCGCACCGGCTCCAAGTCTTTGTCAACCGCTGTCTTCGTCGTATTCTTGGCATTTACTGGCCCGAGAAAATCTCCAACATAGACCTATGGGAACGCTGCGGTGAGACTCCAATCGACCAACAAATTAAACGCCGCAAGTGGAACTGGATCGGCCACACGCTCCGAAGGGACTCCGGTCATATTCCGAGGCAAGCCCTAGACTGGAATCCCCAAGGAAAGCGGAAACGTGGCCGCCCGAAGCAATCCTGGCGGCGGACAATCATCGCAGAGGCAGCGGCTATTGGCAAGACGTGGAGTGAAATAAAACGCGAAGCTCAAGACCGGACGGGCTGGCGACGCACTGTGGAGGCCCTCTGCCCCATCTAGGGGACTTAGGACTTTAAGTCAAGTAAGTCAAGTGAGAAGTGGGAATTGATAGTATTAAGATCGAAGGTCAATTGAGAGTCTGCTGATGACTTACCAATACCGAGAGACTTCAAGAACTTCCACATTTGGGAAGGATTGGCATTTTCAAGAGAAGAGTGAATGTGTTGTCGCTTGGCGCCCCTGCACATTTTCGAGCAACGATTACGTAGTTGTTTATAGACAGCATGGTTAGAGTCAGTTGGTTGTTTTTTATAGCGCCTCTTCGCCTTGTCACGTTTAGACATGGCGTCTTTGATAATTTGAGTAAGCCATGGAGCCGGTAAATGTTTAACCTTTACACGTTTAAAAGGAGCATGTTTGTCGTACAATAATAAAAGGATTTTATTAAAAGCTGCAACCTTGTCATTTACGTCGTTGGCTGTAAAGCAGGCGGAGGACACTTCGTAGAGTTTGACGTTTAAGAAATTGAATTTGACGTAATTGAATTGACATTAAGTTGACATTTAATTTCCAAGTTCCGGCTTCATAACAGAGATGGCCAAAATGACACAGTCAGTAAAACAGTGAATTAAAATACTGTTTTACTGACTGACTCATTTGATAGACGGGCACCGTCCACTCGAGGGAAGGGAAAACCCACAGACTATTGCAAAACGTTATGAATTAAAAAAAAGTTCAAAATAATTAGAAAAAATATAAAATTTTTGTCAATTATGCTGAATATTTAAAAATAAATACAAAAAATATCAATATTGTCTTTAGTAGCGTGGCGGAACGTCATCATGGCCTGTTTCGCCACGCCAACAATCAGGTTACCCTTGCCTTTGATGTTTCGCATCAAAACTTTTCGAAATCGCGGCAGCTTCTCAAGAAGCACAATGGCCACCTAAAGTATCTAGCTAGAGCTTTACATCTTTTTTAGGGTTTCGTAGTCTACAAGAAACCCTTATAGTTTCGTCATGTCCGTCCGTCCGTCCGCGGCTCTGCTCAGAGACGGTTAGTACTAAGAAGCTGAAATTTTGCATGGGTTTACACTTAGTATACATAATGGTTAAGCCAAAAAAGTGCTACAATGTACATGTAACATGGGGGTTGATTTTTTCTTTCTTGCTTTTTCCATCGTGTTGGGTATGGTTGAATAGCTCTTAAAAATCATTGTGAGTTTTCATAGACAATTTTTTAGTTTAGGGTTCCGTTTTTGAAATATTGAGCTTTAAAGTGTTTTGGAGTTTTAGTTTTTAGAGTTTTGTGTACCCCCCTCTTACAGCCAATCGTTTATAATTGGATACGTTATTATAAGTATTCACAATTGTAGTAAATATAATGAAGTTTAAAGGAAAATTATTACAGCTGAGCTATCTTTTCAAATTTACGAGTACTTGTATTTAAAAGAAATAAAAAGCTAAATTTCGAACAAATTCCTTTGTTAAATATTACTTAGGTACTGGATAAGGTAAGTGTTAGTTTTAAAGACTTTCCAGATTGTAAACTCTGATATTTTTTAAACCTACGAAACCCTACACTGCGCGTGGCCGGACAAGGTACGCACTTGTTTTTTTTTCAAATAAACATGTAATTATCGATTCAAAGTCTAAAAGAACAATAATCAATAATCGAATAGGTCTATTACCGATTAAACACCTACCCCATCCTTATAAAAGACCTGTCATTGAAACATTTGACAAGGAGTCTTGGCGGGAACTCCTTGAGGAGATGTGGTGCTAAATTTTCATTTTTGTGAAACCTAGTTCATATGCGTGCAAATTGTTTAATTTCGGGGGCATATTAATCAATTTAGTTTCGTGAAGGTGTACAAGTGGAATGAAAGTGAAAATCGGTGCAAAACATTGACTTAGTGTTGTCTCCAAGGCTCCGTGAAGATTGTTTGTAAATGGCCGCCGCGTTTACAAATGATTCCCTTGACTTGACTTTAACTATGACGACTTGACTGTTTCGATGCAAATAACTTGCATAATATATTAATAATACTTGACACTGGCTAATTTCCTAATGACCATAATCGGTTCACAACCGATAAGAAAAATAACATTTGACAAAGCATGAGGCAATATTTTTATTTTTGTTGTTTTCCGTATTATTTTAGTATTGTTCAGTTGTGAAAAATCCAGAAGGTGCGTCAAGTTGAGCCTCAGCTCTTTTGCCTTTCTCTTGATTCAATTTTTTGTGCTATTAGTGGTGTTTTTATTGTGAAATATGAAGTTTAGTGAAAAATTTATATTTTAACCAAAATGCTAACGTTGTGACTCAAATACCTAAATAAAGAACCACAATTTATTAAAATCGTTTTATTTTTAATATAATTTTTAGTGCAAACTTTAAAGTTCGCCTAAAATAATTTCAAGCGCTTCATAAGCCGAAGAGGAGAGTTCTATACCCCTCCCCCTACCCCGTGCCCCTCGCCCTCCTCCCCTCGGGAATCAACAATCAGATGTCGGTAGTTACGCTTGTTGACACAAATTCACCAAAAGAGGGCACTCTTTTTCCGTACTAATATTACTCTTTGCTGTAAAGACAGGTGACCAATCAATATCAGACACATCAAAGTTAAGGGCTTCAATGTCAATGTTTTTAAAACTGCGCATCATCAAGTATGTCGGTTTTCGCCTTGGACACCGGATTTTATAGGAAGCAAAGATAAGGTCATGGTATGAAAAAGGAGCATCTACCTGACCGTGAGTAGCAACACGTTCAACCCTAGAAGCAATGATAAGGTCTATAAGAGATGGATTACAGTGCGGCTGGTGGTGAGTGGCGGAAAGAGGAAGAACATGCATGTTGACCGAAGATAGAATAGAAAGTAACCTACGAGAGCGATGATCATCTTTAATCAGACACGTATTAAGATCACTAAGAATCAATACGTGTTCATAAAGAGAGGAAAAGTTAGAAATTGTAGTTTCGAAAGTAGAAAAATAGTCAACATTACAAGAAGGCGGGTAGAAAACACCCAACAATACCTTAGAGTGACGGAAAGTAATTTCTATAAAAAGGTACTCTAAAAAGTATTTTTTCTGTGATTTTTCCACTACTGTGTATGGGATTTCAGAGCGCAGGTAGATACCGACACCACCACATCCTTTCCCCACTCTGTCATTTCGGATAAGCCGATAACCGGGTATTGCATACAATTTTGAAGAAAGGGTAGGCTTTAGAAAAGTTTCTGAAACGAGTATCGCATCAACCACATTGCAGTCAAATGAAGAGAGGATATCAGCATAGTGCTTGTGTATGCTTTGTGCGTTAATATGAACTACGTTTAGATTTCCGCCACAACCAGCAAACCCTGCTGCGAGTTCATCTCTCAGAAGCAATTGGTTATCATCAGAGTCGTGAGCACTAACGTAGTCGTCATCCGTCAAGTCAGACGACGAACATGAGAAAAAGCTATCATCAGTCTCAAGTGACATTACAGGTATAAATATAATATAAATAAACTAATTAATAATTATTTGAATTAAATATAAAAAGATAATAATTAGCCAATAATATAAAAAAAAAACAAATCAATTTACATACAACAAATTATACCAAACACACCGCATCAACGGAACGTAAAAAATATTTTTTTTTTTAAATAAAAACGGTGTTCAACAATCTATGACAGAAAATGCGTAAAAAGAAACGTATTAGAAATCTGACATTGCTAGTCTGTGGACAACATGTGGACAATGAAATTAAACTGTCAAATAAAAACGTGATAGAAAACTAGAAAAACTGAGTCTTGGCGGGAACTCGTTGAGGAGATGTGGTGCTAAATTTTCATTTTTGTGAAACCTAGTTCATATGCGTGCAAATTGTTTAATTTCGGGGGCATATTAATCAATTTAGTTTCGTGAAGGTGTACAAGTGGAATGAAAGTGAAAATCGGTGCAAAACATTGACTTAGTGTTGTCTCCAAGGCTCCGTGAAGATTGTTTGTAAATGGCCGCCGTGTTTACAAATGATTCCCTAGACTTGACTTTAACTATGACGACTTGACTGTTTCGATGCAAATAACTTGCATAATATATTAAAATACATGACACTGGCTAATTTCCTAATGGCCATAATCGGTTCACAACCGATAAGAAATAGAAAAACTAGAAAAACAAATTGTATACGAAAAAGGAAAAAGTAAAGATATAACAGATTTAGATTGAAAATAAAGTGGAAGTACCTACAACACAAAATATACAGAATAAATGACAGTATTCTCGGATCATTTGCCAGGCAAAACCGGCTTCCGCTCGCGCTTCGACTTTTCGTCAACCTTCGAAGTAGAAGCTACTGGTGCCTTGCCTTTGGTACCTGCTTTCGGAGCCGACGACGACGGGGCTTTTGCGGGCAAGAAAAAGCGCTGAACTAGCTTGTTGAGCTCTAACGGTGTCTCGATCTTCCGGCGCGTCTTATCAGGAAGCAAAACAATAATTTTGCCCTCAGAGGTCCAGCACTGCTGCACACCGAAGTGTTTACGGGCCGCCATGAACACATCATGTCTTACCTTTGTAAGAAATTCTGACATTGTTATGCCACTGCCCTTCAACAACGTTTTGGCATTCCATGCAGAGCTCCGGACGGCGTATTTTGAAAAACGTACCAGCAGAGGTCGAGTCTTGGAAGATTTAGCTCCCAGGCGATGACAGATAATCTCATCACAATCAGCTTTGGCAATTTTGATTTGATTTACCAAAACATCCACTGCCGCAAGTGTCGGATTTTCATCTGTGGCCTCGGGAACCCCATGTAGAAGTAGAACCTTGCGCCTTGATATTGTCTCCTGTCTGTCAATACCCTGAATAATTAATTCAGCCTGGGACTTCAACAGTGTGACGGTCCTCCACATTAAGGACTTGAAGTCGAGGAAATCCTTAGATAAAGAAGAGAGATCCTTGTGGTGTGTGCGCTCCATGGAAGCAAAACGCTGTAGAGAATCTTCATAATCATGCATTCTGGACTGGAAGTTTGCTGATAGAGCCTCCAAGTTTGCAGTCAACTTTGTGTATAGATCCATCTTGTGTTGTTATTTTGTTTTGAAGGATAATTTGATTGTGTGGTGTGTCTAGTATACCTCAGTGATACATGTAAGTAATACTGTTATAACTTAAGACTCTGTTTACTATTTTTAATTAATTAAATAGGGAGAGCACAAATTCAAAGTTGTCGTTATTTCAACTACCCTCAACCGAAAAAAACAAAGTTTCAAAGTTTTTTTAAATATATTATTATACTAACTGTGCCCCGCGGTTTCACCCGCATACATTCCTATCCCGTAACGTATGTGACGCATCACGTTTATCATACCAATCGTTGCTCAACCCGTATGATTATTCAAAGTACCCTATATCTTAATTCAACCACTAAACTATCCCTGTACCAAATTTTGTTCAAATCGGTTAACCCGTCATTTTTACCCATCACGTATGTCATACCAAGCGTTGTTTAACCCGTACGATCGTTTAAAGTATCGTATTTATACCCTTAAACTAATCCCTGTACCAAGTTTCATTCTAATTGGTGCGATCGTTCCTGTTGACCCATCACGTATGTGTCACGCCAAGCGTTGCTTAACCCGTACGATCATTTAAAGCACCCTATATCGTATTTATACCCTTAAACTAACCCTGTACCAAATTTCATTCTAATTGGTGCGATTGTTCCTGTTGACTTTGCTGAATGATTTGACGACCTCTGTGGCGCGTCGGGCGAACGCTTGGCTCCAATACAGAAGGTTGCGGGTTCGATTCCCGCTGGGTGCAAATATTTATGCTTAAAATAAATATTTGTATTTGGTCTGAGCGTATTTCTATGTAAATATGTATGTATTTACAAAAGAAAAATAAATATAAGTAGTATATCCGTTGTCTAGTCACCGTAACACAAGCTTAGCAGCTTACCACGGGGCTAGATGGCGCTGTGTTCGTCACAGGATTTATTTATATTAAAAAAAAATGCTTTTCTAGTTAGATATATCATCCATTTGGCTTTTTTTGTTATAGTGGTAATGTGCTCCTCCCATTTTAAATCTTCTGAAATCTTCACCCTTAAAATATTTTATTGTTATTTAAACGGACTTAGCGTTTAAATAACAATAAAATAATTACTGAAACGGGCCTCAGCGTATTTTCTTCGGCCCCACGCATGCCTTCCAAAGGTCCGAGTGCTCCATAGCCCCGAGTGATAACAATAACAAATATTATACATATAAGCATTTTTCATGTATCTGCTACAAAAAATTGAAACGACCTCCAGCAGTATGCAAGCCGGCCATAACCTTAGAAAGGGAGGTCGTAAATTCAAGACTCGCAGGGAGCATTGAATATTGGAACACCATAAATGAACTTTAAATTCCATACTGGGATAGTATTTTTTCAGTGCACGATTCGTCTACGCCTGTAAGAAGATTTTTTATTCTAACATTCCCAGTATCTAATTAAATAAAACCAATGTTTAGTGAGCGGTGTTGGTCTAGTGGTAGATTCCCCGACTTTCTTTTCGATGGTCTCGGTTTCGAATTTCGGCCTCGCATCAATGTCTTTTTCTTTATGAAAAAAATTATGTGCGCTATTAACATCGCTCTTAAGGTGAAGGAAAACATCGTGAGCAAACCCACGGCTAAAAATCACGCATAAAGGCCCAAAAGTAGGGCTAATTGCGGAAACACACAGTTAAAACTTTAACTTTAATAACTATGTAATCTAGCGCGTTGGCTCTGCTGTTGCTATTTGCATACTTATCTCTTTACTTAAACAAGTTAATTATATACATGTAAAACAATTAGTAAAAAATATTATAGAGGAAACAAGGCTTTAAAATATTGGTACATTGACCAAAACCTTAATATGTAGCAGTAAAAACAGTAACAAGAGTTTAAATAAATATGACTCTTATTAGAGTTTCGTCCTAAATGGTAAAAACGGGTTCCTATTACAGATACTCCGCTGTCTGTCCGCCAGCCTGTCCGCTATTCTCATGAACCGTGATAGCTAAACAGTTGACAGTTGATACGCAACGTTAGCGAATTTCTCTTAGTCCAGTGATTATTTTAGGGATAAACTGTACGGAACCCTTCATGCGCAATTCGACTCGAACTTGGCTATTTTTTTACTTATACCTATTGACCCTGAGGAAACAGCGGAGCTCAATTATTATTCAAATTTACATTAATGTAAGTTAACTTATAGATAATGGACATAATATTGTATCAATAGGTGGGTATAGGTAAGTATCTAATTACTATGTTATTAACTGAATAAACCATTTAGACGTGTTTGTACTTTGTAGTTACCCAAATGCATTTGTCTGGTGTAGTAATTTTGAGGTAAATAATAATACTTAGATAAGTCTTTTGGTGTGCTATCGATTGGAAATATTTAAAAGAAACTCCTAATAATATCCTACTAATATTGACGGCCTCTG
The DNA here is from genome assembly GCA_949358125.1 of Idaea dimidiata. NCBI lineage: Eukaryota > Metazoa > Arthropoda > Insecta > Lepidoptera > Geometridae > Idaea > Idaea dimidiata. The sequence continues at coordinate 12,026,073 of OX442342.1, read as the reverse complement.
TGGAGCAAAATCTAAAAATGGTCGCTTAATGGTAAAAGAGCGAAATGATAAGAGAGCATAGGAAACGTCAAAAGCGCATCATCACATTAGTCAAATGGCTGAATGGTAAAAGCGCAAATCGGTACCTAATACTTTTTTTCCTTACTATTATTCGTAAATGCACAATACCACGCTATGTATAATACGTATGTATTTACAAAAAAAAGTAGCAATAATACCTTTCGGTTCTTTGACCATTTCGCGCCTTTAACATTTTAAGATCGTTTACCGCTTTGCTTTTTTACTCATAATATAATATAACACACGTTTGCACATAAGGCTTCCTCATGCACATTGCACAATGCCTACAACCCACACCACCCCTGTCAGTTTAGCACAAAGCCAGTTTATGGTACTGATGCGTGGCCAGTGCTAGAGCGATATAAGCAGTAGACGTACGTCACGAAGATGAAGATGCTGCACTGGATGTGTAGTGATGCTAAAAGTGCCTCAGATCCGCATCAGGGCAGCCTAATTGGAGACGTAAAAGTAGGAAAGCGGACCCCGGGAGAGGGATGCAGCCGGGAACGTCTCTTGGATGGTAAGGAGTTTAATACCCAGCACCCAGCCAACGATTTAAATGTGGTTTAGTCATAACTTTGTCTTTTTCTAAGAGGAATACAAACTGTGCTACTTTGACTTTAATTCTGAAGGTCGTTGGTCGAATACCTACAGCCTAAAATATTTCCTCATATCTAGTATTTTCTTGCCAACATCATGGGCCCAGATGATGTTCCCGCCAGGGTTCAAATTTGGAGCAGCTACGTCCTCGTACCAAATCGAAGGAACAGCATCAACTCCTATGTCTGGTAAGTTCTTTTATTACTTGGATGGGTAACCAATAATTTATGTGGCAAAAAATAAGTAATTACATTTTCTCGAGCTCCTTCGTCTTTCGAAAAGCACATAAAGCAATTGATCTCGGTTGTTATATCATAGATAGATAGCAGTCGTTATTTCGAATTAAAGGCTGGCAACTGTAGGTGAGTCACATCACTAAATATGAAGAGAAGAAGAAAACCTCAGTCCTTTTTTATCACATTTCTATGGATAGTTGGGGGTCTTCTGAGGTACAGATATTATTTAAATTGGAGTTTTATTAGACTTAGATACGCTTAGACCGCTAGTAGTAAATATTTAATTCTGGAAGTCGCGTACCAAAACGCTCTTACGGTAAAGGAAAGCAACACGAGGAAACCAATATGGCCTAAGATTCACCACGGTCCAAAGACATGGGTCACCACACACCACGAAAGTCTACGTACTCCGGATTGGCCTTACCCCACTAAGAGGAAGCCCTTTCATACACAGGTACAATTCTATTGGGCTAACATTATAATAATTATTATTATAAATTTTCGCAGAGAGCATCTGGTCCCGATATACTCACAAAATTCCTAGTCCTATTAGGGATGGTAGCAACGGAGATGTAGCCTGTGACTCTTACCGCTTGTGGGAAGAAGATATAAAGATGGCACATCATATTGGACTTCATTATTACAGGTGAAAAGTCTTGATTTCATTGAATTTACAATTCTTCCTGACCAATAACACTGCATCGGTAATAAATAAGAGTTAGCCAATTCTCTCTACAGAGATAGAAACCGCTTTTTTGTAAGTAATGCTTAGATTAGATGTAAGAAGGTACCTAGTAGTTAGCCATATCTAATCTAATCTCATAGAATAGAATAATAAACTAGTTGTAACCGCGACTTCGTCCGTGTGTTGTGGTGCGTGCGCGTTGTTGCATGATACCAGTACCGTTGCAAAGCAGTTCATTGCAATATTCGTGATCTTCATTGGTTTCTAATGAATGCAGAAAAGCATGATGTTGTCTAACGTTAGTTAAACGAATTCCTCTTTTAGTTAAACTCTACAGGGAACGTGAAATAGTAGCAAGACTACGATGCGCACTAAGTCGAAATTCAAGCTACGTATAAATTTCAGAGGCGCGGGACCCTTTAATAACTACCATTTTAGAGGTTCGCATAAATCGTCAAATATAAAATAGTATGAAGGTTTTCATCAATATTCCTCAGATTCTCGATATCCTGGCCACGTCTGCTCCCCACTGGTTTCCACGACGAGGTTAGTGACGATGCCGTCAGATACTACGGTGATCTGATAGACGGACTCCTGCAGAAGGGGATAGAACCTTACGTCACGATATACCATTGGGATTTGCCACAGAGGCTACAGGATCTCGGTGAGAGTGTTCCATTACCCTTTAGTTAGTTTAATCACAATAATATTTATAATTAGGTATTTGTCCGTTTAGGGAAAACGGAAATAAAGCTTTATTATTATTGTCTGTTATACGGGATATGGAGCCCCGGACCTTTGGAAGAAGTGCGTGGAACCCTTTTCAATAACAATTTTACTCGCTAACTATGAAGTGGACATAAAGCTGGCGAATGTCCTTGTCTGCATTATAGAATACAGCCAAGGACAACAACAGGATCGGATAAAACTATTGCGAAATCTACGGGTGATAACAAAATTGGCTAAAAATGGCAAACGGAGACTCGCCAACTCACAAACTAGGCCACCCTAATCAGCTGAGCAAATTACAACAATGGAGCAACGAGGGTGTGAGTGGCTGAAGGATGTAGATACCTCCCTGGATTTTAAGTCATAATTGTTAGTAATCCTGTGGGGCGGTCCAACTTATCACTGGCGTGAGTTGTCCATCCTCCGAGCATTTAGGCGGATGACCGCTTCCCCCTCAATGTTCATTCCGACCAGTGAGTGACCTATATATTATATTATAATTACCAGGTGGTTGGACCAACCCTCTGATATCAGACTGGTTTGCGGACTATGCTCGCGTGCTGTATTCCTTGTACGGTGACCGAGTAAAGACCTGGATTACTATAAACGAGCCTATAATCTTCTGCACCATGCCATACACTTTAGGGGTCATGGCACCTGGTATAAAAGATGATGATTACGGATACTTCTTGTGTATTAAGCATGCTACGTTGGCTCATGCCAAGGCTTGGAGAGTTTACGATGAAGAATTTAGGGAAAAGTATCACGGTGAGTTCTGAAGCCGTACCTATATCGCCATTGAAACAAAAATAAATTTATAATATGTCAGGCACTTAAAAACATTAATTTAACAAACTAGGATGCAATCATTGATGTAAGTCAATGTTGTCAGGATGCCGCAAACAAAACTGACGGCTGATTAAAATTTTATTCATTTTGAAATTTCAGAATATGAACGAATGCTTAATTCTCTTGGTCATGAGAACTGAGTGATGCGAGTTTGAGTCCCGCCTTACATTGTCTTTTTGTAGATGTATTTTTTTTATTTAAAATATTAGGGGTTAAAGTATGAAATTGCCGATTTGTACTGAAAATCTTAATAGTTTATTTTTTAAATTTTTAACAAATTTATTTAATCAAAATAGTTGCCATTATTATCTATACATTGCTGCCATCTAATGGGAAGGTTATTAATGCCTTTGCGATAGAACTCCGACGATCTAGACTGCACAAACTGTGTGAAAGCATTTTGTACTGCCTCCTGGGAAGAAAACTTCTTGTCGCGTAGATGATTGTCCAAATCACGAAAAAAATGGTAGTCCGTTGGAGCAAGGTCTGGTGAATACGGAGGATGACGAATGGTTTCTAAGTGCAGTTCCTGAAGGGTGAAAATGGTTTCTCGTGCTGTGTGAGGTCTCGCGTTGTCGTGGAGCAATAATGGTGAAGATCGATTCATGAGTCGGGGCTGTTTTACTGCTAGTTTTGTCAACATGGTTCGGAGTTCGGCACAATAGACATCTGCCGTAATTGTTTGACCAGATCGAAGAAAACTATAGTGAATAACACCATGCTGAGACCACCAAACCTTTTTATTGGTAAGTTTTGCTTTAGGACACTGTTGTGGCATTTGACCTGGGGTCAGCCATTGCATTTTTCTTTTCCGGTTATCATAAAGAATCCACTTTTCATCACATGTTACAATTCGATCCAATATTCCTTCATTTCTGTACCGGTTCAACAAGGCAACACAAGTTTCAACACGCGTTTCTTTCTGCAGATCAGTCAAATCATGAGGCACCCATTTTTCGTATTTTTTTATTTTATTGATTTGACGCAAGTGAGTCAATAAAGTGGGTAAGGTAACGTTAAACCATGCCGCTAATTCCTGGGTAGTTTGACTAGGATCGGCTTCCACTATCTCTCTTAATTCATCGTTATTCACCTGTGTGGGCGGTCTTCCTCGTGGCTCGTTCTTTAAGTCGAAATTTCCATCACGAAAGCGTTTAAACCAAAATCGCACGGTGCGTTCATTAGTAGACCCCTCTCCAAATGCAGCATTGATATTGCGGGCTGTTTCTGCCGCGTTAGTTCCACGTCGGAACTCGTATTCAAAAATCACTCGAATTTTCGCAGTAGCTTCTTCATTAAAATGGCTTTTTCCATTCGGACATTTGCCAGTGTCAAGTATTATCAATATTTGCAGGTTATTTGCATCGAACGAAACAGTCAATTCGTCATAGTTAAAGTCAAGTCGAGGGAATCATTGTAAAAAGGGGGCCATTTTTTACAATGTTTGTTCACGGAGCTTTGGAGAGAACACTAAGCTGAAGTCCATGTTTTGCACCGATTTTCACTTTTATTTTCACTTTTACACCTTCACGAAACTAAATTGATTAATATACCCCCGAAATTAAACAATTTACACGCATTTGTACTAAGTTTCACAAAAATGAAAATTTAGCAACACATCTCCTCAACGCATTCCCGCCAAAACTCCCTTGTCTAAATTGAATAACAAAAACAATTGAAAGTCGATATTAAAATGTTTCACATTTTTTTAAAAAATCACAGAAACCATTTGAAAAAAGTTTCATTCGAAAACCTCAAACCATGAAGATTCTATGTCAATTCAAAGAACCTATTGCAATAAAACGGCAATTTCATACTTTAACCCCTATTATTTATATCATTTGAATATCCAAATAAAAATAATTTGTATTTAAAATTAGATTTGATTTATGTTATTTTCAGGGAAAGTGTCGTATACGAACGCTTTAGTATGGGTGGATCCTCTTACACCTGATGATAACGATCTTGCAGAGCTGTCCAATTTATATTGGGTACGAAAGCAATTTTTTTAAACAAAATTTATGTGGTAGCCATGTCGGCACTTAAGTGACTATTTATAAGATTTATTTCGCGTAAAGGAACAATGAATGTTTGAAAGATCACTTCATTACTCAAATTACATAAAATCTCTCTTATTTTTTTAGGCCGGGCTTTATTCTCACCCGGTATACTCGAAAGAAGGCGGCTGGCCTAGCGAAATAGAAAACAAACTAGCAGATTACTCCAGGAGAAAAGGATATAAACGATCAATTCTGCCTAAATTGAGTGAAGAGGAAATACAGTTGGTGAAAGGTAAACACCACTTTCCTTTACAATAACTATTATGATTAAGTATTACCTACCACTATCTCAGCTTAGCCCAGAAGAAAAAACAGATGAAAACGTCTGTCTGTAACCAACTAAACTGTAAGTTTTATTACTATGTTTTCTATTAGCATAACAGCAAATCAAATAGGTGGTGAGCAAGTGTCCAACATCTAATATTGACTCAGTTACTTCTTTTTTTCTTTCGTTCTGGTGTTGTTCACTTAGTGTTAGAGTTCACATCACCTTAAGGCCTTTAACTTGACCTAAATACTGCTATCAGATATAGCAACCGGGACGAACATACCTTCTGAAGTACGAAACTAGAGTGTCGTAAAAATTCATTTAAGGTTGCTTGTGGTTTTCTTGTGCTTGTTAATTTACTTACATCATCACAATAGATGCAAAAGCGGTCTATGGGTATAATAATTATTCAATCTACTAGGGACCTTCGACTTCTACGCTTTCAACTACTATGTGGCTCGGGCTGTAAGGCAGGCCAAACCTGGTGAGAAGGTCCATCAAGGATTCTCAGGAATACCAGCTCTGGATGCGGTTATGGATGGAAAGCATGAGTGGGAAGACGGATGGGACCTCGATTCTTCGGTATGAGTACTAAATGTCAGCCTTTAGCAACATCATTTTTTCAAGAGAATGAATTTAAAACATTTGGTTTTCATCTTTTCAAGCTGTATTTATTTAACCCAAAAGCTAACTGTCGGAGGTCGCAGATGACGGTGATTGTTGGAAAAAGATGGGGGAGGATTTTGCCCCTTAGTAGGATAGTTTAAATAAAAATGCTCAGATCATATTTATTATATTGATGAAAACCCAATTTCGTGTTTAAATAGGAACAACCCATATTTTGTAAAAATATTTAAAACTGGGTGTTTTATGTGATTTAGTGTAAGTCTATAACAATCTTCAGGATAAGACTTAAATTTTAATACCAAACTCAATGTATTAATTTCAGGCATTAGTATATAAATTTACGCAACGTTCAAATCTGATAAATTTACGCAAAGTTTAAATCTGTGCCCATTCACCCCGTTTGACGGCATTTTTAGCTGGCTTACGTAATCATCTTGCTGAAATACTTTAAATATTTTCAAGATATATCCAGAAAGTATCCGACTTCAATTGAACTGGATAAAGCAACAGTTCGGAGACATCGAGGTCAAGATCATGGAGAATGGATACGCTGATGACGTTGGCAACCTTGACGACAATAAAAGAATTTGGTACTTGAAGAGTCACATGGAACAGGTAAGAATCCTAGGCTTTTTTAGGGTATCCGTATCTCAAAAGTTAAAAAGGAACCATTACAAGATCACTTTGTTGTCCGTTAGTCTGTCTGTCTGTCTAGACTCTTTATATAGAGTTGAAATTAAATCCATATGATAAAGGAGCACTTTCTGATGTAGCACGCTTAACTAGAAGTCAGGAAGATGGTAGTCGGACAGCTTTGCATCCCATTTTGGATCCCATCCCATTCGGCTGATGTATTTTAACACGGGTGGCTAAAGCCTTTCACCTAGAATCCTCTGTTGCCTACTGTATGGCTTGTCACAAACACCCTGCAGAGTTCTGCAAGGTGTTTGTGACAGGCCATACAGGCCATGACCGTAAGTTGACGGTAGCTAATTGCGCAGCCAAACACTCACGTGAGAAACAAGAGGGATAAGCTATTTTCACCACGTTACTCGTCATTTGCAGTTTGTGAAGATCTACAATTCATTAATTATTAGGTAATTTCTATAACCGCTATAAGGAAACCAGTACCAAACAGCTGTTATGGATTCTGGTCTTATTCCCTCATACTGACCACGTTAGAATATGGTGTGAGAGCAGCCAGAGGAGCGTAGTTTGGTTGAACCAAAACACAAATGAAACAGATATATGTCTTGTAGGTGCTGCTTGCAATTCACGAGGATGGTGTAAATGTCACCCACTACACTGCATGGACTCTTTTTGACAATTTCGAATGGATTGATGGGCATAGGTAAGCCAATGTATTATTACGCACAAACTTACAACTTATGATTTCATACGATGACATGACATGAGTCTCTTGTAGATATGGTCATTCGCCACTCAGGAGAATTGCACTGGGCGCTAAGGATTACTACATTGGCTACTTATACCTTTACAGCTATCTTCTAGCTAGGACCTTTATTTTTAGAGTTGATTTCTTTGCAGAATTATGTTTGGCCTGTACACTGTACGTGCTAAATTTCCAGTCTCTGATCGTAATCAAACGTTTTAGGACCTTATCAAAGATTTGATTTTTGTATGACCCTATAATTGGGGTGGACTTTTCTAAGACCCTATAATTGGGGTGGTTTTTTTCTAGGACCTAATACTTGGGGTGGAACTCTTCTAGGACCTTTATTCTTAGAGTTGATTTCTTCAGAATTTATGTTTGGCCTGTATACGTGCTGAATTTCCAGTCTCTGATCGTAATCGAACATAATTAAATTTGTTTGCCAGTAGATGGCGCTGCGTGTCTTAAACGTAAAACAACAAGAGATGCGCGATCCTTAATTTTGACTCAATTTTAATTATAGTCATCCAAGTGTAGGAAACACTTTAAAATAAATTAAAAACAGGTATACTTAATTGAACATTTTCGGACCTTATCCTAAATTTGATTTTTTCTAGGACCATATTTTATAATTGGGGTGGATTTTTTCTGGGACCTTTACTTCAGGTTGATTTCTTTGCAGGATCATGTTTGGCCTATATGCGGTAGATTTCCAGTCTCCAGATCGTACTCGGACGCCTCGCGCCTCTGCTACATATTATTCAAATGTCATCAAAACCAGAAGCTTAGACATACCCAAAAGAAGTAACGCTGATGAATTATGATTTTTTCTTTGTTATATGAAATATTCTAAATAAATAATTGTTTAATTTATAAACTTTTTGTCAAACAAAGTACAATATGGAAGCAGCCAGTAAAACTGCCCGACTTCAGATCATAAAACAGATTAATTAGTCGGTGGCGCTGTATGTAGAGGTAATTTTGGTATTTTTTATCAATTCTCTTTTTTGGTTGGTTTTTAAATTTTTAAATTATTTTTTGTTCTTTTTTTTAAGTCGGTTCTTTAATTTTTAAAATATTTTTTTATTTCACCCTTTTTAGTGTACCTACCTACCTACCTACCTAAAAATGAATAATATTGTTACCGTAATTTTAATTAGTGAGGAGTTTGCTGATGAGAAGGTGGTTTCAGGTGCCCTATCAATCTGTACTTAGTTCTTTAGGGGTCTATTCTTTTTGGTAGAAGTCCAAAAACGAGTAATTTATTGCATTCGGGGATGCTATCCTGTCCATCATTCCCAAGATACTCATCAGATCCTCACCAAACTTTTATGTGACCACCTTGGAGCTTCAACCTTTCTATTAAAAAAAGTACTATATCAATCGGTCAAGCCATCTTCGTGCAATCGATGAATAATTGATTTGAATACAGCGTTTTGAGGAGCATTCCCAGTCCTCACTTCGAAGATCCTCACCAAATTTTATGGGACCACCTCGGGGCTCCCACCTTCCCATTAAAAAAAGAACCATCTCAATCAGTCAAGCCACCTTTGAGTAATCGGCGAACAAACATAAAAAAAACATACGCGATGAATTGAGAACCTTCTTCTTTTTACCCGACTGCGCGACGCAAAGGAGGGTAATGTGTTTACCGGTCTATGTATGTATGTATGTATGTATGTATGTATGTATGTATGTATGTATGTATGTATGTATGGATGTTTCTATGTGGCGTTCTAGAGGCCAAACGCATGGACCGATTTTGATGATTCTTACGTCAATCGATTCGTCTTAATCTGGCGAGTGTGACTAAAGACATGACAGTAATCCCAAGTAACTTATGTCACCACCAGACGCCATATTGTCAAAATTAAAAAATTCAAAATCGTCAAAGTATATCAAGATGGGTATCGTTGAATAGGTTTTTAAAAATAAATATTAGGTTTCTTTCACCATTTTTCGATTTTTAGGACCGTTTAGGAAATATAACGGTTTAAAGTTAATTTACAATTAGGTATTCTTGCTTTTTATTACTAACGAACAAGTTTTTATTTTTGTTACGTAGTTACGCTTGGAACTATCAAAGTATAAGCCGTGGTATAAGCCGTGATGGTACAGGTGACAGGAATTTATTGATATAAACTAAAAAAATATTTACATAAATTGTACCTACTTACTGAATAAAAGCCTAATAACACTTAGGTACTTAAAAACGTTAAAAGAATAATAAATTTAAACAATAAATAACTAAACCCTAACTGAAATACAATCTTACTAATATTATAAACGCGAAAGTTTGTATGTAAGTATGTATGTATAAGAGTAACCACCTCACATACGTATGTATGTGAGGTTGTTACTCTTTCACGCAAAAACTACTGAACCGATTGCGATGAAACTTGGAATATAGGTAGCTGGGGGACCTGGATTAACACATAGGCTACTTTTTATTCCCCCGGGAACGGAAATTACGCGGGTGAAACCGCGGGGCGCAGCTAGTACATTATAACCCTTTAATGAAATGAATAGATTACGAGACTTACCTACCATCAATAAATAAAAATAACTAAAAAGCGTAAAATAAAAATAATAATTTATAAAAAAACAAAAAACCCGACTACGTAAAAAACTCGATTAAGAAATACGCATAGAAACAACAAAAAAACCAAAAAGAAAAAAACAAGCCCAGTAATTTGAAATTACGCTAAGTAATAATAGTTTTGTAATCGATACACACAGAACACATAATAAATGAGTAAAAAATTACTCACAGTCGGGACCCATTGGAAAAATTAGATTGGTAAAATGAATGGGTCCCGACTGTGAGTAATTTTTTACTCATTTATTATGTGTTCTGTGTGTATCGATTACAAAACTATTATTACTTAGCGTAATTTCAAATTACTGGGCTTGTTTTTTTCTTTTTGGTTTTTTTGTTGTTTCTATGCGTATTTCTTAATCGAGTTTTTTACGTAGTCGGGTTTTTTGTTTTTTTATAAATTATTATTTTTTTTGCAGTTGGATAATAAGTCAAAAATTAGCAATGCTGATTAACTAGCTGCGACCCGCGGTTTCACCCGCGTAAGTCCTGTTCCCGCGGGAATATCGGGATAGAGAGTATGTGTTATTTCAGGTTTCCAGCTACCTATATTCCAAGTTTCAGCGCAAACGGTTCAGTAGTCTTTGCGTGATTGAGTAACAAAGTCACAGACATACATTGTACATACTTGCACACTTTCGCGTTTATAATATTGGGTCCACAATTGTAGTATCTGGGCTAAGTACCTACAGTCCCATACTATATAATTTTCTAAATAAAATTTATAGTCGACTAGCTGCGCCCCGCGGTTTCACCCGCGTAAGTGCCGTTCCCGCGAAAATATCGGGATAAAATGTGGCAAAAAATAGGCAAAAAATGCCTATGTGTTATTCGCGGTATCCAGCTACCTATTTTCCAAGTTTCACCGCAATCGGTTCAGCGGTTTTTACTGTGGCGGTGACTGAGTAACATACACACATACAAACTTTTAGCCTTTTATAATATTAGTAGGATGTGAAAGTGTGTGTGTTTGGATGTTTGTTACTCAATCATGCAAAAACTACTTAACCGATTGCGATGTAACTTGGAATTTAGGTAGTTAGAGCTAGTTAGTTGGCGCAGCTAGTTTATAATATTAGTAAGATTACTACTTACACCTAATACTTACTTAACGTGGCTGTATTATGGTTTTTCAAGGAATTGAAATGGCTTTGAAAAGTGTAGGCACATTTTTATTTTTGTCGGTAAGAGATATAATACAGTCTAGCTATAGACTAGTACCACCTTGAACACGTTTAGGTATTACACTTTTATATGTTTTATTGAGGAAGCTAAATTACAATATAAGTAAATATTATATTAAAGTTGGGTTCTTATTTTTCATAACATGTTCGTAAAATATATCACAATTGAATCTTACTTTACTATTCCTGTATAATATAGGTAGATACCTAGATAAGGGGTAAATTATTATAAAACCTACCATAGTTACCCAGTCGGGTGTTCAGTTAGGTAAATAAATAAAATAAAATCATTTTTGGTCACAATAAAGTAACTACTTAAAATAGGTATAGATTTCTAAACTAACGTATCTAATTTCTAGTTAAGTAGGTAAACATTATAAGACGAAGGATCACCATAAGACCCCGAACTAGGATCGAGTCTCGTGTCTCGGGAGTCTATACAATAAAAGTTCTTATATAGATATTTAACAATATTTTAATTCTGTGGAGATGCTACTAACAAAGAATAATTTATATTACTTCTATGGATTTAGTTACGTAAAATATTAAAAAAGTAACTTTTATATACCTAAATTAAGGGTTGAAGGGTAAAAATTTACGAAAATTGTTGATTATTTCCTGATGTAGGTAATGTTTTTGAAATATTCCTTCCTTAAGACCTATTAAGAAATGCTGGTTTAACGTTGTAAGGGCTTGTACAAATAGCCTCACTACACTACACGGGATGCCAAACATCGTGCGATCACTTCGCCCGCAGACGCAAAAGTAGGAACTCAAACCCCGAGCTTTTGTGAGTACAACCGGGAACATCGCTCGTAAACGTATTAAGAAATTATGTCACCTACAAACAATGAATAAGAAATAATCAACAATTTTCCCCGATAGGGATGTCGAGCTTAGGTTTTATATATACCCCATCGTAATTACAACTATTTCTTATCATAAAAGTACTGTGAGTTGTTCGATGTGATCTTCAGCGAGTGTGACCTGATGACCTGACTGTAGAAGCTGGCGGAGGAGCGTGGAGTGCGGTCACGTGACGGGGACGTGAAGTTCACTTCGTACAGACCGAACTTCGTCCTGGACCGAACATAATAAAATCAGTTTTTAATCATCGGAACAAGAAGTTTAAAATTCACCACCATAGTCAATTTGCTCTAAATCTAATTTAAAGCAAATAACTCGCTACTATTCAATTCATGGCACACAAATAAAAATTAGATAAATTAAGAAATATAATTTCTTCTATGGTTTTTGCGATTTTGCATAATAAAACACTTTATTTACCGGGTTTAATCGCGTTTTATTCATGACTAGCTGCGCCCCGCGGTTTCACCCGCGTAACTTCCTATCCCGTAACGTTAATGATCCCTCACGTATGTCATACCAAGTGTTGCTTAACGATCATTCAAAGTACTATATAATATTTCTACCTCTAAACCAACCCTGTACCAAGTTTTATGAATATCGGGTCACCCGCTCTTTTTCACCCATCACGTATGTTGTACCAAGTGTTGCTTAACCCGTGCGATCATTCAAAGTACCCGATATATTATTTCTACCTCCAAACCAACCCTGTACCAAATTTCATTCATATCGGTTTACGGGTTGTTGAGTTAGAAATAGAAATACACGACTTTATTTTTCAGAGCTGCCGTCCCGCAGTTTCACTCGCGTAAGTCCCGATCCCGAGGGAATATCGGGATCAAAAGTAGCCTATGTCATATCTGAATAGTGTAGCTTTCTATTAGTGAAATAATTTTTGAAATCGGTCTAGAAGTTTCTGAGATTACCCCCAAAATACATACATATATACATGTTACCAACGTAACCTCTTTATAATATTAATTACCAACATAAAACAAAATATTAAGAATCAAAAGTACAATGAGATATTGCAAAAGAAAATTTAAAAAGCACTGCAGTTTGGTGACACTACCGTCTCGCATGGAGCCGACTTATTGAGCCGCGCGGCATGATGCCTCACAGAGTTGACTGGCCACCCTCATCATCGTCGCCCGCTACGTGTATATGCACGCCTATTACATAATAATTATTTATTGTGGAGTTATTTTAAAACTGTAATATCTCGTGAGATATTCATTGAAATCAAGTGATGTTAAGGACAATTTATGTTTAAAATTAAATACTTTTAATGAAGAACGTATTTATTTGGATAAGGATTAATATAATATTTACAAAATTACCTTCGGAAACAATGCATTGCTCTACAACAAATTTCATTACTCTAAAAGATGTTATATTGAGTCAACCTTAAGAGATAGACATATGTTGTCGCGGACTATTTATTAGATCCTTTTTAGAGGAAGAATTCTCTCATATATGGTTTTTATGTAACTCTGACCGTTTACTCAGCGCACGCGACAGAATCTCGGAACAGGGTGATTTTTTTCCCGTTTTTGCAACATTTTTCATGGATGCTCCGCTCCTATTAGTCGTAGCGTAATGTAATATAGCCTATAACCTTCCTCGATGAATGGACTATCAAACACAAAAAGAATTTTTCAAATCGGACCGGCAGTTCCTGAGATTAGCGCGTTCAAACAAACAAACAAACAAACAAACTCTTCAGCTTTATAATATTAGTATAGATTTTTAAACGACCGAGCTTTCATCTCAGCTTCATCTGAACATCTCAGTCAACCTTAAAAAAGCCAACTGTAAAGATGGCGAAAGCTCGGTTGTTTAAAAATCATGAATAAAACGCGTTTTAACCTGGTAAATGAAGTGTTTTATTCAGAAATAAAACATTTGTTTTATTGGCTTGATCGATTGATCGATAAGTATTAAAACATGATTGTTAAATCTTGTCTTCATCTTAAAACTGTCAGTGGTAGACCCTATATCGTAGTAGGGATAAGTAACTATAAGGTTGTGTGACTATAATAATAAACTCACTCATATCCGTCCATCCACTCGAAGTTGTCCATCAGCGACCAGTACGTGTATCCTGTGATGTTCACTCCGTCAAGCTTGATGGACAGCAAGATCTGGCAGAAAATAATATACTTTTTTAAGTATTGGTAGATAACTTTTTTGCCCCCAAAATCCTAGTAACATCGGAAGCCAATCAAAACCAACCTAAATAGGTCTGGAATGTGACCAAAAGTTAACGCAAAACACTGGATTCAAGATGGTTCAAGCGAAGATAACTAGATATATTTAACAAATATTACATTATATGAATATATTTCAACATAACATTTCTTGTTTATATAGTAATTTATTATGATGTGTCTATAATGAATGTGTTTGTTGTACCAACTTTCTTTCTTTTTTTCATAATACTAATACCAAACAGAAATACAGATGTTATTATATTCTGATATTGTTATACAATATAATTATCTGAAAATCAATAGTATGGTCTATATCTATATTTTCTGACCTGTTCTAGATGATCCCTAACGAAGTCAGACCGTTTAATGTCCCGCAGGTCGGAACCGGCGGTGGAGAATCCATTTTCCGTGATCAAAATCTCGACGTCCCCATACTGTCTCTTTATCCAGGCCGTTTGTTCCCGAAGACCTTTTGGGCATAGCTGGAGACAACAGTTTCTCAAATGGTTAATTTAGAATTTTGTTTTGAAATTAGCATACAAAAGGGTTTGTGACGATTTTGAGCATAGCTGGTTTTAGAGCTATAGCTGGTTGGCAACAACTAGACACGATGTCGTATCTCCTACATCACGGCACTTACGGAAAAGAGAGGGGATTTTAGTTGGTAAATCACCTCTTTAGACCCAAAAGAATACTCGAACATCCCTGCCGGGTGCTCCACTCGGAGCTGTAGGACGGTCTCGATGGCTGGGTCTCCCCTCAGGGAAAGAGGGTTAGCCTGGCTTAAAAGACTAACTCCCGCAGGGACATGCCTTTAGACACTATTTTGTGTCTAAGTCAAGAGTTTAAGAAGAACTCTAGCTATCGCAAGTAGGGTTTACGCCAAACTGGGTCGCAAACAACACGATATTTTTGAACAAGTTATTTTGTAGAAGTATGTTATGACGAGTAATGTATCTTCTGAACTCACCACCAAAAATCTGGAGACTCCATAAGGTGCGCGAGGTTCTGCCTCCATGACGGCACGTAACTCCGGGATACCCTGCAGGAATAGCGTGTCCACCTTCTCACCTGGCTTTGCACGACGCACCAGCCGGCATGTGTAGTAGTTAAGACCAAAGAAGTCGTATGTGCCTGAAAATGAGATTTAGACATAACTTTTTCAAAGGAGAAGAGAATAGATGTGATGGTGTCGCGGTACATCTGATTTGTATTCGATTTATCACGAGGCAAATTGTCATGAAATTGTTCGTCATTCGGGAGGACAGGCTGGCATGCATAACTCGAAGTTTCGTATTTTATTATTCTAGTGGCTACACTAATACATATTCAGATTTTAACAGCTTCTGATTGAACGTAAGTAGAAAAACGTCTAAACAAAAAAAATGCTTTAACAACTCAACCTAAAGATGGTCGTATAAACTTTTTTATTTAATTTCCCAATTTACAGTTATTTTAATGGAATATTATTAAGTTTCATCTCTTACTGAGTTTCTTATTAACGAAGATTTATCAACCCCAACAAAAGACTATATTAGAATTGACCAAGCCACATAATAATTGAATAAAAGTTTATGTTATTACCTCTAACTAACTCCACCTCTTCCTTTGTAAACTCAGGCAGCCTTGACTTTTCGTATCCTTGCTTGAAGCTGACGTCTCTCATAGTTTTGATAACAGACTCTGGCCATCCACCTTCCTTTGAGAAGATTGGATGGGCGTAACGACCTGACTGTGGACATGACGGGATTGAGGAATTAGTAGTTCTGCGAACAGTATGTACCTCACAACTTATAGCTATACCTAAAATAAATTCAATACTTACAACGAAATCTCTGGATAGCTTGGCTAATGTCGTATCCTTCCGAGATTCAGGAGAATACCAAACCATGTGATTTGCTAATGACACTTTACCTGTAGAATACATAATAATATATTGGGCATGACCATTTGTAATAGTTACTCTATGACAATATAGACTTAATGTTTGGCGTATGCTCACAGCGAGTGAACATTTTATTCACCTTGCTTTCACACTTTCTTTAAAAGTCTCGCTCGTGGCCTTACGGTGATATTCTGTAAAATCTAACTAAATCTCATTTACCATGATACAGCGGTTTGAACTGCTTATCATAGATCCTCCACGCCTTTGCATGAGCCAGCAACAAGTGTTTATTGCACAAGAACGGTGCGTAAACAGAGTCTTCAACTCCCGGAGCCATAATCCCTGTAGATAGATAAAACATTTCAATTATCACTGAAGACCGTTTTCTTCCTTGTCTTTGTATTCAATAGCCTATGCACTGTTTTTAACTAGCGTACGACCAGCCGGGTGAGGATCACTCATTTCCTTCCATACGTTCTTATCTCCAACTTTTAAAATGGCACAGTATTAGTAAAATGGGGAAGACTCGAAATATTTAATTAATTTAAACAGTAGGTGTATTCTGTAAGATTTTAAACTTTTCATTGACTTCTATCAGGTCAGCCAACGTAGAGTTATTTTGAAAAGATAACGGATACCCCGTTATTTAAACATTCTTCATCACTTAGTACCAATTACACCTAGGAGAAGAAGCATGCTTCATTGCAAATACAAATGAATATCAGGAATCAAAGTAGAGCTGCTAAAATCATCCAGAACATAAAATAAACAGCCTCCGATAGATCTACCTTCTGAAGACATTTAAAATAGGCGCAAGTCAGTAACCGGACTTTACGATATCAGAAAGTTATTAGTTATATTTAATGAAGCTACCTGTAGTATATGAAAGATCACAGACGACGATGGGCTCGTTGATGGTGAGCCAAGTCTTGACTCGGTCGGCATAGAGGGAGAACACTACACGAGCGTAGCTCGCGAACCAATCCACTATCAGAGGGTTGGTCCAACCACCTGGAATTGGGAAATTGAGCGTGCTTATGATCATTTATGAAATATTAGCTATACGCCCCGCGGTTTCACCCGCGTAAGTCCCGTTTCCGCTGGAATATGGGCATAAAAAGTAGCATATGTGTTATTCCCGGTATCCAGTTACCTATATTCCAAGTTTCATCGCAATCGGTTCTGTAGTTTTTGCGTGAAAGAGTAACAAAGTCACATACATACATACATCTTAGTAAGATATTGCAGCTTTAAACGCGTCCGCAGATCCAATTGTGGAGATGCGAAGCCAAGGTGCAAATATTTTGTCAAATTTTATTTGTTCAGATCTTATGGTGCAGCAAGTGTTCAAATCTTATGGGCTATAACAGCCATGGGATAACCACTCGTCAGAACACGCAGATATATTTCGCCAGGATTCGACAATCTCTGGCATTTGTGGCGTGATAGGCACAGCCAGGTTTAAGAAAAAAGAGAGTAAGTACCTGCAAGGATCCTAAAAGAAAGAATACAATAACCAAAAACCATACCAAGATCTTGTAAATTCTGCGGTAGATCCCAGTGGTACATGGTGATCACAGGTTCTATGCCCTTCTCCAGGAGCCCATCTATCAGGTCGCTGTAGTACTTGGTGCCGTCTTCGCTGATGCGATTGCTGAAGCCTGATGGCAGGATTCGAGGCCAGGATATAGAGAATCTGAAAGCGACAACCACTACATGAAACGGAGACAAGAATTCGATGTCATTATTTATTAAGTAAGTATATCCCTATGAAGATCGGTTGAGGTTGAGGCTTGAAGCAAATACCTTTCGTTCAACATTAACATCATCATTATCGTCCGAGCGATGTTCCCGGTTGCGTCCCTCTCGGGAGCCCGGGGTCCGCTTTCCTGCTTTTGCGTCTCCACTTTGCACTATCTTCGGTATCCCGTGTAGTGAGACCATTCAGTTCAACATTAACATCACTTGCCTATAAAAATGCAGGCCAAGTTCAGCCGCCATTTCGACGTCTCTCCTCCAAAGGTTGTAAGAGTCGCACGCCACATCGCCGTTGGAGAGGTCCGATATCACAGTCGGGTCTTTGTGGGTAAAACGATCCCAAATGCTTTCGCCCTTGTCTGGAAACCAAATCAAAGAAAAGGCAGTTTCATTAAAATAAATAAAAATCTCGCGATTTTCATGTTAAAGGATCGAAATAGTAGATTCTGCAAAGTAATTTATTTTTGTTTTTGTGTCACAGAGTGACTGCACTTGAACACGTATTCTGTTACCAACATGTGTGTCAACAATGCTCCAGATCCGTCCTACTTTTGTTTTAACACGGCTGAGTAGGTAATCGTTGGAAATCTTGCTCAATCAGATATTACTAGCAGTTGAAAACCTTTCGCGAAACCTGAAACGTCTTTGAAGAAAGCCCTGAGGCGTAGTTGAGACACTAAGCAGGGTTTATACAACAAGACTGTTAGTCATAATTACATATATAGAATATACCTAGAACCAGAAAGAAACATTTATAGTTAGCAAAAATATTTGTTCCCGGCGGGAATCGAACCCGCTACCTTCTGCGTTGCAGTCCGGACTTCGCAGGCCGCGCCACAGAGGCCGTCAATGTCATTTACAAACGTTAGTGGTGTTTAAAGTGATTTTTACCCGACTGCGCGACGCAAAGGAGGGTAATGTGTTTATCGGTCTATGTATGTATGTATTTATGTATGGATGTTTCTATGTGGCGTTCTAGAGGCCAAACGCGTTGACCGATGACCTTTTGATGATTCTTACGTCAATCGATTCGTCTTAATCTGGCGAGTGTGACTAAAGACATGACAGTAATCCAAATCAACTTTTGTCACCACCAGACGCCATATAGTCAAAATTAAAAAATCCAAAATCGTCAAAGTATGTCAAGATGGGTATCGTTGAATAGGTATTTAAAAATCAATGTTAGGTTTCTTTTACCATTTGTATTTTAAATAACAGTTTAGGAAATATAACGGTTTAAAGTTAATTACCAATTAGGTATTCTTGCTTTTTATTACTAACGAACAAGTTTTTATTTTTGTAACGTAGTTACGCTTAGAACTACCAAACTATAAGCCGTGATGGTACAGGTGACAAAAATTTATTGAAATAAACTAAAAAAAAGTTACATAAATTGTACCTGTTGTGTGAATAAAAGCCAAATAACATTTAGGTACTTAGGTGCAAAAACCGTTAAAAGAATAATAATAAATTTAAACAATAAATACCTAAAACCTAACTGAAATAGAATATACAAGATGTAACGGACAAGCCCTTTTAAGCCGAAAGGGGGTTGTTCTAGACGTCTACGCGAACAACTTTTGTTCTATGACTTTTGGAAATTCGAAGTACTTTTCGAAAATTTTAAGTGTAAAGTTTACTTGAAGATCAGCTGTTTCTTAGAGTTCGAGGTCATTGACCTTATGTTGTCCTTTCATTTAGTTTGGTCTAATACAATCAAACCTTCAATTACCGTTATTTTCAAAAACAGCTGTTTTTTCAGTGAAACAATCTCAAAATTTTCAAAAAAAAAGTTCGAATTTTTAAAAGTCGTAGAACAAAAGGTGTTCGCCTAGACGTCTAGAACAACTTCCTTTCGGATTAAAAGGACTTGCCCGTTACATTTTGTATAAATAAATAAAGTAGGAACATAAGTACCTTCCTACTTAATTATAATATTAGTTATATCTACTGAATAATCCACATGATATTAACTCTCTTAATGATATGAATAGATTACGAGACTTACCATCAATAAATGAAAATAACTAAAAAGCGGCAAATTAAAAAAAAATAAAAAAAAAATAACAAAAAACCCGACTGCGTAAAAAACTCGATTTACAAATACGTAAAGAAACAAAAAAAAAAACTAAAAAGATTAAAAACCTATTGGAAAAAAATTTGATCGGTAATGGGTCCCGACTGTGAGTATATTTTAACTCATTTATTATGTGCTCTGTGTGTATCGATTACAAAACTATTTGAATGATTATTCAGTATCACTTAGCATAATTTCAAATTACTGGGCTTGTTTTTATTCTTTTTAGTTTTTTTTTGTTATTTTTTGTTACGTATTTGTAAATCGAGTTTTTTACGCAGTCGGGTTTTCAATAATAACATAATACATTGTTTAAAGATCTATTTGATACCGGTTATGAATAAAAATATTCAATCGGAAGGGATTTCACATCAGTCGCGTTCTTAAATAGTTTGGCATGGCATAATGACCAAAACAAAGGGTTTTAGTCTAATCGTTTAAGGAAATGCGTGTTGCGCCCGCGCGTGCTGCGAACTGCACGCAAAGCACACGAGCGATCGCGAGCGATAGGCATCCGCGCGACTGTACATAGTCTCACCCGCCGCGTCCCTGACTGCGTCTGGTACGTGTGTATGTGACGTACGTTTTGACGACCTCTGTGGCGCGTCGGGCGAACGCTTGGCTGCAATGCAGAAGGTTGCGGGTTCGATTCCCGCTGGGTGCAAATATTTATGCTTGAAAATAAATATTTGTATCTGGTCTGGGTGTATTTCTATGTATAATATGTATGTATTTACAAAAGAAAAATAAATATAAGTAGTATATCCGTTGTCTAGTCACCGTAACACAAGCTTAGCAGCTTACCACGGGGCTAGATGGCGCTGTGTGTTGGTCACAGGACTTATTTATTATTAATTTATTTATGTTAATAAAATAATAAAAACCCGACTTAAAAAAAAAAAGAACAAAAAATAATTTAAAAATTTAAAAACCAACATCCGAACATCTGAAGTCGGGCAGTTTTACTGGCTGGTTCCAAATTGTACTTAGTTTGGCTGCTCGACTTCAGATGATAAAACAGATTAATTAGTCGGTGGCGTTGTATGAAAAGGTTATTTTGTTCTTTTTTAATTTTTTTTTAAGTCAGATTTTTAATTTTTAAATTATCTTTTTATTTCACCCTTTTTAGTATACCTAAAAATCAACAATATTGTTACCTACCGTATTTTTATTTATTGAGGCCCATCAATCTGTACTTGGTTCTTTAAGGTTCTATTCTTTTTGGTATAGAAGTCCAAAAATGAGTAATTTATTGCATTCTGGGATGCTATCCTGTCCATAATTCCGAAGATACTCGTCAGATCCTTACCATACTTTTATGGGACCACCTTGGAGATTCCACCTTTCTATTATAAAAAGAACTATATCAATCGGTCAAGCCATCTTCGTGTAATCGATGAACAATTGAATTGAATACTGCGTTTTGATGAGCATTCCCGGTCCTCCCTTCAAAGTTCCTTATCAGATTCTCACCAAGTTTTTATGGAACCACCTCGGGGCTCCCACCTTCCCATTAAAAAAAGAACAATCTCAATCGGTCAAGCCACCTTCGAGTAATCGGTGAACAAACATAAAAAAAAAAAATACATACGCGACGAATTGAGAACCTTCTCCTTTTTTTGAAGTCGGTTAAAAATGTATGATACGATGGCTCGCGAGCGGCGCAATGCGGGGGGCTCGACCGCACAAGCTCCGTCGAGTTCAACTCGACGGTGCTCCTGCGCAAAGGAAAAGCCTGCGCGGCGCGGGCGGTTCGCTCGTCTAGTTCATTGGGTTGATTTGCAAACATTTTGAAGACGACGACGCGACGCGCAGTACCGTACTGAGCGCGTTGCGTTGACCGTCGAGTTCAATATGACGTCCCTTGAGATGTCGCATTCAATGACAGCTGAACTCGACGGCAACTGTACTGTACTGCGCGTCGTCCCCTTCAACTGCATGCAAAACAACGCAATGGTTCTCGCCGCGCAGGTCTCGCGCGGGCTTTTCCTTTGCGCAGTGTGTATCTCAAACTGACTTCGAGTTGAACCCGACAGAGCTTGCGCGGTCGGACAATAAAACCGCCCTAACCCGTGCAGGGGAGGTACCTATAGTTCGTGTCTAAAATAATTTCCTTTGCAGAGTCTCCTAAAACGGAACCTTTTAATACCTCCACGAAATTAGTACTAACCGCTTACATTCCAGGCTCCTTCAACTTGGTAAGAAGCCGTGGCTGATCCGAACTTAAACCATGACGGAAACTTGACGTCCACCCCGAGACATCCGCTTACTACCGCAGCCCTGATCAAGAAAATAACAGATATTAAAAAAAACAACTCTCCTTTTACCGTAGTTGGGTAAAAAAACTGGATAGATGAAGAAGATCCTACTTCCTACTAATATTATAAATGTGGAAGTGTGTGTGTTTGGATGTTTGTTACTCAATCACGCAAAAACTACTGAACCGATTGCGATGAAACTTGGAATATAAGTAGTTGGATACCAGGAATAACACATAGGTTACATTTTATCCAAATATTCCCGCGAGAAGGGGACTTACACGAGTAAAACCGCGGGGCGCAGCTGCTAGTATTAAATAAATAAATAAATTCTGTGACCAACACACAGCGCCATCTAGCGCCCCATGGTAAGCTGCTAAGCTTGTGTTACGGTACCTAGACAACGGATAAACTACTTAAAGTTATTTTTCTTTTTTAAATACATACATAGGTATACATAGAAATACACTCATACCAATGTGCAACCGGCGGGAATTGAACCCGCAACCTTCTGCACTACAGTCGAGCCTTCTCTCGCCACGCGTCATATAACTAACATTAAACTAATATTGTGTTTAATATCTAACGCTATATCTAAAAAAACCTCACACCTACTAATCACAATTTACTACTAATATAAAGTAAAAGTGTTTGCTCAAGTATGTACATGTAAATACCATACGTACTTAAATAGTATACTTAGGTGTAAGTTTGTTTCACACAAAGACGACTGAACTCATAGCGATGAAATTTAGTATGCAGATAGCTGCAGATCTGAATTGTCCATTAGAAGGGCTACTTTTATCCTGATATTTCTGCGGTTTCGGGACCTACGCGGGTAAAATATAATACAAAGTAAATCTAACATAATATACCGCCCCTCATCGTTCCCAGTGCATAGGACCCGAGGCCAGAAGGCAGGCTGCATTTATCAATTTGAAAGGCTACAGCAATCCTTTGCACCAAGAACGACCCGAAAAATATCATTTTGATTATGTAGCTAAGAAAACTTACCAAAGCACGACCGAATTCCAGTTCATGATAATATAAAATGCTCCGGCTGTATCGCTTGCAACGAAAATGATTTAAATATTAAATTCTAAAACATAACCAAGAGTTAAATAAAGGTATACTAATTTAATAATAACTAATAAGTTAAGTACAACTTTGTTTTATTTTTGGTATTATGTATTACATATTTATTTACTGTTGATTTATTATAGGTAAGTCTTATGTACATACACTTTGCATACACTTAAAAATGATTGGTGTATATTTTTTACAATTGTACTCGTACGTTCACGTAATAAATAACTTTGTTCCTAATTTATTTCAGAGATCGTTTGGTTTTTGATTCAAAAATTATAATACAAAGAAAAACTACTTTTGTGGGACAAATAGTTTAAAAACTATTCATCCACTATAATACGTGGAATATACTGACAATAATTGTAAATATTCCATTTTTTTATTCCAATTTAACAAATATTATAATCGCGAAAGTTTGTATGTCTGTATGTATGTATATGACTTTGTTACTATATCACTTAGAAACTATTCAATACTTATCTACGATTTACAAAGCAAAGGGGCTTGAATTACAATATATCTACCGGAAGTCGGGAAACGTAGGGGAAACCGTAATGCAGCTAGTTAAATATAAAAGATGATTTATCGTGTTTGAGGTCACGGTTACGTATTAAAACACTTTATTTATTGGCTCAGGTTTTTAATATTTGATATTACTTTGTGTCTGTAATTAAGTACTAGCTTACATTGTTACAGGGAGCGGTGTTTTTAGTTATACAATAAGTAAGTTTTTTTTAAATATCAGAATAGAATCTGATGATTGGTACAATATTGTTCTTTGTATTTGACATTCTTCGGGAATATATGTCAAATCGGAGTCTACGTCTTCGTCAAGTCTTATTAAAAAACGGGAATTTATTTCCAAAGGTCGTGGTTTTAAATACATACCAGACCGCGCACCATATTTTGTTTAAAAAAAAACGTGCGATGTAACATCGCTCTTACCATCTAACTAAATCCTTATTATGAATTTTTTCGTAAAATAAAAAAACGCGAACGTGATGATTAAGTTAACGCGGATTTTGTACGGAAACTCAAAAAGCGCCCCTAGCGGACGATATCGAAGTTATCAGTTTGCATACAAAATACGCGTTAACTTAACCAACACGTTCGCGTTTTTTTTTTACGAAAAACCTTACACTAAGGGTACTGTTATGCAAAGCTGGATAATTAATTACAGAGGTCACTTTTTATCACGGTATTCCCACGGGTTTAGAACTTACGCAGGTGAAACCGCGGGCACTCGTACAGCTGGTGATTTGAAAAATCTTCCTGCTGTTATAATCGTGCTGGGTTTGCTAACGCCGTGTTATTTATATATTCTTATAACATCACTAGTGTGATTATAATGGGTTTTTCTACGGAACCCTCGTAAGAATTATTATAAAAAAGTTAGTTAAAAGTTAAGGATTTATATCGGAAGTCTTCAATGTCTCATCTAATTTGTTTCCAAGGTCTAATTATATACCTATCAACAACAACGGACAATACAATTAACAATAAAATTAGTGGAATCAGCATCACTGTGCAACCTAATCTTATGTGTGGTTACGTATCATAATAACTATTTTCATCTGAACCATTTTCAACTTAATTACCGTCGATTGATCTACGGTCATCATTACTAATATTGGACAACTCAACTACAGTTTATCTCCCATAAGTTTGATTAAACTATGCGATTGTTTGAGATATTGGTCATTTCCACTATGGACGACTCTATTCCACTAACTCCACTATTGCGCGCCGAGATGCATTTTGTTTAATAAAATGAAGGTAGCGCAAGACATGACTTCGCTCATCGTTCGCTTGAGCGAAAAATACTGTAAGTTACTGAACCAATTGCGATGAAACTTGAAATATACGTAGCTGGCGACCTGGAATAACACTTAACTTTTTATCCCGATATTCCTTTGGGACCGGGACTTCCGCGGGGCGCAAAAAAAGCATATAAGCGGTTATGGAATTTGTATGAAATTTAACTTCACTATTTGCGTTTATAAGCACTAGCTGTGCCCTGCGGTTTCACCCGCTAAGTCCCGTTCCAGCGGGAAATATCGGGATAAAAAGTAGCTTATGTGTTAATCCAGGTCCCCAGCTACCTATATTCCAAGTTTCATCGCAATCGGTTCAGTAGTTTTTGCGTGAAAGAGTAACAACCTCACATACATACATACATACATACAAACTTTGGCGTTTATAATATTAGTAAGATATTGTGTGTTTTATGAGGTTCTGTAGGTATAATGCTCGTTTGTCGTTGCAATGTCGTCCTTTTGTCGTTCAAAAAAAAAAAATTAAATTTTAAGTAGAAAATACCTCAACTAGGTACTTTTAATAACCACATAGGTACAATTTAAAAAACTTTTTTTTTTTTTAAATAATTTAAAAATTAAAAAACCGACTTAAAAAAAGAACAAAAAATAATTTAAAAATTAAAAAACCACAAAAAATAAGAATTGATAAAAAAGACCAAAATAACCTCTACATACAGCGCCACCGACTAATTAATCTGTTTTATCATCTGACGTCGGGCAGCCAAACTAAGTACAATATGGAACCATACAGCCAGTAAAACTGCCCGACTTCAGATGATAAAACAGATTAATTAGTCGGTGGTTTTTATTTCACCCTTTTTAGTACCTACCTACCTACTTTCGACTGCCAAATAAATTAACAATAACCTATTGTTACCGTAATTTTAATTATTGAGGAGTTTGCTGATGAGAAGGTGGTTTTAGGTGGCCCATCAATCTGTACTTAGTTCTTTAGGGGTCTATTCTTTTTGGTAGAAGTCCAAAAACGAGTAATTTATTACATTCTGGGAAGCTATCCTGTCCATCATTCCGAAGATACTCATCAGATCCTGACCAAATTTTTATGGGACCACCTCGGGGCTTCCACCTTTCTATTACAAAAAGAACCATCTTAATCGGTCAAGCCACCTTCGAGTAATCGGTGAACAAACATAAAAATAAATAAATATATATATACAAGATGTAACGGGCAAGCCCTTTTAAGCCGAAAGGGGGTTGTTCTATACGTCTAGGCGAACAACTTTTGTTCTACGACTTTTGAAAATTCGAAGTACTTTTCGAAAAATTTAGGTGTAAAGTTTACTTGAAAATCAGCTGTTTCTGAGAGTTCGAGGTCATTGACCTTATGTTGTCCTTTTATTTAGTTTGATGTACTACAATCAAAACTTTAATTACCTTTATTTTCCAAAGCAGCTGTTTTTTTGAGTGAAACATAATCTCAAAATTTTCAAAAAAAAGTTCGAATTTTCAAAAGTCGTAGAACAAAAGTTGTTCGCCTAGACGTCTAGAACAACCGCCTTTCGGCTTAAAAGGGCTTGCCCGTTACATCTTGTATACGCGACGAATTGAGAACCTCCTCCTTTTTTGAAGTCGGTTAAAAAGTAATTATGTTTTTTTTTTAAATTATTTGATGTGTTTTTTATTTTAGCTGAACGACAACGCGACGATTTCTCGGCGACTTATAAGACATCATGGTAGGGCCCAATATATCTAAAACCGGTGAAATTAGATCCACTTTACAAGCAAGTGTGTTAAAAAAATAGCTTTAGTAACATAACATGTAGCATCTTAAATATTTATTTAGTTAAGTTTGTAGGTAAGCCCAATAAAACCGAAAAAAAATTGACGTAAAAAAAATGAAGATATATATCAACTTACTTTATTATATAAATTACCTAATAAAATACATTATTATGATAAATTACATACTTAAATGGAGTCAAAATATCAAGTGGGCACTTGAAAAAAAACAATTAAAAAATAGTAAATGTTTCAAATATAATTTATTTACGTTTACTTTACCTATTGAAAACATGAAGTAGGAAGATGGTTTACCTACTTTTATAGTCTTAATTAGTTGATATGATGGTTGGTTCGGCAGCGGTCGTATTTTGGTGAGTAGAGAGGTACAGGTTTCAGAAGTGGATATCCATTGGTTTTGAGTGGTTACCATTAAAAAAACTAATTAATGTGAAGTGAAGAAGGTGAAAGGGAATCGTTAGAGTTGATGGAAATGTGATAGGGAGAGTGAAGAGGTATAATATGTAAGTTGAAGGGTAATGAGCATAGCTGAATATAGAGAAGGATTTAGAGAAGTACAGGACGACCTAAGAAATGATACAAAGTTACAGATTACATCATAAAACTAAAGTGGTACAATAGGCATACATCTCTTCTAGGCAACCAATGAATGAAAAGGTTTAAAGAAGGGAATGGGTGACGTGTTTTTTGTTAAAAAATTGGATCAGGAGAATAAAAATACTTATAGAACTTGTATGTACTGTAAGAGATGATGGATGTCAACAATGAGATAACGGCTAATAGAATGGAAGAAAAGACATGCTGCACCGACCTCAAATAAATTAATATGTAGCTAGGATGATGATGCTGACATCAACAGCAAAATCTCTGACATCTTTACATTATACCGGGTCTTAATCGCGTACTATTTTATATTTTCTTACCTCGACGTTTCGATCATGTTACAATGATCTTGGTCTCGAGGGGACCAAGATCATTGTCAGACCCGGTATAATGTAAATATGTTAACAAATCGTGTGAATTTAATAAGTTTATCTCTGACATCTGTTTCAGTCAGATGTTAGGCAAGCTAGATCACAGACTCTTCGAAATTAAAATTATAAAGGACGATTACTATCATTATGTATTATTAAAAGTACAAAAAAAAATTAACTTGTGGTGGTGAGCCAATTTTGAAACCGACTGTACCTTATTGATTTCACAAAATAAGTAACAAAATGGGTCAAGGGATTTGAGGTTTGAGATTGAAAAAAGAAATAAACTTTTGTACAATTTAATTTTTTATCTTGATTGTAAGTATTTTCAAGTACCTAGTAAATTCACACTCATACCAGCTATGATCGAATCTTCTTCTCATATTAATAAGTCTATATTCCATTTGGACATTAGCCAGTTTCAAGTATTATTAATATTTACAAGTTATTTGCATCGAATAGTCAAGTCGTCATAGTTAAAGTCAAGTCGAGGGAATCATTGTAAAACGGCAGCCATTCCCGCCAAAACTCTCTACTGATCAAATCTACTGACAAGAGTCGAGTGGTGTGTAGATAATCCGACTTTAATTCCAAGAATCAAGAATCAAGAAAATTTATTGAATAACTGTGTACATTAAGGTGACATTCAATATTAAAGGTATCAACAGTTTGTCCATCCCGGACATACAATATAGAGTAGAGGTACTTAGGTACTTAATTTAGGCACTTCTTTAAAATTAAAAGGTCACAACCTTCGGAACATTACGTTTACGACACTGCCCTCACGATCCCTGCTGCCTACTGCGTTTTTCTACCACGAGGTAGCTTCAGACGTAGGTAATTGACCAGTTATTTCGTCTGGGCATCACTGACTAGTCTGGGTGGGTGGTGTAGGTGCTGGGCGCTGGACAAGTCTACTCCACCTAACAATGTGCCAGGCACTACAGCGTCATAAATAGCATGGATTAAAATTGCTTGCGCTGTGTAAATCATCTAAAACTAAATGTGAAAAGACATCACAGATATGAGTAATAAGTTTCAAGATACCGCACCTGCGTATCCTGTTGTATACCTACCTATTTATTTTAAAATGTAATTTTCCTTATTTCAGTTGGCTGTTGTCTCTAACGCTCTGCATAGATGTCAAGTTTCCGAATTGGTTCAAGTTTGGTGCCGCCACTGCAGCATATCAAGTTGAAGGTGCTTGGAATGTCAGTGGTAAGCAATTATTTTTACATCCATTTTTTTATTTTCATTAGACTTTACCTAAATATGAATCCATCTAGGCGTATAAGTTTTTCTGAAATAATATTAAGAAAGATTTCAGCATGGATACAAGTTACGAAATTCAGAAAATGCTGTCTATAAATTCAACTAAAAGTGTGAAATATACGTTCATTTTTAAAACGTTTTATTTAGTTCACTTTTCTTATCTTGATGTTATGTAAAGAGTGGAGGCCGTCACCCGTGAAACTTTTTGTACGAAATCCATTTATCGTTGCCTTTAGAAGTCCTTAATTAAGGAAATGTTATGAACAAAAAAAACAGTTTTAAGTAGGTATCTAATTGTTTAGAAATAAATAACCCATTTGGGAACCTTGATATAAATTTTGAGATTAGAAAAAGCCAGAATCTTTTAAGATTTATGTGTACCCTAAATTATGTCTAAGTCAGAGATCTTTGTTAGGTGCCTCTCCAATTAATGATGGTTAGCGGTCAACTTGGCATATAATATAAGCACTTACAAAAAACTCAATGACGACCTCCGTGGCGCGTCGGGCGATCGCTTGGCTGCAATGCAAAAGGTTGCGGGCTCGATTCCCGCTGGGTGCAAATATTTATTTTTAAAAATAAATATTTGGTCTATGTGTATTTCTATGTATAATATGTAAGTATGTATTTACAATCGAAAAATAAATATATGTAGTATATCCGTTGTCTAGTCACCGTAACACAAGCTTAGCAGCTTACCATCTAGTCCGATGGCGCTGTGTGTTGGTCACAGGTTTTTTTAAAATTTTATTTTTTAATATGTCTATCAATCTGCGAGTGATGGAAAATGGTCAACGGTGTTCCCTCATAGCCGCGCTCTGAATTAGTGAAGATAAGTTTACTTACTTATACACTTTGTTTAGAGTTTTGTTCATTTAATATTGGTATCATCTTCGACATAGTTTAGGGCACACCTACCCCTTAGCCTCCCTTAACGAGCGCTATAGCACTGTCTTTCGCTCCCTCCAATCAGCAGTCTTTCATCCTCATTTTAAAGGTATCAACTGGTATGAGAAGTTGAACTGTTTGCTCGGTTCCGGCCAACGAACTCGAATATATAATATGGAGGTAGCAATACTTTTAACAAATGTTCCATGCAAATGGTGGTTGCGTGGCCTAGAACGAAAAATGTAAATCGCCACCTATAACACGTCAAACATGCGTCAACCATCTTATTTTTTTTGTTGTAGATAAAGGAGAAAACGTTTGGGACCGTTACAGCCATGTAGACCCGACGGTGATAGCAGATCTATCCAACGGCGATGTTGCGGCTGACTCGTACCACTTGTGGAGAAGGGATGTCGAGATGGCTGCTGAACTCGGCTTGAATTTCTACAGGTAATCAAATAAGTACAATGTGGGGAATAAAATGAACTTAACTTTCTATGCCATACGTAGAATTTTGGTACCAATTTGACGTTCCTTCTTAGACAATGAAACTGCACCCTATACCTGCTGCATGAAAATTTATCATGACATGATAAATTATGTTCCTATAAACTGATCTTTATTTATATGGATCTGCGAAGTTACCACAAAAATTCCGTAGTGGCATCAAAATCCCACTGCGGAAAGAATAACCTGCACGGTGAAAAAGACAGCGTAGATTTGCGTGCATTTGAAGGCGGCATCTTCGAGTTGAGCTATCATTGAAAGCGAGGTCTTTTGAGCTGCCGGTTTCAATGACAGTTCAACTCGACGGGCGGCGCGGGCGTCGCCTTCAAATGCATGCAAATTAACGCTATGGTTTGAACCACGCAGGTCATTCTTTTGCGCAGTGGCATTTCGATGCTGATTACGATGGAAGATGCGCGGTCGGGCCCCTGATCTACAACTTACTCATTATGCCGTTCCAATTTCTGAAAGATCAAATATTCTTTAACAATTGTGTTACACCTTTCCAGATTCTCTATATCCTGGACTCGAATCCTGCCATCAGGCTTCAGTAACCGCATCAGCGAAGACGGCACCAAGTATTACAGCGACCTGATAGATGGACTCCTGGAGAAGGGCATAGAACCTATCGTCACGATATACCATTTTGATCTACCACAAAATTTACAGGAACTTGGTTGGTTTCACGTACTATTCTTGTTCTTGTTGATCAGGTTAGATAGATAGATAAATTAACATTTTATTTGCACAACTAACGACAATTACAATCAATTACCTACCTATTGTCCCTTAGGCAATAAACGTTTTGGCAAACCATTCAAAGGCCTTGCTGCTATTTAGATAAGTTCTTTTTGATCGGGATCGCAGTAACTTTTCTTAAACGTTACCAAATTTTTGGTGTTTGCTAAAAGTTCACATAATAATAGGGGTTAAAGTATGAAATTGCCGTTTTATTGCAATAGGTTCTTTGAATTGACATAGAATCTTCATGGTTTGAGGTTTTCGAATGAAACTTTTTTCAAATGGTTTCTGTGATGTTCTTTTTTTAAAAAATGTGAAACATTTGAATATCGACTTTCAATTGTTTTTGTTATTCCATTTAGACAAGAAAGATGGATACTGCGAAAATTCGAGTGATTTTTGAATACGAGTTCCGACGCGGAACTAACGCGGCAGAAACAGCCCGCAATATCAATGCTGCGTTTGTAGAGGGGTCTACTAATGAACGCACCGTGCGATTTTGGTTTAAAGGCTTTCGTGATGGAAATTTCGAATTAAAGAACGAGCCACGAGGAAGACCGCCCACACAGGTGAATAACGATGAATTAAGAGAGATAGTGGAAGCCGATCCTAGTCAAACTACCCAGGAATTAGCGGCATGGTTTAACGTTACCTTACCCACTTTATTGACTCACTTGCGTCAAATCAATAAAATAAAAAAATACGAAAAATGGGTGCCTCATGATTTGACTGATCTGCAGAAAGAAACGCGTGTTGAAACTTGTGTTGCCTTGTTGAACCGGTACAGAAATGAAGGAATATTGGATCGAATTGTAACATGTGATGAAAAGTGGATTCTTTATGATAACCGGAAAAGAAAAATGCAATGGGTGACCCCAGGTCAAATGCCACAACAGTGTCCTAAAGCAAAACTTACCAATAAAAAGGTAATGGTAACTGTTTGGTGGTCTCAGCATGGTGTTATTCACTATAGTTTTCTTCGATCTGGTCAAGCAATTACGGCAGATGTCTATTGTGCCGAACTCCGAACCATGTTGACAAAACTAGCAGTAAAACAGCCCCGACTCATGAATCGATCTTCACCATTATTGCTCCACGACAACGCGAGACCTCACACAGCACGAGAAACCATTTTGACCCTTCAGGAACTGCACTTAGAAACCATTCGTCATCCTCCGTATTCACCAGATCTTGCTCCAACGGACTACCATTTTTTTCGTGATTTGGACAATTATCTACGTGACAAGAAGTTTTCTTCCCAGGAGGCAGTACAAAATGCTTTCACACAGTTTGTGCAGTCTAGAGCGTCGGAGTTCTATCGCAAAGGCATTAATAACCTTCCCATTAGATGGCAGCAATGTATAGATAATAATGGCAACTATTTTGATTAAATAGATTTGTTAAAAATTTAAAAAATAAACAATTAAGATTTTCAGTACAAATCAGCAATTTCATACTTTAACCCCTAATATTATTCAATCTGGGTTAAAGTATTCCAAAAATTCTGTTGTTCATTTACCTCAACTAAACCTAAATTTAAATTTAGAAATCCTAAAATGATGACAGATCTAAATAATCTTATACCGGCTCCAGACGACGAGAAGGCTCGGCGAGAAGAATCGTCGAGACTACTAGACAGAACATGATTAATATCCACACTCTCATTTTTTTCTCTCGTGCCGGCGAAATCCTTTGTGTCGGCGAAAAATATCAACTCCAAACGGAGAACATGCGAACGCGAGAACATTCTCATTTTTCTCACTCGTGATCCCGAGAAATTCTTTGTCTCAGAGATTCTCGGCGTGAGTCTGGAGTCACGTTTAGAGCTGTCAATCTAACAGTTAGTATGGTACCAAGAGAATAGTAATACATTCTGTCTAAACTTAATTATAGGAATTTTTAGGTTAAATTTTAGGATATGGTGACATCAGATTGCTGATCAGATCAGGTACCATTGGCAATTCATTTGGGTCTTATTATCAGAACTCATGCTTAAACATAAACGATTAACAAATTATTAATATTATTAGATAACGAGGTATTTACCATGTTTATTTTTATTAAGACGGGGCTGCATATTTCAGTTCCGATATTTCAGTTCCGATTTTATAGTCTCGTGAACAAGCTGGTCGAGGTTACTGGCGAAATCTCGAGCTATAAATAAAAATAGACATGGTATATATCTCGTTATCTAATAATATTCATGATGAAAATAACCATGTAAGTTTAAAATCGATTAACAAATTCATAAGTACCTACCTAGGTACTTACTCGAAAACTAAAACAAATTATCGACAATATCTGTGTATTTCCAGGAGGATGGACCAACCCGCTCATAGTGGAATGGTTCGGCAACTACGCCAAAGTCGTTTACTCACTGTACGCTGATCGCGTCAAGACTTGGATCACCATCAACGAGCCTGATATTCTTTGTGACCTTGGCTTTACGACGGGAATGTTGGCGCCAGGGTTGGAAGACGCAAAGATTGCGCCATTTTTGTGTACCAAATATACTCTGCTGGCTCATGCTAAAGCTTGGAGAATTTATGATGAGCAATTCAAACCTCTCTATCATGGTGAGTAAAATGTGAGCAAGTAAAATCAAAAAAGATGATAAGGCATTGGTTTTTTTAGATATCAAGTAATTTCGGACGTGAGTTAACTCGTCTTTTTGAAAGTTCCCATGATGCCCAAAGCAACCGTTCAGGATCGTGGTAACTTCATTTGTTACCTTCACCCAGATAAAATATTTCACCCTAGTGAAAAAAGTGGTTCTTCCACTTTTTTCACTAGGGTGAAATATTTAAAAAAAAAATAATTTTCAAAAAAAGTCAATACTACGAATCTATATAATTATGTTTATTAAATTTGCACATGATATAGAAGAAAAACAGAAACGTTATTTTAAGTAAGTCTTTACCGTAATCTAGATTTTCCCGCAGATTTTTAATCGTCTTTATAGTAATATTTTCGTGGGTGTTCGTGATCAAGTAATTCACATTATAGCGTTTAAGCGGGGTCTTAAAGGTGATTTTAAAAGATTTGTTTTTATTTTTTATTATAATGTATTTTTAGACCTTTAAGTAGTGGCTCAAACAGTGAAACCACGTATGATACAATACAATATTCTTGATAAAACGTTGATTTGAAAAGAGTGCTTTTTATAGATAAAATCCTAATACAAATGGCCTTAACTTGAATCGATGATTTCTAAAACAACTTAAGAAACAAAAATAATAATGTGCGCAGGAAACTCAAAACAGTGAATTTTATCACTTTTTCGAACGATCGATAAAATAAATTACTAATTTAATTTAATCGATCGTTCGAATATTCCTTTAACTGGGATATTTTAATATTCTTTACAGAAATCTAGGTTGTTTCGAATAATGTTTAATGAGGTTCAATAGTAGTTAATAATAAAACAAATCGAAAAAATAAACCGAAAGTTATAATTTCTTCTATGGTTTTCGCGATTTTGCATAATAAAACACTTTATTTATCCGGTTTTATCGCGTTTTTATTCATTATTTGAACCGAGCTTTCGCCAACTTTACAGTTGGCTTTTTCAAGGAAAAGAAAGTTATGTTGTTCTTACACTAAACGTCATTTTCAGCACTCGATTTTAGCATAAAAAACCAACGAAATAAGGTTGTTTTAAACTATACCCAAATTAACGTTTATCTCGGTTTCCAAAAAAAATGTTCGTTATATTGTTATAAAAATCATTGATTCTCTTATCGAAAATACATAAAATAAAAAAATATGATCTAGTGATTGCTTGTAATATATTTCAGGGAAGGTTTCAACGGCAATCAATTTGGTCTGGTTTAGACCTTTTTCAAAAAGAGATTTTACTGTAACTAAATTAGCAAGAGACTTCACAGTAAGTACTTATCAAACTAATGTATCATTTAGGCAGGTCCACTCCACTAAGCTAGTATCTTATCTACTTAATATTATAAATGTGAGAGTTTGTGTGTATATTAGAAGTACATAAAACAAGTATGTCAGGTACCTACTCTTTCCCACAGAAACTACTAAACTGATTTCGATGCAATTTGTTTTGCAAGTGGCTGAAGATCTGGATTAACACAGATAATATGTTCGTTCGGCTTTGTTCAAACAAAACTCCCTAAAAAGACATGTAATTATAAAAGTACCTACAAGGGTTACAATTCCGCAAAAACGATAGAGAACAAAAATGTTCATTTATGTACATCTGTTATTTTTCTGTTTTTCGGCGTGACTACGCCTAGGCGTAGCGTTTTAAAATACATTGCAGGCGCGCCTGCAATGTATTTTTAAATTACTGACAACCATAGATAAATTATTAGAGGTCTTATTTATCTAATTATTATTGTCTTTGCTGACAACACACCATGCCGAAGTTACGTTGCGTTATAGCATACGTACAGCCGGCCGATCTTTGGACGCTACGGACGGAAGTTCGACAGCGATTCGGCGGCGGCAATCAACACATTACGAGTATACCTACGCGACCGAAGTTCGGTTCGATTGCCTTGCCTGAAAACACACACAAAATTACGTAACTCGATTTCAGCCGCGTAAGTTTGGTACTTAGGGATCGTCTCCACGAGCGTTAGAATCGCAGCGATATAATCGTCGATCCACTTATTTCTATACAATCTCTATGAACGTGTCTCCTCACGGCGATGTTGCCGCGGCGGTGCGTTGTATCGCCGCGATTCTAATGTGTTGATATACTCGTAATGTGTTGATTGCCGCCGAATCGCTGTCAAACTTATATATGGTGTGTCAAATACACAGGAACGTGATATCAGAACTTCGGTCGCGTATCTTTGGCGCAGTGTGTTTACATACTTCCATATCGGAAAAAGGAACAAACCGATCACTTATGTCATAGCCATAAACCATAAAAGTAGATTATATTTTCAGGCAGCCCGATACAGCCACCCAATATATTCAAAAACAGGAGGCTGGCCACCGACAGTCGAGAAGCTGATGAGAGAAACGAGCTACAAAGAGGGTTACGAATTCTCCAGGTTACCAACTTTGACTCAGGAAGAAATTGAAATGATAAGAGGTATTCAGTAAGACAAACTTCTATGATATTTTTACTTAGCTGTAAGGTTATGTTTTTTGTACCTATCTTGTATGTATGTTTGTAATATTCTTCCTATATAAGCACCTACCTTCCAAACCACTTGATGGATTTCTTTAATTGGTGGTACCCTTTTACCTTTACACCATAAGTATCTATCTAGTATTGACTATGAACTATCAATGACACGAGGAACAGCGTCACCCTAAAAACTGGATCCACTTGAAAAAGGCTCGCTTTTTTTGTGAATCTCTAAACTCATGAGATTAGGCCGCGAGAACGCGACATTACACAGCCAACTTCAATCCATGCTATTTATGTCGCTGTAGTGCCCGGGACATTGTTAGGTGAAATAGGCTTGCCCAGAACCTATACCACCCTCCTAGTCTAGTCAGCCATGCCCAGAGGGAAGAACTGGTCAATATTTCTGGAGCTAACTAAAGCCGTGGGTTTCCTCACGATGTTTTCCTTCACCGTAAGAGCGATGTTATTAACGCACATAACTTTTTCACATGGAAAAATACATTGGTCAACCGGGATTCGAAACCACGACCTTCGGCTTACAACCTCCTTTCGGCTTAAATAGTCGTCCTTTGCAATATCGTGTGTATATTGGGTATCCTAACAACAACGTTTTTACGTAACGTACAAAAACAAATTATGATCCGACTTTTTCATAGATGTCTGAGTACTTTTCCGAACATTGTGATTTTGGAATTGATGAAACTCGTCCGTCAGAGTTGAGTTTGAAATGCTTCACAATCAAGCGACCATTATGGTCGTCCTTGAAACACCCTGATAATCTAAACCCTATTTGTTATTGAAACAAGGAGCATACGACTATTACGCTCTGAATTACTACACATGCCGGTCGGTGCGCCGCGCGAGGCCAGGGGAGAAGGTGGATGCGGTGTTCCTGCAGGGTATCCCGGAGCTGCGAGCCGTCATGGAGGTGGAACCGGGTGCACCTTATGGAACTTCCAGGTTCTTTGTGGTAATTATCCAAAAACACAATATTTACCGGGTTTTACTTACTTGCGATTTATTTAATAACGGCATTATTTCTATAGACCCAAAATAATGCCGTAATTAAATAAAACGCGAGTAAAACCCAGTAAATATTGTGTTTTATTTTGCAAAATCAAAAAATAAAAACCTTTTTCTTTTTCTTCTAAAATATAAACCTCGACTTTCGCGAATAATTATATTTTTGTTGCCATAACTGCGTGTCTGTACATTATAGGTCTTAAAATAGTACCTTCTTAAAAATCATCTTCTCGAGCTCCTTCGTGCTTCGAAAGGCACTTTAAGCAGTTGGTTCCAGTTTGTTTGCTCTGATAACAGGCGTTAGGTCAAGTTAAAAGCCTTAGGGCGACCTAAAACTCTAACACTAGGTGAGCCACACCATTATACGAATAGAAGAAGAAGAACCATCTAATACCATTGTTATATTATAAAAGCTCAAAATTAGTCAGCGTATAGTCCCAACACAGGTAAAGACGATGGTCCGTTTTAAAGTTTGGGTTGCAAAGACTTAAGCAGATAAACGGTAATAAAAGTGTGTAAAAATTTCAGAATATTATTAAAAATCACGTCATTAATTACCAGACATTTAGCATCGTGGCAACCAGACAGACAGACAGCGTGTCATTCAGACACCTTTAGATTAGATGTGAAACCCAATTTTATTTTAATTATAGGATGTAATGAAAATTCAGTTAATGATGATAATGTCAAAAACTCTTATTCCCTCCAGCTATGCCCGGAAGGGCTACGCCAACAAGCGGCCTGGCTAAAGGAACAGTACGGAGACATTGAAATCTTGATCACTGAGAATGGATACTCTACTGCCGGCTCTGACCTACGTGACACCAAGCGTTCTGATTTCATCAGGGATCATCTAGAACAGGTCAGTTGGTAAATGTAAGCTCTCACACATTTTTTACCCATACGCTAATGCAATGACACTGCATTCTTTAGAAAAAATGTGTGTAAGAAAGTAAATAAACGAGAAAGTATGTTTGTAACTTATTCACGCTAAATTTAGTGAACCGATTTCGATGCAGCTTGGTATGCAAAAAACTGGAGATCTGGTTTAACACATAGGCCACTTATTATCACAATATTCTGCGGGATCGGGACTTAACGGAGTCGAGTAGAATCGGTCAAGTCCCGATCCCGGGATTGAGGGATCGAGGGGCGCAGCTCGTTTTTAATTAAATACTAGAAGTCAGATGGTCTAAAAACCAAAGAGTTCACCTGGCAAATATCCAGTACAACATGACTTGCTCACCCAAGCGACTCCACAAGTGTATAAAATTCAACGTCTGAGTATCTTGGTGACTTGCCAAATTGTTGTTTCAAGTTCCAAGTGTGGTGTGGTTCCAAGTTCCCATTCACCCATGCGGTGGTGAATATTGCAGTCAGTAGAATGTAATGAGTTAATAAGTAAAAGTTCTCTAGTGACGACCACCTGTTAAATCATTAGAACCTTAAATCATTAGAAGGCAATAATTTTAAGAGAGAATTATTTGACTGGCTTCTCCATCATTGTTTTTATAATGAAAAAGAATATAAGGATTACTGTGCTAAATCTAGATATAAGTGACATTTTGATCATATTATAATTAATTTTTATACCGTAGTTGACTTAACATTTGCACGTCTGCTTGCAGACTGAATACATGTTCTAATAATATCTTAACATCTTTATGTATTGTATTCTGGCAAATAAATGATTTTATCTTTATCTTATATTTATCTGTGGTATCATGTAATTAGCATCCACAGCTGTCAGTTGCTATTTGCTTTCAAAAAGCAAATTTTGTATTGTACATTGCTGTTTGAAGTAATCACCAGTAACAACCACGTTACGTCAAAGCAGCAATGTACTGCAACTTAGCCACTAGAACGGTGGATGCTAATTACATGATACCACAGCAGGATGCAATACGAAATGGGATGTTGGAAGACACTTAAGTAACCGTTAAGAAAAAGTTTGGTGGACCGACGGACGACATGGTAACGGTCACGGGAAGTCGTTGGATGCAGGTGGCTCGAGATCCCAATTTGTCGTATTGGTCTTTATGTTCTACAGCGGACCGATAAGCACTGAAACGACGATAACTGTAATCTAATACCTAGTCCTTCTGCGAAAAATATACAGACGTTATTTGGCAGTTGATACTTGCCTTGTTAATTAAAATTATTGTTGTCTTCGGCCAGGTGTTGCTGTCTATCGAGCAGGACGGAGTGAACATCACAGGATACACGTACTGGTCGCTGATGGACAACTTCGAGTGGATGGACGGATATGAGTGAGTTTATAGCATACTTGTACATACCTACCTTTAATTGTTATGAATGTTACAATATTATACAAGTAAAGCTAAGCGCAACAAAAAATATAAAAAAAAAATTAAATAGACTTAAAATAGGACAAAAATAACCTCTACACACAG
Organism: Idaea dimidiata; assembly: GCA_949358125.1. Classification (NCBI taxonomy): domain Eukaryota; kingdom Metazoa; phylum Arthropoda; class Insecta; order Lepidoptera; family Geometridae; genus Idaea; species Idaea dimidiata. Next base: position 11,986,129 of record OX442342.1, on the reverse strand, counting down.
TGGAACACTTGCAATCACCATCTCATCAGCAATCCCCTTAATAGCCGACTTAAAAAAGGACCAAAAATAACCTCTACATACAGTGCCACTGACTTATCTGTTTTGTCATCTGATGTCGGGCAGCCAAACTACAATATGTACCCAGCCAGTAAAACTGCCCGACTTCAGATAACGAAACAGATAGCTATTGAGGGGGTTTGTTGATGAGAAGGTGGGTTTTAAGTGCTCCATCAGTCTGTACTTAGTTCTTTAGCTGTTTTCTTGGGTTTTTTTTTTTTTGGTAGAAGTCCCATAATGAGTAATTTACTGCATTCTTGGATGCTATTCTGCCCATCATTTAGGAATTTTAACCGATTACTCGGAAATTACTTGACCGATTGAGATGGTTCTTTTTTATGAGAAAGATGGGAGCTCCAAGATGGTCTCATAAAAATTTGGTGAGGATCTGATGAGAATCTTCAGAATGATGGACAGGAGTCTTCAGAATGATGGACTCCTGTCCATCATTCTGAAGATTCTCATCAGATCTCAGCATCTCAGTGCACAGCACTGCAAGTCAACCTTGTAGCATCTCAGGATGCAGTAAATCTTACTAATATTATAAACGCGAAAGTTTGTATGTATGTATGTGAGGTTGTTACTCTTTAACACAAAAACTAGTGAACCGATTGCGATGAAACTTGGAATATAGGTAGCTGGGGACCTGGATTAACACATAGGCTACTTTTTATCCCGATATTCCCGCGGGAACGGGACTTACGCGGGTGAAACCGCGGGGCGCAGCTAGTTACTCATAAATGTAATGTTTCTAAGATCAGTCGTTTTGGCTCTGCGTTGATTGTTCAGTCATTAAGGTTGACTTGCGGTGCTGTGCACTGACATTTGTGTTAGTGCAAGACCAATCACAAGAGTTAGCACTGGGCTAGCTGACTAGCCCGGGACTAAGTAAAGCAGCGCTAGTCAACCTATGACTTTGAATGTTATAATATGTTTTGTCATTTATTATTTGTTCGGTCCAGGACAAAGTTCGGTCTGTACGAAGTGAACTTCACGTCCCCGTCACGTGACCGCACTCCACGCTCCTCCGCCAGCTTCTACAGTCAGGTCATCAGGTCACACTCGCTGGCCGTTACCTCCGGGAACTCGCAGTTTTTCTTGAACTGATTAATATAATTTTATTACTTATTAATTTAAAAGTAAATAACATCACCTACCAACTGTTCATTATTTATTCTTTAAGTGTTCTTCATACAGCATGATACAGCTAACCAACTGTTTTTTATACAGTTGGTTAGCTTTTTAATAAAAGAAATGCTTTTCAAAAATTTGAAACCCAGAGGACTTATCCGGCATCTCCGACATTGCATTAACCAATTCGGTCACAGGTGCTCTGTCATCTACCGGAAACTTCTTACAGGTCACCTGCTTGCATTTTTCTATTTACATAGAAAGAACTATTAAATTGAGATTAGCTTCCAATGACTTTATTTTATTTTTGAAATAGTTTCCTACACTTAGCTGACTTTTTTTTGATGTCAGAGATGCTGGTTGAAGTCCTTTCGAGTGAACATTTTTGGAAAATTGTTTGAGACTGACTTTTTTTATTAGTTAGCTAGCAAACCCCTGCGGTTTTACCGGCGGATTATGGTCAAATTTTTTTTTTTAATGGAACACCCATGAGGCTATAAATATCTTCTAAAATAACCACAACCGCATATAATTAAAACCTCCTCTTTTTTGAAGTCAGTTGTTTTGTCTTATTTCTCTGTATCTTTATTTTTTTTTACATTTCTGTAATCTGTCAAGTGCGAGTAGGAGACGAACGTCGAGGGTTCCGCAGTAATCATGGCACTGACGAATCAAATAAAAAAATGTTAATAACAAACGTTAAAGTCAAATCCCACTTGAAACTTTGTACGTAGGCTTCTGAGTAGACTGAAAGGTACAAAAAGTACTATTATGTAACTTTTTGTGAAAATTTAAATTAACCCAAAACGTTTCATTTAATAATGGCATAATTACAAAGTACCGAGCTTTCGCTAATTTTACAGTTACCTTTTTCAAGGTTGACTCCAACCTTGAAAAAGCTCGGTATTCCAGCTTGGTACTTTGTAATAATGCCGTTATTGAACAAAACGCGAGTGATACTCGGTAAATATTGTACAAAATCGCGAAAACCCAGGACAAAATACACCTATAGCTGTTTTTCGTGGTGACTCAGATTTTTTTATACATTCATTAAAAATATAAACAATTTTAAGCAATCTTAAAATAAAATTTGAAAGTGACTGTCCATGTACCAAAGTAGGCGCGACGTTGTGGGACTTACAGCCGAATACAAAATTAAACGACATTTCAAAATTTGAGAGGTACTTAAATTATTGAGCAATAATGAGCTTTTAAATTCAAAATTAGTACGGGCAAATGTAGAGTTTGAGAGCTGCTTCTTTGTTTAAGTAGTTCTCAAATGTTAAGTAGCGTTACTGTATACGGCTGTTACAGTCAGGTGAAGAGCGATGTAATGGGAATGCAGTTGAGACGTCGAAGTCGTAAGCGATGTTATAAGAAGCGACGTTTAGGGAACAAATCTCAATAAGCACCATTTACCTTTGAATCAGAACTCCCTTTTCTGGGAAAATCGCCGGTGACTGCAGGATGGACTGACGGACAAGACATACGAGTGATAGGGGTCCGTTACTTTTGTTATAGTTTAGTGATATGGAACCTTAATTAATTAGTATTGACATACGGATGGACACACAGACGGACAACAACTCCTATAAGGGTTTTTTCTTTATTAGAGGTACAAATAAATAATAACATAAACGTAATTGCTTTATTGTAACATAACACAATAAAAAATCTAATTTTAGATGAATTATACAGCGCAAGCAACTTTTGATCCGTACCTTTTTATGGCGTTGTAGTGCCCGGGACATTATCAGGTGGAGTAGGCTTGCCCAGCACCTATACCACCCTCCCAGCCTAGTCAGCCATGCCCAGAGGAAAGAACTGGTCAATACGTCTGGAGCTAACTAAGCTGTGGGTTTCCTCACATTGTTTTCCTTCACCGTATGAGCGATGTTACTAACGCACATAACTTTTCCGCAAGGAAAAAGATATTGGTGCGCGGTAAGCCGGGATTCGAAACCACGACCTTCGTAATGAATGTCGGGGTATCTACCACTAGACCAACACCGCTCATAACAAAATAGAATCTTATAATCTAATCTCCATAACTATAAATTAAGTAAATGATTAATTACATCGTCGACCTCATCGTCGCTTTCCATCAGGTGAGATGAGGTCGAATGCTAGCCTATCAAGCATAAAAAAAGCTCCCTAAATACCTAATTCTACAGAAGTGCATTATCCAGAGACATGTCATATCGACTTCTTGAAGATTGTGCAGTTGACAACTTTTGAAATATTAATTTCAATCTCGTTGATATTATCACAGACTAGTAAAAATATACTAAAGTATGATATTATATCAAAACGGTCCTGTTGAACCCAGTTGGTTACAGTCTGTCCTTATCTAACATTAACATTAAAGTGAAAAAAGGACTCACTGGGATCTCTCTAACATAAAGAAGGACCGTTATTTTTGACCAAGTAAATTTCTAGCTACGAAGTAGTAGTATTTCTAAGGCATTGTCCTACAGCGGGCACAACATGTACTGTCAGCGTCGCGTCGTTTGGGTAGGGCCTCTGGGTAGACTCTCTGCCAGTAGACGTCATCCACAGTACAAGACACGTGTTTTTAGGTAGGTATGTCTACCTAATGGTTGAATATTTATTATTTATTGTGAAAAATCTTACAATGTAAATTGTTGCGTAATAAATCATAATAATTGTTGCTGGCATTGGAGTAACTCTAGCTAGAGCCTTATTTTTGAGTCGTTCGTGCCACTTCGAACGATTTGATATTTAAAAAGCGCGATCTCTGCTGATTTTCGTTCGTTATTGGACTCATGCGTCGACTGGTTTAGGCATCTCGTTACGTGCAGTTGTGAGATTCATAAACAAAAAATACCGACATCGAACGAAAATCAGTACCTAGAGTTCGAGCTATTTTAATCGCCTAATTGGTACAAGCGATTCAAAAATTAAGTCCCTGAAGACCTGAAATAATTATGTTACACTATAATAAAACTGAAATATGCAAATTCGACGTGAATTCATTTTACATTCACTACTATTGTATTGTCTTGTTTTTAAATAAAAATACTAGGCATTATTTTTTTATTTCATCGCATTTGTAACAATGTGGGTGCCGGCAACTGTTGTGGTGAGGTAGTTACAACAATAACTTAAAAAAAGGCAATTTTGAGTAACTGACAAAAAAAGAAAAATAAACAAAGCCATTAAAATATTAATATCTATTTCCTAAAACTATTATAGTATAGCGAGTAAAACCCGGTAAATATTGTGTTTTACATATGCAAATCTAAAATAAAATTCGAAACTTGTTGCAAAAAGTCTCCCCAATTTTGTTTTTTTTTTCAGCGTAGTCTTTGTGGCTGCTGCATCAGAACTGGACTTCCCTCCAGGGTTCCGGTTTGGAGTAGCATCAGCTGCGTATCAGGTCGAAGGTGCATGGAATGTCAGCGGTAAGGACACAGACTATCCTCTACTCTACAAAAGTACAATGCATGCACAATGCACATGGCGGCGCATGCACTCGCGTTGTAGTCGGCGCAGACGCAAGCAGTCGAGGTCAACGGCGATGAACTCAGTTTCATTGATACGAAGCTGAGACCTGTCATGTTACAGGTGACCTACTTGCCGCCTTGCAGTTACTCGTAGGACTTTTGTTTTTGACGCGTTAGTGGAACGACGTCCTGAATTTTTATTTTTGCATAACATAGTTTTATTGCGTTTATTTATATTGTTTAATTTCGGCGGCATGTTATTAATTTAGTTACACGAAGTTCAACGAGTGAAGTGAAAATAAAAATACCAGTGCCAAACACGAAATTAGCACGTTACAAACAAATGTTCCACGGGGTTGGAGAAAAATCGTCGCCATTTTTTCTGCAGCCTTCACGCATTAAAAATTATTTCAAACGATTACAGTATAATAGTGGTAGTTTACTATTAGTACGAGAAATTGGCTAAATTGTCCTATATTGCTGACAGAAGCCATAACTAAGAAAATGAAAAGAAAGAAGACTTACAGTTACCTACGCAAAACAACTATTTCGGCACGCAGCTCACCGATGACGTCTTGAGAGCGTTTAAACTTCAAGTTTATATCGGCCAGACCTATTTTCAAGGCTGAGATGTCCTTGAGTAGCCTGGTTACAATAATAAAGGTGACCGGACAAATGTTGTCAGTGTTCCTGATAGTAAAAATCGGGACGTCGTCTGGATTAGCCTCCTTTAGTAGGCTGATGATGTCCTTGACACTTTCCTCTTCCGTTTCCTCCGTCCTACGGAATGGTGTTCGGTCGATCTTGTTGATTGACTTATACAGAAGCTCTTTGGCAGCAAAGTTCTCCACTCCACCCTCAAGAAGTTGGTCTTGTATATGCGCAGAAATTATGATAAATAATTCTTTAAAAAAGCAATTAATTAATTGATACTTGAATGAACACACAGCCGTACTGACGGATTTTGATAGAATTTAATACTGTGATTTAGCTGAATCATTACATTTTTTAATCCGATATTCTTATGTGATTGGAAAACTGCAGGTTGATGGTTATTATATAGTAACGCGTAGATTTACCAGCAGCTTATCAGCACAGATAAAATATGTGTATAGGTAAAATTAAGACTTGTACAGGTGTAAGTAGTTTGAATTGGCTATGTAATCGAAATATCGAAATAAAGTGCACAGTTAAAACTGTGATAGCTCGCTTTTCTTGGTAAAATACAACAGATGTACGCTGACCGCAGTCAGCAATGAACAAAAACTGCGACTCAGATCTTTGAAATAATTAAATCATCTATCTGCTTGTACTATGATGACTAGACAGCGGATATAATATTATACTTATAGGTCGGTATATATTTACTTATAATTAATTTCTGCACGGAATGGATTTTGAATTTGAAACAAAGTCCAATTACTGAGTCAGATGACTCCAAAGCCAATTAAAATTAAAAGAAAAACAAGTTATTTTTATATCTAATTATTCAATTGAAGGAGGTAAAAAATTATAATAATTTAGTCGGTTTTGTTTTCTCACACTTCACTTTGATGACGTTAAACTTTAGACACATTGTTTAATTCTTTTATATCATATTATATTGTTATTGTTATTTATAGTTCTGAATATTTATAAACCCTATAAATAGTAAGCGTTAAAAATTCGCAAAGGACGACTTGTTTTTCCCACGTTTTAATACTCACACAGTTCTTGTTTGTTGGTCCGGGCGGAATCTTGCAACTCAATTTGAGGCACTTCCAGACTAGCTAGCGGGCTAAAATGCTCTAAGGTCGTAAACTTGGATTTACTTATATTATATTAGACCTAGCCTAAATGTCAATTACGAATAACTCTTAGTAGACCGAAAGTTTTGAAGTTTTATTTTACGAAAACAACATTCTCATTACAGACAAATCTGTAAACATCTGGGACCATTTCACTCACACGCGACCTGAAAAGATACGGGATCGGAGCAATGGAGATGTGACCGGGGACTCCTACCGCCTTTGGAGAAGGGACATTGAGATGCTGGAAGAATTGGGAGTCAGCTTCTATAGGTTACTATTATAGCATCGGCACAAGTCGAATAAGTTCCGATGATGTAGGAGAAATCAAGATAGAAGTGGCATTCACGTTAATCGAATTGTCTACATACTTATAATTACAATCAGCTTAGTAATTAAATTTTTTTGAGTGAAGGAGTAACAAACATCCTCACAAACATTTAGGTAAACTGGACATGATCTATACTTATAAGTACAATCCAAATTTCCTAACTGATTGACTTACATAATGTCTGAACTATAATAACGCAGAGCTCACATCGCCAGTTATAGAGACATGAGTTCTTTGCGGCGTGTTGACTTTGCTAGTGGGATTATAAAATACAGCTTTGTAAATTGAAAAGCTTGAAAATCTTTGACATCAATTTCAGATTTTCAATCAGCTGGTCTCGTCTTCTACCCACTGGTTTTCCAGATAAGATCAGTGAAGATGGAAAGAAGTATTACAACGACCTCATAGATGGAATTCTGGAGAAGGGAATTGAACCGATGATAACACTCTACCATTGGGATATACCGCTTCGACTGCAAAGATTAGGTAACTTACAACATCTGTGTTGGCTTCTTCTATTTTCTTTTTGTTCAGTGATGGAGCACACCTAGTGTTGGAGTTTTTAAGTCGCCTTAAGCCTTCTAACATGACCTAAAGGCTGCTATCAGATAGCAAACGGCTTTTAGCTGAAAACCAAAACAGATTTATACTTTACCTTCTCTTCAGTAAAGAATTCCTTGTACCCACTGCGATTACTGCTAATAAACGTAATGCATTCCACGAAATCAACTCTGTTAATTGGGATCCCCAATAGACTGACAGATAGAATGTCCGTTGAGATCGGATGATTTAAAGATTCGAGCGAAGCGTTTTTCATTTATAAAAAGCTCCTTAGAAACTAGTCAACCAAGTATAATAATAAAAACCTTCACTTATCGAAAAGGCAAATTCATTGATAATGAAAAATATGCACTTAGAAACGGGCAAACAATTGAATCCATGATACAGACCGATACATATAAATATTTAGGCTTCCATCAATCATTACAAATAAGTCAAAAGTACACCAAAGAACAGCTGATTAAAAAGTTTAGGCACAGAATAACAATACTCCTTAAGTCTCAATTATTATCAAAAAATTTAGTCAAATCCATAAATACTTTTGCGGTATCTATTCTTACCTATTCCTTTGGCATTATTAACTGGTCAACCTCAGATCTCATACGGTTACAGCGAATAATTAATACTTCCATGACAGCCCATCGTAAACACCATCCGAGATCTTGTGTCCAGAGAATGACCTTGCCTAGGGAAGAAGGTGGCCGAGGTTTTATTGATATAAAAAACCAACACAATAAACAAATAACAAACTTAAGAAAATATTTTTCCGAAAAATCGCAAACCTCAGACCTACATAGAATAATAATACAGATAGACAAGAATTTTACACCTCTTAAATTACACACGATAAACTCTGAAATTAACCAATCTTATGACACATTAATAAGTGACAAAGATAAAATAGCTGCCTGGACTAATAAATCGCTACATGGAAGACATCGTCTTGATCTCCAACAACCCCACGTAGATTTGAAAGCTTCTAATGCTTGGTTACAGAAAGGAGAACTATTTCCGGAAACTGAAGGTTTTATGTTGGGAATCCAAGACCAAGTGATAGACACCGCCAATTATCAGAAGTATATAATTCGCCGACACAATAGCTCTGATACCTGTAGAAGATGCCATTCCGCCCCAGAAACTATTCAACATATAACTGGCGCTTGTAGATCAATAGCCCAAACCGACTATAAGCATCGTCATGACCAAGTTGCTTCTATAATCCACCAACACCTCGCTTTTCAATGTAAATTAATAAAAGACAAAGTTGCATATTACAAATATAACCCAGAAGTCATCCTAGAAAATTCAAACTATAAACTCTATTGGGACAGGACCATCATAACTGACAGAACCATTTATAACAATAGGCCTGATTTGACATTACTTGATAAGCAAAATAAATCCGTTTACCTTATAGACATCGCCGTATGCAATACCCACAACTTGGTCACTACCTATTCAGAAAAAATAGCCAAATATACCGATCTTTCAGTAGAATTAAGAACACAATGGCAAGTAAATCACACACGCACTATCCCGATTGTTATATCTTCCACTGGTGTTATACCCAAAACTCTTCACACTAGCCTTAGCATTTTAAATATTAACCCTTTAGTATATATACAACTACAAAAAGCAGCCATCCTAAATACCTGTCGTCTCACCCGTAAATTTCTCAATAATGACAATTCTATATGATTAAAATTAAAACGCACTTGGCTTTGGCCCGTGCTTTCTGAAAATTCCCTAAAAGGAGATACGATTTACGTAAGAATAAATAATAATAATAATCATTTATTTCAGATAAGTGACATCCATTAGGTACATAATTAAATTAAATTAAATCAAGATCAAATTATATTAAATTAAATAAACCACAAAACAAAATCAACATTAAAACCAATTCAAACACCACTAGTCAGTATATGAATCATACAACAATGATTCAAGTACTGACAGTCAAATCTATTCGAAAATGTTCTCAGAATGCTGTTGGGACTGGCCCGAACCCTGCGCAACAAGGACGTGCACCGTTTTCGCATGGTTGCATAAAAACAGTCAACACGCGCCTCGGCAAACATCCCTGACGCGCTACAGTACCGAGGCAGTCCCACCAGCACCCTGAACGCGTTATTGTATTAAACTCGAAGAGCGCTGTACTGCTTCTGCGTATATGACACCCACAGGCTGCTGGTGTAAAATGATGTGCAGTACGATCTAAATAGTGTGATTTTAACACTCCTAGAGCACCTGGCGAACCTGCGGGCTATCATATTAGCCCTTACAGACAACGCTCTCCGCTCCCTTTCAATATCAACATCATCCTTCAGGTCAGCGGCGACCATATGACCGAGATATTTAAATTGAGTTACTCTGCATAATTCCTTACCGTTGAGGGACAACCGATATGACATCATAAATTGGCGTACAAATAGAGTCAGTGGCAAGCTTAGAGGACGTAATATATCCTCTAAAGTGGCAGGTATTTCTCTCTCTTTCAGGTGGTTGGCTCAACCCTCTAGTATCAGACTGGTTCGCAGATTACGCCCGTGTGGTATTTACCCTATTTGCAGACCGCGTGAAAACCATAATAACCATCAATGAGTCCATCATAATGTGCGATATGACATACAACATGGGAGTCTTTGCGCTAGGCCAGATCGAGACGGAACTAGCCCCGTTTCTTTGTACTAAGCATACGTTAATAGCTCATGGCAAAGCGTATAGGATTTACGATCAGGAGTTCCGGGACAAATATCATGGTGAGTTCTAAAATCTTTACCATCCTTCTCCTTTATTGAAATCAGTTAAAAATCAAAGGTCAATCCACTCTCCACAGCCTCTGGCACTAGTAATTTATTTCAAGATTGCGTTTTTTTATTGTTATAAATAACTTCAAAAAAAGGAGGAGGTACTCAATTCGTCGGTCATACATTTTTTTTTAAGAGATGTTCATCGAATACTCGAGGATAGCTCGATCGGCTGAGATACTTACATCATATTTCTTCACATTATGTATGTACCTACTCAACTTTCAAACTCAGTAGGTAGGTCATCGTTAAAAATGAATCTTTAAAAATTCTCAGTGGACCTCTTTCATTTTCAGGTCGTATCTCTTTAACCAGTGAATCAATATGGTTCGACCCTTATACAAAAGAAGATGAGCATCTAGCAGAGTTAGCCAGATTAAATGTGGTAAGTATAAGGTCTATGGATGCAATACTGACTTCTTATTCCGTGCCTGTCCTACTTGTCCCCATAGGATTGACTTTTCTTAAATCCCAGAAATAACTAACATTTCAGTGGAACGAAAAAAATCATCCCACATTTCATTACGGATCATGTGAAATGGTGTGTGAAACCATCTAAAATTTTTTATTTCTTCAGGCCAGATCTTTCCATGCCGTGTACTCAAAAGAAGGTGGTTGGCCTTCAGAGATTGAGCATATTATAGCAGAAGATAGCAAAAGGAAAGGCTTCCCTCGATCGAATTTACCACCTTTTACCAAGGAAGAAGTCGATTTGGTCAAAGGTATGTAAATTGTTACGGATTGTTCCCTAATTACAATGCCAACTGTAAATGGGTACTACAATTGTTTCGTATTGTAGTAATATAAGAAATATCTGCTAATTTAAATATTCAAAGTGAATTAACTAGTAAGACACAATATATACCGGGTTTTATTCGCGTTTTATTTAATAACGGCATTATTACAAAGTTCCGAGATTTCTTTTTAGATTTTAATAATATTAAAATAGACGAATTACATCTCGTAAAGCTGACTTTACGAGATGTAATTCGTCTATTTTAATCATCATCAATCAATCATTCATCAGTGAAAGCTCGGTACTTAGTAATAATGCCGTTATTAAATAAAACCCGGTAAATATTGTGTTTTGGTAAGTAAATTGTTAGGGATTGTTCTCAAATTACATTACCAATACTGTAACTGGGTACCAAAATTGATTCGTTTTGTAAACTACCAATTTAAGAAAAATCTACATACATTAAGTACATAAAATCTACGTTTATTAACAGGTACGTACGATTTCTTCGCCATAAACCACTACACCAGCCGTCTGATCCGACCAGCTCGACCTGGTGAGAAGTTCAAACCCTGGCCCGTGTTTGGATGCGAGCTCTTAAACGCCTCCTTCGAATATCAACCTGACTGGCTTTCGACATCAGCTGATTGGTACTATGTAAGTAGTTTTTCATACTAATTATCATCGAAGTGTCTGTGGATGGTGATGGTATGGCTCACCAAGTGTTGTAGGTACTGACGTAACAGACGATCGAATCCATTTCGGATTTAGTGCAAAACTGTTCAATTCCTTAAATGTTTTATATTTATTAGTACGTACTACCTAATAATAATATTATGTATCTATCGTGTTTATTGAACGTTGTTACGGCAGGCGCCATAATCATCATTATTTATTATTTATTTATTGATTTATATAACAAACACTTTCAGACTTACAGTATTTAAACACCAAAACGTCTGAAAGCCATCATAGTTCCCTCAGGAGCCGATCCACTACCATCACATCACTGTAGCCCATTATTTTTCACCCGTAGATTTCTCAATAGTTATATCCGATCCGGTGGTGGTCCTTGGCTGCATTTTAAAGTGCAGAAAGAAAGAAAGAAAGAAATCATTTATTGCATAACTGTGTACATGAGCTGATAATAGTGCTAAAAAGTAGTCACAACAGTTCACCACACTGGGCGTACAATATGTCGATAGAGATAGAATGCTATATTATAAATTCATACTGAAGAATCAACCGTTAGAATAATATTAAAAACACAGATAACAAAACAATTAAAAAAGTCACATAAAATTAAAATTGCATTATCATTCTTACATTATTACAATATCATTGAGTCAACATTTAAAATTCAAATATTCATTGAGATTATAAAATGATTTGTCAATTAACCAATTCTTTAGTTTATTCTTAAATTTCGGTCCATTTAACATTCTTATTTCCAAGGGTAAGTGATTAACCACTCGCATTGAATGAATGAATGAATGAATGAATGAATGAATGAATAAATGAATGAATGAATGAATGAATGAATGAATTACTTCTGAGAGTATAGTAGTCAAGGTTTTTCTTGACAAAAAGAGATAATTCCAGGATGTAAATACCAGTAACTGTTAAAAGATATTTATCTTTAAATATTTGTCTGAGGGATTCAGAACTGTGCATCCTATAGATAGTACGGAGACACTTCTTTCTTGCAGACAGACTGTTTGCGAGTAAAATTGGTATTGTAAAGGGCTTCTACATGTTTAGGCTTTGGCTCCACGCACGCCTTCCAAAATCCGGAGCTTCATAGCCCCGTGATACTAAACGTATATCAGACATAATATGAACTATTATGACTACTGTCAGAATCTGTTACGACTTTTAAGAGTTTTCAGGTCGCCCTAAGGCAAAGAACAAAGTCAATTGACTCATGATCGTATTGCGATTTTTCTTTTCTTATTTTTTAAACATAACTTACCGTTGTGGGGGTGAGGTAATAATCTTCTTTGTATTTTTTATGGTTAAATTCCATTTAGACATTAGCCAGTCTCAAGTATTATTATTAATATTTGCAAGTTATTTGCATCGAAACAGTCAATTGGTCATAGTTAAAGTCAAGTCGAGGGAATCATTGTAAAACGGTTGCCATTTACAATGATTGTTTACTGAGCTTTGGAGACAACGCTAAAGTTCATGTTGTGTATCGATTTTCATTTATTTTATTAATATTAGGGGTTAAAGTATGAAATTGCCGATTTGTACTGAAAATCTTAATTGTTTATTTTTTAAATTTTTAACAAATTTATTTAATCAAAATAGTTGCCATTATTATCTATACATTGCTGCCATCTAATGGGAAGGTTATTAATGCCTTTGCGATAGAACTCCGACGATCTAGACTGCACAAACTGTGTGAAAGCATTTTGTACTGCCTCCTGGGAAGAAAACTTCTTGTCACGTAGATAATTGTCCAAATCACGAAAAAAATGGTAGTCCGTTGGAGCAAGGTCTGGTGAATACGGAGGATGACGAATGGTTTCTAAGTGCAGTTCCTGAAGGGTCAAAATGGTTTCTCGTGCTGTGTGAGGTCTCGCGTTGTCGTGGAGCAATAATGGTGAAGATCGATTCATGAGTCGGGGCTGTTTTACTGCTAGTTTTGTCAACATGGTTCGGAGTTCGGCACAATAGACATCTGCCGTAATTGCTTGACCAGATCGAAGAAAACTATAGTGAATAACACCATGCTGAGACCACCAAACAGTTACCATTACCTTTTTATTGGTAAGTTTTGCTTTAGGACACTGTTGTGGCATTTGACCTGGGGTCAGCCATTGCATTTTTCTTTTCCGGTTATCATAAAGAATCCACTTTTCATCACATGTTACAATTCGATCCAATATTCCTTCATTTCTGTACCGGTTCAACAAGGCAACACAAGTTTCAACACGCGTTTCTTTCTGCAGATCAGTCAAATCATGAGGTGCCCCCATTTTTCGTATTTTTTTATTTTATTGATTTGACGCAAGTGAGTCAATAAAGTGGGTAAGGTAACGTTAAACCATGCCGCTAATTCCTGGGTAGTTTGACTAGGATCGGCTTCCACTATCTCTCTTAATTCATCGTTATTCACCTGTGTGGGCGGTCTTCCTCGTGGCTCTTTCTTTAAGTCGAAATTTCCATCACGAAAGCGTTTAAACCGAAATCGCACGGTGCGTTCATTAGTAGACCCCTCTCCAAACGCAGCATTGATATTGCGGGCTGTTTCTGCCGCGTTAGTTCCGCGTCGGAACTCGTATTCAAAAATCACTCGAATTTTCGCAGTATCCATCTTTATTGTCTAAATTGAATAACAAAAACAATTGAAAGTCGATATTCAAATGTTTCACATTTTTTAAAAAAAGAACATCACAGAAACCATTTGAAAAAAGTTTCATTCGAAAACCTCAAACCATGAAGATTCTATGTCAATTCAAAGAACCTATTGCAATAAAACGGCAATTTCATACTTTAACCCCTATTATTATTACTTGTACACCTTTACGAAACTATATTTATATGCCTCCGAAATTAAACAATTTACACGCATTTGAACTAGATTACACATAAATGAATTATGTTCGTGAGGGGGGGGGGAATACTAATGAGCAGTCAACTGAATTTATCATCCTTAACTAACTTGACCCAACGACTGCTATTAGAATCATATCAATTTATTAAAAATATAAATATCAAATATATATATATATCGACGCTTAAAAGGTAATAGGGGATAAGCGACACTTTGGTCCAAAATGACTTTTAAATGCAGTCTTACTTGAAATTTTCCGCTCTATCGAATGCGCTCACACCCGTGGCTCTACGTTGATATTTTTGTCGCTTGAATCCAAGCACTTTTAAATGTCATTTTGGTATTACCGACCGTATTTTAGGCCATTTTTACCATAAAGGTGCTTGTACCATCGTAAAATTAGCACAATTTTTGACTTGTAGTCGGTAATGTCTCTTTACTTTTTACCGATGTAGAGATTCGGGGTGCTTATGTTTCGCTACCATAAACATGTGTTTGAAAAGTTAAAACTTATACCTCTTTACCTTTGTCATCAAAAGTATTAAGCATCGGTTATACCTTACTACTATTCATAAGTTTACAATATCGTTGCCGCTTATACATAACTACCAAAACCAAAATTTAGTATGACCTGTCACTTATACCTTACTACCACTTGCAACTTTACAACACTGTCGACGTTTATCCACTATTACTAAAATATAATTTATTATTGAAGTGTCGGTTATACCCTACTACCAATTACTATTATAATACAACATTGTCGCTATTGCTATACTACCTCGAAATGATCATTCGCTAATTGGTGATTACGCAAACATGCATGCGTGTCCACTCCTTTTATGAAGTACCTTTTAAGAAGATACGCCTAAGTAGGTACATAATGTTATTTCTAAAACTTTATTTTTGTAACTCTGTAACTACTTTTTACTATAATTGTCTTTAGGTCATCATCATCATCATCATACCACCTGTAGCCTGTGCAACCTGTATCCATCCGTCCATCGCGTCGGTGGACGTCACTCGAGAACTTTTCGACCCCATCGGCTATCCGTTTTCCGGGCTATATGACCTACCCATTGCCACTTCAGCCCGCTAATCCGTTGGACTATGCCGGTGACCCTTGTTTCTTCACGTATCTCCTCAATTCTGATTCGACCCCGTAGAGAAATACCAAGCATAGCCCTCTCCATAGCACGTTGAACGACTTTGAGCCTGTACATAAGGCCTATCTATGGTGAAACACCACGTCTCAGATCCGTATGTCATCACTGGTAACACACACTGATTAAATACCTTTTTCTTCGGGCACTAAAGTATTTTGGACGAAAAGATGTTGCGAAGTTTCCCGAACGCTGCCCATCCGAGTTGGATTCGACGATTGGCCTCTTTCTCGAAGTTGGACCTTCCTAACTGGACTGTTTGTCACAGGTATACGTAAGCCAACAACTTCAAGAACCAAGTTTTCAACTATAACGGGGGCAGGCAAAACATGGTCATTTGACATGACTTTCGTCTTGTCCATGTTCATCCTAAGGTCTACCCTTTAGGAGACTCGATTAAGGCCTTCTAGCATATTGCCGAGCTCTTCCATCGTCTTTGCCATGACTACGGCAAACCGAAGACGAGTGATGTATTCGCCGTTAATGTTGGTGCCAAGTCCTTTCCAGTCAAGGAGCTTGAAGGCGTCTTCCAGAGCGGCCGTAAACAGTTTCGGAGATGTGACATCTCCATGTCTTACGCGTCTCTTTAGGGGAATGGTCTTCAAAGTCTGTTCCTGTACTCGGATTGGCATGATGGCGTTTTTATACAAGCACTTCAACACTTCTATGTATCGATAGTCAATTCGGCATCGCTGGAGAGATTCGAGCACAGCCCCTGTCTCGATCGAATCAAAGGCTTTCTCATAGTCCACAAACGCTAAGCAAAGTGGCAAGTTATATTCTTCGGTCCTCCGTATAACTTACCGAAGCGTATGGATGTGGTCTATGATACTGTAGCCTTTTCGGAACCCGGCTTGTTCAGGCGGCTGGACGTCATCAAGCCTGCGCTCGAGACGATTCGGAATGACCCTTGAAAACAACTTATAAACATGGCTCAAAAGCGAGATGGGTCTTTAGTTCTTTAATAAGGTGTTGTCACCTTTTTTAAAGAACAACACCACCACGCTTTTTTTCCATTCTTCTGGCGTTGTACCATCAAGCAAGACGGCATTGAAGAGCTTCTGAAGGACTTTAAGTACCGGTGATCCACGCACTCCATTCAGAAGCTCTGTTTTTATCCCGTCTTCGCCCGGCGCCTATGCTTCAGGGCCATTCTAATCTCGTACAGACTGATGTCCGGGATATCCTCGGTGTAGTGTCGGGTCATTTTGACTCTCGGGTCTCTAACTAAACTGGTAGCAGGTTTAGCGACCGAATCGTATAACTACCCATAGAACCTTTCGATTTCCCTCAACACTTCGGCTTTAGTGGAGGCTACGCTACCGTCATCTTTCTTCAGCTTCGTCATCTGGCTTTGCCCAATAGACATATCCCTTGCGAACACTTTGGAGCCCTTGTTCCACTCGATCGTATCCTTAATACGCAAGGTATTAAGGAACCGATATCGTGACGCAAGAATTTCCAAATTCGTCTATTGAGCCGCCTATGTGAGTCCACATCATCGACCTCTGTGGCGCGTCGGGCGAACGCTTGGCTGCAATACAGAAGGTTGCGGGTTCGATTCCCGCTGGGTGCAAATATTTATGCTTAATAATAAATATTTGTATCTGGTCTGGGCGTATTTCTATGTATAATATGTATGTATTTACAAAAGAAAAATAAATATAAGTAGTATATCCGTTGTCTAGCCACCGTAACACAAGCTTAGCAGCTTACCACGGGGCTAGATGGCGCTGTGTGTTCGTCACAGGATTTATTTATTTATCATCGGGAGACTGCAGTTGCAGTGATTCCGCTCAGCCATGAGGTTAAGGGTGTGATCAGAGAGTTTCTGAGGCCTATTTGTACGGCGGGTCTTAAAGTACTTAGACCCCACCGTAGGGACAGTTTCTACAAACTTGCTATTTATATCGTTTACCGATGCAACATCAGCTAGGCAGTCGAAGCGGTTGGAAAGCTCAAGTTGAAAGCTTTCGAGGTTTTGGATATGGGCACGAGTAGGACGGAGCGTGTTTAACATTCATATTCAATGTGCCTCTCACCATTCGGTGATCACTGCTGGTTTTCACTCTGTGGATCACAGTTAAATCATTGAATAATTATCCGTTTCTTGTCGGTCATTATGAAGTCAATCTCATTTTTCGTGGACCATCGGGACTCATCCAGGTCCATTTCCAGTGAGGCGGCTTCTGGAAGAACGAGTTCATCATAAAGTCCCTCCTTCTCCAGAAAATCGGCCAGCCTGTGTCCGTCCCCATAACAACATTGAAGTGAGTTTTAACGATATGGTAACCCTATCATGTCCTCATACATGGTCTCAACTTCCTCATCTGGGTGTGTCGAGGTCGGTGCATACACCTGAACAATTTTATGGGAATATCTTTTGGATATTCGAAGTGTTAGGTATGCGACCCTGCTCGACACACTTTCAATGGTAATAATGTTGCCAACGAGAGATTAGTGAACGAGAAACCCTATCCCATTTTAGGATTTTAGGTCTCCTTCCAGGTAGAAAAGCAGGTTGCCAGCCTTTAAGATTATCGTATCCCCTCCCTCTCGCCGGACTTCCGATAAACCTAATATGTTTCATTTTAACCTACTCATTTCTTTTTCCAGCTCATCTATCTTTTCGCCTTCCCTCAAAGTGCGGATATTGTGTGTTGCCAGGGCTAGTGGTCTCGGTTGGGGGTGATAGCGCGACGTCTACCGGAGATTGTTAGTCCCGCCGTTACCGTGACCACTACCGTAGTCAGGAATAGCAAGTCCGCCGGGGACTCGGGGCCTGTTTTTTGTCTGCATAATCATGAAGGGGGTTGTTAGTACCTGCCACGCTTGGCAGGCGGGTTGGAGAGCGCAGTAAATGATGCGATGTAATACGCCGGAAGACGCTGCTGCCAATCAAGTGTTTGTCCCTCAGACGAGTTCTACGTCTCTCACGGGAAGAGACATTCTAAAGCCGGTACCGGCGGCATTTCTTAAGCCGGTATCCGTGTCTTTAGGTACTTTTCTTTAATAATATTAGTAAAAAAGTACTTTTGTTTTAATTAACTAACATTAATTAGGTAACACCTATAACACCTGCTTCTCCATCCTTGAATTTTTCCAAGTACGGAGGGAGTGTCGGCGGCGCTATATAGGACATTGGCTGTATCTAGGTTAGGTGTAATTTCAAGGAAGAATATTGTTGCTTGTGAGTCTAGTGTTTTTAAGACTTAACGTTTAACCCACATTACCATATGCCCTGATAATTTCGTATGTAGGATATCCTTGTTTTCCTCTTGGTATAGAAATTTTGATGTGCGGATGTACCACATTACCTTATTAATTAAGCCACTTACAGTGACGTTAATGTCTAACTTCCTTAAAATGTTTTTGCTAAGCACTGTAGTTTGTCCTTTATTACCCTGTGGCATAATAATGCGAATAGTCTCGTATCCTTCTATACCCATTTTAACTATTCTACAGTCATGTGACTTATGCCCTGTTACCTTATCGTATGTGGATATCAAATGATACTAAGGCTTCTGTACTCTTTGGTTTTTTCTGGGTAGATGTAACTTATGCCGTATTACCTCAAATGAAAATCAAGACCATTTGATTTAAGCGCCATAAAACCAGGTAATACGATGTCTAATCAAATAAAAGAAAATGCCAATTAATGCTTGTCTCTCTCTAGATTTCAAAACTGTTTCCATCTTACAGATATGACAATTAATTTAAAAGTTATGGTCATTTTTCTGAAATTTAAAACTTTAAACTGCTCTCCTGAACAATTTGGTTTTTGTCGCTTAGCCCCTATTACCTTTTAAGCGTCGATATATATATATAAAATATAATATAAAAATATATTAGAATCGTATCAAACTATCTAAGGCCAATAATCACTCGTTGTATGGAAAAATTCGTATCAAACTTGCTTAAATTTTCCGATGTGATTATGGTCAACAAATAACACACCACTGTAATGTATAAAATCTATTAATTCAGGCGAATCCCCCCAGCATCAGAAAAGTGCTGAACTGGCTTAAGAATCGTTACGGCGATATAGAATTCTTTATCACAGAAAATGGATACCCGACTCCTGGAGGCCGTAATGACCAGGACAGATTGCAGTATATTAAGGAAAACCTTCGACATGTAAGTGTTTATTATAAACTCATTTTATTTTATCAACGCCGCGGCGTTCATATTTCGAGGTACTTCGAGACCTCTTAAATATTCTTTCTTTTCGTTTATGGTTTAATGTAGCTCAACCGCTTAAGCCGTTTAGCTCCGGCATAGAATAGGGCAAATATAGGGCTACCCCATCTCTTCCCGTGTATGTCGTAAAAGGCGATGTAGGGATCTGGGGGGTCTTCCGCAGACCCTAGTCCGCTATTGATAACGAACTTGACATTCGCACCGTGCTCGCATGCTTGCTCCCAAAAAGGTTTGATATAAAACATTCACATTAATTGCAGAGGTGTGGTCAATAATGGCATGGATGTGTGCAGATGTATAGATGTATACAGGTGTGGTCAATAATGACGTAAGACTAACCTAACCTAAGCTACTGTACCTACCGACCCTAAATAATTTTGGGGTGTTTTAGTGAGTCCTGGGTTTCCAAGAGTTATGGAACCAGAAACATCGCTTAAATGAAAGAGAGTTAATTGGTTCTACTACTAGTGTCATCGGAGTATTGCGGCGACCACCTACTGGTGGAGCGACGACATTGTGGCGGTCGCGGGGAATCGTTGGATGGAGATGAGAAGCTCGCGATCGCTATTTGTGGCGTCGTATGGGGGTGGCCTATGTAAGGCAGTATGGGGAATAATGGTTGAAATAATGATGACACTTACGTACTTTGTTTTTATTGCTCAAGGCATAATTTACCAGAAATATTGTGCCGTGTACTCGTGTGGTCGAGTCGTTGAAGCACTGGAGTATTGATCCAGGGACGCGAGTTCAAAACTCGCCGCGAGTGAATTTTGGAAATGATTTGTTCCTTTAAAATATTTCTAGTATGATGACTTCAATAATAATGAATGTCGGAATTTTCAAATCGAAGTACGGCCTCTAACTTGACCTAACGACTGCTATCAGAGATAACAAGCAAGAATGGTTTTGTTTTAAGATTCTGCTGGCAATAAAACAAGATGGTGTGAACGTCACAGGATACACTGCGTGGACTTTGATGGATAACTTTGAATGGGCGGATGGTTACACGTAAGTGAAATTGTATTATCATTTAAACAACGGGTTTATTGTCCATTTTGTCTACTAACACTAGTCGTGTAAGTTTTTATAAGTACCTATTACTAACGCATATGAGCCACTGAAGCTTGAAATAAAAGTTTTTTTTTAAATCACACTGTAACTTACTTAAATTGATTAATTGATTGATTAATACTTAATTGCAGCACACGATTAAATAATTACAATAATAAAAAAAAGGAAATAAACAACATAAAATTAGGTGGTACAATTAGGGTTAAATAAAAAAATAACTAAAACGCAATCAAGACTCCTAGTTCTAATAATAATAATGAACAATAGGTTCCTAGTAGTCGATCCATTACCATGTCTCATGTCTGAAGGTCGTGGTTTCGAGTCCCGGCCGCGCAGCAATAGCTTTTTCTTTCAAAAATAAAAAATCAAAAAACCCGACTGCGTAAAAAACTCGATTTAAAAATACGTATAGAAAAACAAAAAAACAAAAAAGAAAAAAAAACAAGCCCAGTAATATGAGTAAAAGAATGACTCACAGTCGGGACCCATTTATTTTACCAATCTAATTTTTCCAATGGGTCTCGACTGTGAGTCATTTTTTTACTCATATTACTGGGCTTGTTTTTTTTTCTTTTTAGTTTTTTTGTTTTTTCTATAGGTACTGTAGTGCCTAACTGGAGCTGTGTAGTAGCTCACTTTATCTAGGCTACTGGGATAGATAAAATGACAAGTCCTTTATGTTCACTATCAGAAGGCTTTTTATTATTAGACATGCACGCGCGTTACAGAGTGCAGTCCTCGGGCGACTGACTTACTTAGGTGCTAAAAGTGCTAGGTATGCTAGCTTATAACCTTGAACCCCTACATACACCCCCTTCTCTTAAAAAAAATAAAGTTTATAAATCTTAAGAAACATAACAAACGTTACATTACATGTGTAGATTACTAAACAATATGATTTGGATTATGTTGCACTCCGCACTGTAGACTGTGTACACTTTGCACGCTTGCACTTTTTGCGATACCGAATTCCTTGCGAAGAGTACGTCTGGCTCTATTAGTGCACAGTTTATATAGTAGCACTAGTAACATAACACCGATGATGACTCCCAAAACGGTGACGGTCGTACTCAAGGCCTCTAGCCGCCACTCCGTATGAGTAGCTGAAGCCTGGTTTGCTCCATTCTGTGCTATCACGATTTGCTCCTCCTTCTTCTCCACTGAATACGATTTTCCCATTTTTATCAAACTGGTGTTTGTCCGTGCTGTGTCTAATGTGGAATGAAGTGCAACATAATTTTTCTCTTAACGTATTTTATGCTTATTTGCCTACAGTTCATTAACCTAATTACAACGTTTTTGCTTCTGATACCTACTTATTGCTAGTTTCTGAGAATCTTACTGGCAATTTAATGATTCTACCGCTACGCGTTATTTTTAAGGGTGCTTTTACATTGGTGAGCTGAGGCTCTGATCGTGTTTGTTGATTTAAGTTCATGTTACTCGATTCGTTCAAAATATACGCGGGTTTGAGTCTATCTATCGAAACGGTACTTATTTTGTCATTTACCAGAATCTTAAAAATTTTGGAGTTTCTTTTTATTACTTTATACGGTCC
Source organism: Idaea dimidiata (assembly GCA_949358125.1). Lineage (NCBI taxonomy): Eukaryota > Metazoa > Arthropoda > Insecta > Lepidoptera > Geometridae > Idaea > Idaea dimidiata. The sequence continues at coordinate 11,963,695 of OX442342.1, read as the reverse complement.
GCTATATGGTGGTGTTAACGGCCTCCGTACTGCGTCTACTCTCAAAAATACGTGTGAACAAGAACTTAAATCAGCATGTACAAACATAGTACTACTATCATTAAATTTCCTATCCTTAGGTTTAATTTTACTTAAAATATCCCTTAATCTAGTTATGTACGGTTGTGGATTGTCTATTACAATACTACTATTTGAACAAAATTCACCCGGTAAACGTAAACAGTGCCCTAATGTATATTCCGCTGCGCTCATGAAGTAGTTATCCTTTTGGCACGCGGCTCTTAACCCTAACATGACAGTAGGTAATTCTACCAACCATGAATAATTATTATTTAATCGTGCCGTTAGCGCAACTTTCAATGACTTATTCCATCTTTCTATCTTTCCGTTACACTGTGGATGGTACGGACTAGACCGTGATTTGTGAATTCCTAACAATTTCATTAAATCTACAAATAATTCGCTTTCGAATTGTCGCCCTTGATCGGTCGTTATCTTATTCGGACAACCAAAACGACATATCCAGCCATCATATACTGCTTTAGCCACTGTCTCCGCTGTCATATCCGCTATTGGGTACACTTCCGGCCAACTAGTGCACCTATCGATCATTGTAACACAGTACCGATAACCCTGTTCTGTTGTCATTAGCGGTCCTATTATATCTACATGTAAATGCGCAAAGCGATCGCTTTTCTCAAAATTAGCGATTCTCGATACCGTGTGTCGGACTATCTTACTTTTCTGACATTTTATACATGACTTAACCCAATTACCTATGTCCTTATTCATAGCAGGCCAAAATACTTTTTTACAAATTAATGCGCGGGACGCTCTGGCTCCCGGATGTGCTAATCCGTGAAAATTATTAAAAATAACTTTCCTAAATCTTTCTGGAATATAAGGCCTAATATTTTTAGTAGAAGTTTCGCAATAAATCATGTCATTTGAACTACCTATATTAATACATTTCAATTGTATGCTGCTATTTCCGTTTGCACTCAACAATTTTGCTAACTCAGGATCGTCCGACTGTGCTTGCGCAATTTGTAGGTATTGTATCGAGTTCGGGCATGTTATTGTTTCGATTCTCGATAACGCGTCGGCGACTGCGTTCTCACTACCTTGAATATGTTGTATGTCGTTTGTAAACTCACTAATATACAACAATTGACGTTCTCTCCTAGGTAACTCTTTATTCGACCTAACCTTTGTAAAAGCGTACGTTAAAGGTTTATGGTCTGTAAAGACCGTGAAATTTCTACCTTCTACCATATCTCTGAAATAAACTATGCCTAAATAAATCGCCAAAAGTTCCTTATCGTATGTAGAGTACTTCTTTTGGGATTCTGTGAGCCTTTTGGAAAAATAACCGAGAGGTTTCCACGTGTTGTTCTCTTTCTGTTGTAAAACTGCTCCTAAACTAAAGTCGCTAGCATCCGTCATTAATGAGAGTTCCGCGTCTGTAATCGGGTAAGATAAGGTAACAGCATTTACTAAATTGTCCTTACATTTTTCGAACGCGCTATTTGCTTCGTCTGACCATTCTATCTTTCGTTTATCCCGTTTCTTAGCTCCATGTAAATACCTATCTAATATACCTTGATCTTTAGCTGCGTTGGGAATATGATTTCTGTAAAAATTTAACATTCCTAAAAACCTACGAAGTTCTTCGATGGTTTCCGGTTTCGGGTAGGTAGTTACCGCTTCTACTTTGGTCGACACCGGACCTACACCTGCTTGTGATACCTTATACCCTAAAAATTCAATTTCTGATTGACCAAACACACATTTCCCTAAATTGATAGACATTTTATATTTACTAAAACGTTCGAACAATAATTGCAAATGAACTTTATGTATGTCTTCGTTATCTGATCCGATTATGACGTCATCTAGGTATCCGAATACGACTGACTTACCTGGGCAGTCGTCATTATAACTACCTATATCTAATTCGTTTGCCTCGTTGTAATTTAAGCGCTCTATCCCCGATAAAACAGTGTTGTTTATGAACCTTTGGAATGTCTGGGCTGCGTTTCGCAAGCCAAACGTCATTCTAGGAAATTCGTACAAACCGAATGGCGTAATTATCGCTGTTTTTTCTATATCCTCTGGAGCAATTCTAATAAAATGATAGGCTCTACAAATATCAATTTTAGAGAAAATTTTCTTACCATGTAACCCAAATGTAAAATCCTGCACCCGGGGTATCGGGTACCGGTCAGGTTTAGTTATAGAATTCAGCATTCTGTAATCCCCGCACGGTCGAATATCCCCGTCTTTCTTAGGAACTACATGCACGCGCTGTTTGAGGGCCTACATATGCCTAGTTCTTGCATTAATTGAAACTCTTTCTTTACTCTGTCGTACCTGTGTGGCGGCAGCCTCCTCGCCTTCGCGTGGACTGGTGGGCCCGCTGTCTCAATGTGGTGATAGACGGAGTGCTCGGGAATATCCTTGAAGTTGGGAGGACGAGTAATTTCCTGAAATGACTGTAATAAATCCGCGTATGGGTGATTACTAGCGATACATTTTACGGCCCCATCTAAATATATACTTTTCAATCCACAAACGTACATATTTGTTACTAAGTCTACTAACCTATTATTGTATAAATCTACCGACAGCTTAAAATTTCTTAAGAAATCGGCCCCTATTATCGGTTGTTTCACATCACACACGATAAACGGCCATCTAAATACTCGTCTCAAACTAAAACTTATTTCCAAATAACATATACCGTGAGTCTTTATCTCGCTGTCATTGGCGGCGCACAGTTTTAAATCACAAAATTCTAACATACGGTTTCTAACAAACCTTTTGGGTAAAACGGAAATATTAGCCCCCGTGTCGATTAAGAACGTAAGTTTAGACAATTTATCCCTAACCAATAAACGGTGGTTCTTGGCTACGTAAGTACATTCGTCCACCGATTGCGAACATACCGCATCTAGTTTTCCGTGTTGGTGTCCTGTCTCCACGCACACGGTTGCTCGCAGCGTTGTGCGTTTTTCTTATATCTATAATGGAAACGGCATAGCCATCCTGGATCCCTTGGGGTTTTCTTACGCGAATTTGATCTTCCCCTGTACTGGCTTCTGCTTCTCGATCGTTCACGGCCACGCACCTCCGAGCGCAGTGAAGCCACCTCCAACGACAACTTCCCCAACTGGGTGATGAGTTCGGTCAGCGTCGCTTGTGACGCTGCAGCCGCCGTGTCCCCTCTGGAAATTTCAGCGATTTCGTAAGATGTTCGGGTATTTTCCACGATCTTATCTGCTATAGTCGCTAAGTTGTCGAGGGACTGGTCCGGGCAAACCGCTATTACTGCCCTGACTGAAGAAGGCATCCTCGCCAACCACAAGCTTTTTATAGTCTGATCGTGTACCTGTGTCGTGCGTCTGAGGTCCTTCATGCGTCGTAACAACTGGGTCGGCTTCTGCGAGCCCAGCTCCATTTCGGAGACCAGTTTTTGAAACTGGCGCTCCGCGCTCTCCTCGTAGACCTGCAGAAGCCGTTCCTTTAGGGTCGCGTACTTCTCGTCCTGTGGTGGCGACGTCAGCAGATCGCTGACCTGCTGCAGCGCGTCCTTTCCGAGCTTCGCGATGACCATGTTGAACTTGGCATGGTCCCCCTGCTTCTGTGGCGCCATCACTGCCTCAAATTGCGCGAACCACAGTCTCGGAAGGTCCACCCAAAAATCTGAGAGCTTGCTGGACACGCTTATTGCCGCAAGCGACATGTCCGTCTGGTCGGTGGTGCTCTCCCTTTTTGGTGGCATCGGCGTCGGCTGCTGAGGTTGCTGTTGTATGCCCGCCGATGTGCCCGCTGGAGCTTGCGCGAACATAGTGAGTCGCCCGATATACTTGTTATTACGTAAATGTCCCGAAAACTGTGTTTAGCACGTCACAAAAGTCAAAAAGGTTCTTGTTTCACAAAAAAAAAAAAAAGAAAGAAACGTCGGTGTGTCACCAGTGTAGTGCCTAACTGGAGCTGTGTAGTAGCTCACTTTATCTAGGCTACTGGGATAGATAAAATGACAAGTCCTTTATGTTCACTATCAGAAGGCTTTTTATTATTAGACATGCACGCGCGTTACAGAGTGCAGTCCTCGGGCGACTGACTTACTTAGGTGCTAAAAGTGCTAGGTATGCTAACTTATAACCTTGAACCCCTACAGTACGTATTTTTAAATCGAGTTTTTTACGCAGTTGGGTTTTTTGTTTTTTTTTAATTATTTTTTTATTTTACGCTTTTTTTTAGTTATTTTCTTTTATAGATGGTAAGTCTCGTACCTAATCTATTCATTTCATTAAGGGAGTTAATATCATTTTGATTATTCAGTTGATAATGATAACTAATATTATAATTAAGTAGGAAGGTACTTAGGTATGTTCGTACTTTATTTATTTATACAAGATGTAACAGGTAAGCCCTTTTAATCCGAAAGGGGGTTGTTCTAGACGTCTAGGCAAACACCTTTTGTTCTACGACTTTTGAAAATTCGAACTTTTTTTTTGAAAATTTTGAGATTATGTTTCACTGGAAAAACAGCTGTTTTTGAAAATAAAGGTAATTGAAGGTTTGATTGTAGTAGACCAAACTAAATGAAAGAACAACATAAGGTCAATGACCTCGAACTCTAAGAAACAGCTGATTTTCAAGTAAACTTTACACCTAAATTTTTCGAAAAGTACTTCGAATTTTCAAAAGTCGTGGAACAAAAGTTGTTCGCCTAAACGTCTAGAACAAACCCCTTTCGGATTAAAAGGGCTTACCTGTTACATCTTGTATATTCTATTTCAGTTAGGGTTTAGGTATTTATTGTTTAAATTTATTATAATTCTTTAACGTTTTTAGGTAAGTAAGTACCTAAGTGTTATTAGGCTTTTATTCAGTAGGTAGGTAAAATTTATGTCAATATTTTTTTAGTTTATTTCAATAAATTTCTGTCACCTGTACCATCACGGCTTATACTTAAGTAGTTCTAAGCGTAACTACGTAACAAAAATAAAAACTTGATCGTTATAATAAAAAGCAGAATTCCTTATTGTTAATTAACTTTAAACCGTTATATTTCCTAAACTCTTATTTAAAATGAAAAATGGTAAAAGAAACCTGATATTGATTTTTAAAACCCTATTCAACGATACCCATCTTGTCATACTTTGACGATTTTGAATTTTTTAATTTTGACAATATGGCGCCTGGTGGTGACAAAAGTTAATTTGGATTACTGTCATGTCTTTAGTCACCAGATTAAGACGAATCGATTGATGTAAGAATCATCAAAATCGGTCCACGCGTTTGGCCTCTAGAACGCCACATAGAAACATCCATACATACATAACATATATACATACTTACATACATAGACCGATAAGCACATTACCCTTCTTTGCGTCGCGCAGTCGGGTAAAAATATGTGCGCTATTAACCTCGCTCTTACGGTAAAGGAAAACATCATGAGGAAACTCACGGGTTAAAGTCACACACAAAGCCCCAGTTGTTTAATAGTGGAAAACACAGTTAACTCTTAATAAAACATTTTAAGGTTTTTATAGCAGCATTATAGCAATGTCGATCCAACGTGTCGAAACTTATCACAGGCTTGTGACGCGATAAAAACCGTAAAATTCTTTACTATTTCAGCAAATTGTGTAAATTTAGAAAGTGCGTCTTTTACTTTCTGTAATTTCCCTTTACACGTTTTAATTTCAGGTCAAAGTTCGGTATATACGAAGTAGACTTCTTATCCCCTAGCAAGACCCGCACCCCGCGTGCTTCAGCTTTGTTCTACAAGAGTGTGATCGAGGCTCGCTCGCTCAAAGTACCGGATGTTTACGTTAATGACACTATTACTGTCACTGTTGCTGCAACGTAAGTATTATTGCCTTGCGTTACGACCGACAACGACGGACGCACCGACCGACAGAGATGAACTACACCAGTGTCAAAACCAACGGCGAATAGGACTAGTTTCAAAACTAACGGCGAATATGACATTCACAGTTTAGTGTTAAAACTAAGGACAACCTTAGGAGGGCGATATAGATGTTGGGAAAGTTTTTCTACTAACAATGTCCCGGGCACTCCAGTACCCGAGATCTCATTGATCAAAAGTTGCTTGCACTAACGTAAATCATCTAAGAATTAGAAGAATTGCACACTCATTGGCTACCGGTCATACTTAATATCATAAGGTTAGAGCCAACGAACTCGAATATAAAATGGAAGTAGTAATTCTTTGAAAAAATGTTCCAAACGGTGTTTGCGGGGCCTAGAACGATGATTCGACCGCCAATCTGTCACTAAAGATCGTCCGCCATTGATCGATTCAAAGGTGTCGAGATGTCTTGACGAGAGTACCTATACTCCGCTATCAAGTATGTTCCTTTTAATAAGTATCTACCTATAGCAGCTAATTTTACTTGTATTTTCCAGGTCTCCAACTGCAGTAGCTGCGTACAATGAGAAGTTGATAATGATATGTATAATCATAATAGTGGTAGGTGCGGCTCTAGGACTAGCGGTCGCGGTGTACGCGTGGCGCGCGCGCAACCGACGACGACCAACCCACCGCCACCGACTGACAGAGATGAACTACACCAGTGTCAAAACTAACGGCGAAATACTGAAATACTGAAATACTGAAATACTGAAATACTGATTTATTTGTAAAAGAAAATTTTACACGTCATTTTATCAATCAATCTAACAATTCATATTAAGTAGCTATTAAAAAATAAAAATAAAAATATAAAAAAAGAAATGTCCAATAAAATATTAAAAACAAAATAACGAGTAGTCAATTCATACAGAAACAATAAAAGTAAATTTATATATAAGTACCCCAAAACATGTGGGTAGTCTATTTTAGAAACTCATTGAAATTATAAAAAATTTGATCTATTAGCCATTTTTTTAAATTATTCTTAAAACAATTTACGGAAACTGCATTAATAATCTCGTCTGGCAAAATATTCCAGACTGCCGGTCCCATGACATGCGCTAACTTGTCCGATCTGGCCATCGATCTAGACACAGTGGCAAGTCGCCCCGCACTACGTGTACCATAATCATGGACATCGCTGTGCTTGACAAATTGTTCGGAGTTTATCCGCACAAATGTAGCAACCTGCATTATTATTATGCACGGTAAGGTCAATATGCCTAGATCTTTGAAGTGAGGTCTGGCTGACTCATCCCTTCTTATATTGACCAACGCTCTCACGGCCCGCTTTTGCATTTTGAAGGCTCTTTGCCAATCAGCAGCTCGCCCCCACAGCTCGGCTCCGTATTGCAAAAGTGAGTGTACCGTTGCGAAGTAGCAATTACGTGCAACCTCAGTAGGCACCACACGAGCCAGACGCCTCAGTGCAAAACAGGCGCTGCCTAGTTTCCCGCACAACCTATCTATGTGACTGCTCCATGTTAGGCCTCGGTCAATCTCAAACCCTAGGAAAAGAGTGTTTGGCATTTGATTTATAGCTGTTCCGTCAATCCGTACGACTACTGGTCTTGTGCTACGACCCGATAGCTGAAAATGGATAAAGTGGGTCTTTTTCAGGTTAAGACCGAGTCCGTTCACACGGAACCAACTCGCAAGCTGAGCAGCTGTCCCGTTCAACCCCCTTTCCAGTTCATCTATGGATTTTGCAGTCACGATCGTGGCAACGTCGTCGGCGTACATAAGTACTTGCGCAGTTGATATCGCTTCCGGCAGATCGTTGAGTACCAGGCTGAACACTATGTTAGACACTGCCGAGCCCTGCGCCACGCCCATCGTTGGTGTCAGAGGGTCAGATTTAACGCTACCTCCGACTACCACCTGCGACCTGTCACTCATCATGTGCGTCAGCATAGAAAGTTCTTGGCCTTTTATCCCGTAGTGCACGAGCTTGGCCGCAAGCACCGAATGGTCCGCCACATCGAAGGCTTTTGACAGGTCACAGCACATTACCGCCACCTGCAATCGATGTTCTCTTGCCTCCATTACACGTCGCACTAGTTCACGTGTCATTGTTGTTGTCGACCGACCGGTGCGGTATGCGTGTTGACACGGAGAGAGGGCGTCTGTCTCTGTTAGGTGCTGAATAAGACGAGAGCTCAGCCCATTCTCGAATATTTTGGCGATTACCGGAATTATGGATATCGGGCGATAGTTATCCATGTCCTCCTTTTTGCCTTTTCCTTTGTAGATCGGGCTTACCTTACTCGATTTAAGTGCACCAGGATAACTACCCTCCGCAATACAAACATTGAAAAGGTGACTCAATATGGGAGCGAGTGAACCCATTGATGCCCTTAAAATGTCCGTACTAAGTCCATATATATCTTTGGACCTCTTCGCAGGAATACGCGCGGTTGCTATCCTATATACTTCAGCTGGTGTAAATAATCTAGCACTAAATTCGCAAGGTATTAGGGACTTGGATGTCTTGAGCATATTGTCGACGCAGGCCCTGTCTGCTGTGGGGGCTCCGCATGCCCTAGCCGCATCGAGGAACCTTCTATTCATGGCGTCGACGACATGTTTGACATCATTAAATTTAGACCCGTCAGCCTTCACTACTATATCCGTAAAGTTAATTCGGGGGGAATTGTCCTTGCCTCGTTCTTTGTTCACGACTTTCCACATGGACTTCGAGGGGTTAGGACTGTTACCTATTATTTTAGAATATGCATTACATTTTGTTTTATTTATCAACCTATCAATCTGTCCATTCAATGTATCAATAAGCATCTGTATTGAATTAAAGTTTGGAAAGCTGTAACTGAACTTAATTAGGTCGATTGTGAGCGATTTAAGATTAATAATTTCAGGTGTTATCCACGAGTCCTCACGGCTACGTATGAGTACTTTTTTTAGAGGGAAACATGTATCATACTTTCCCACAATAGTCCTAATCATTGCTGAGCTCAGTTCTTCTGCATTTTTGTTATTTTCTATTAATTTACACCAATCCACGCTATCAAGAGATGTACTAAAGACTAAGGCGAATAAGACTAATGTCGAAACTAACGCCGAATATGACATTCACAGTTTAAGTGTCAAAACCATTTAACTGTGTATTCCCTTACTTAAGAAAATAATATGCCTTTTTAGTAGTACTCTCGTGCAATAATCAAATAATACCGGGTTTTACTCGCGTTTGATTGAATAACGTCATTATTTTTAAACGACCGCCCTTCGTCATCTGTGCGAATGGCGTGAATGGTGTGAAAAAGCCAACTGTGAAGTTGGCGAAAGCTCAGTCGTTTAAAAATAATGCCGTAATTAAATAAAACGCGAGCAAAACCCGGTATACATTGTGTTTTATTTTGCAAAATCGCGAAAACCATAGACAAAATTATACTGAAATTTGTTGCATTTTACCCATTATTCTGCAATAATTGGGACATGAAATGGAAACAGTATATTGAGTTTGTTGTAATGATTTATTTAATATAATATACAAAAATATTAATAATATTATTATTGCTTCAAATTATTTTCAAATGAAGTTAGGCGAGGGCGCACGACAACTATGATTTAGAAAAAGAGTTTCGACCAATTTTGGCCGAAACTGAAACTGCCGCCGAAACTTGATTTTTGGCCGAAACTCGGCCGAAACAGAAACCGAATTTCGGTCGGACACTGCTTGTTATGTAATATTAAAAGTTACATAACAAGCAGTGCTGAATGTTATGCTCGAATCTGTAACGTAAAGGTGGATAATTTACATCAAACGAGCGAATGCTTATTCTATCCACTCTACATCTAATGATTGTAGTTTAAACAGGCGTTGAGCATTCTTTTGTTGTTCTTAGTGCGTTCGCAAAGATTCTATAGAATATTCTAAGAATGCTCGCTCGCTCGATGTAAACGGCGCAAGAGCGCGCGAACATTTGCTTAGAGCGTTCTTGCGTGTTCGGACGTGCTCGCGCCACTGAGCGGTTGTAGTGAATAAATTATAAAAGATTAAGAAATAATGCTCTTGTCCTAGCTCTAGCTCAATGTTCGTTTGATGTAAATCCATCTTTACATTACAAGTGAATGCTCCTGGTGGTGAATAACATCATTTTTTAACCGACTTCAAAAAAGGAGGAGGTTCTCAATTCGTCGCGTATATATATATTTTTTTTTTTTTTTTTTTTTTTTTTTTTTTATGTTTGTTCACCGATTACTCGAAGGTGGCTTGACCGATTAAGATGGTTCTTTTTTTAATGGAAAGGTGGAAGCCCCGAGGTGGTCCCATAAAAATTTGGTGAGGATCTGATGAGGATCTTCGAAGTGAGGACCGGGAATGCTCCTCAAAAACCTGTATTCAATTCACTTGTTCACCGATTACTCGAAGGTGGCTTGACCGATTGAGATGGTTCTTTTTTTAATGGAAAGGTGGAAGCTCCGAGGTGGTCCCATAAAAATTAGGTGAGGATCTGATGAGGATCTTCGAAGTGAGGACTGCGAATGCTTCTCAAAAACCTGTATTCAATTCACTTGTTCACCGATTACTCGAAGGTGGCTTGACCGATTGAGATGGTTCTTTTTTTAATGGAAAGGTGGAAGCCCCGTGGTGGTCCCATAAAAATTTGGTTAGGATCTGATGAGTATCTTCGGAATGATGGACAGGATAGCTTCCCAGAATGTAATAAATTACTCGTTTTTGGACTTCTACCAAAAAGAATAGACCCCTATAGAACTAAGAACAGATTGATGGGCCACCTAAAACCACCTTCTCATCAGCAAACTCCTCAATAATTAAAATTACGGTAACAATAGGTATTGTTAATTTATTTGGCAGTCGGAAGTAGGTAGGTAGGTACTAAAAAGGGTGAAATAAAAAAATAATTTAAAAATTAAAAAACCGACTTAAAAAAAGAACAAAAAATAATTTAAAAATTTAAAAACTACCAAAAAAAAAGATTTGATAAAAAAGACCAAAATAAACCTCTTCATACAGCGCCACCGACTAATTAATCTGTTTTATCATCTGAAGTCGGGCAATTTTACTGGCTGGCTTTACTGGCTATATTGTACTTAGTTTGGCTGCCCGACTTCAGATGATAAAACAGATTAATTAGTCGGTGGCGCTGTATGAAGAGGTTTATTTTGGTCTTTTTTATCAAATCTTTTTTTTTGGTAGTTTTTAAATTTTTAAATTATTTTTTGTTCTTTTTTTAAGTCGGTTTTTTAATTTTTAAATTATTTTTTTATTTATTACTTTATTTAAAAAGCACCTTTAAAATTAAATAAAGTAATAAAATGTGATGATGATTGATTTGTGTTTTTATCTGAGTTTCAAAAAATAAATGCTATGTTTGCTTGAATGTTTGATGTTCACTCAATCACTTTTGCAATTATTATTGTTCATTGCGAAAGTGGATATCCAATCCACGTCACAAGACCTCAATCCCAAAATAATAGCGGATGAGACGCAGCGCCATACACCTCTTGCGGTTGATTTCTTGCGGTTGAATGAACCCATGCAGCTGTAGGAAGGCAGGATTGACCTCTCACTAGTCTGCAGGCACAGCTGCAACCGACATTGAAGCTACATTCCGCCGCTGGAGTTGTTCAAGTGATACTACTAGAAATTGAAAGAAAGAAAATATTTATTGACAACAAACACACACATAAGAAGGTACATACGAACAATGGGACACAATTGCATAGTTCAAAACAAATAAAAGGCTTAGAAAGGCTTAATCTCAAGAACAATTTTATCTAGGTACAGAGATAATTCTAGACTCATTATTGTAGTATAGCAAATTTAGGCCGGCTTACATAACGGTACCTAAACATGTTTAAGCTGTTAATCGTATTTAAAATCTGTCAAACTTTAAGTTCATTAAGTGGACGATTGACAATATGTTGCCATACATTGTCAATCGTCCACTTAATGAAATAGAGTCCAATGTTCGATTTCCCATAAATTATTTTAAAATTAATTTAGTTAAATGTTATGTTTTAAGGGCGACTTGCATAAAAAAAATTAAAAAATAAGTTCTAAACCAATTTTAAAATTTATGGGAAATCGAACATTGGACTCTATTTCATTATGTGGACGATTGATAATATGTTGCCACACATTGACAGTTCTTGCAATTCTAATTTATGCAAGTCGCCCCTAGTCTACTTTCAAAGCGCCCTGAAAAAGTTCTGTCAAAAACTGGTCCTTTAAGGTTAAAATCGCCAAAATTAAAAAATAGGCTTGTTTTTTCGATTTTTGACATACGAAAGATACAAATATTGGTAAACAAATAACGGTATTATGAATTAAAATACATACACACACTCACGGCAATAACACTTCCTTTGGCAGTCGTGTAAAAAAAAGCCAAAGATCACAATGAAACTCCAATTTACCTAGGTGTCTTGTAAATCTTACTATATCTGATTAAGCGTTAAACCAAAAACACAAATTCATAATAAATTCTGTGAACACCACACATCGCCGCGCCGCCGCCGGCCAACTAGCACCATGGCCCATTAAGCTTGTGTTACGGTGACTAGACAACGGATATAATACATAAATTTATTTTTCTTTTGTAAATACTTATATAAATATTGTAACCTACATTAGTAGAAAGACCCCTAGACCAGATACAAATATTTAGTTTTAAGCATAAAAATTTGCACCCGACGGGAATCGAGCTCCGCAACCTTGAGCTTTGCAATCGTGCGACGACGAGAAGTGATAGTCAAATTCAATTATAATATTAGCAGGATAAGTACATAACATAAGATATCAGTAGTTCGAATCAGAAGTTGAAACTCACTTCACTTCGCAAGACGCTTGATATTGCATGAGAATACGAAGTCAATCTCGCTTTGAACGTAGAACGAAGTGAGAGTGAGGTGAATATGAGTTCATAAATGAGATTCGTTTAACACTAGAATAACACTGCAGCAGCTACCAAAGATCACTTTAGAACATCATATTACAATAATTATTATCATTTAGAGATATCTATTGGATAATAATAGGTAGGTACCTACCTAATTTTGTGTTATTTTCTTATCAGCGACGATAAGGGATTCGTGGCCTATTCGAGTTTATTATTTACAAATCATTTTATTACAGTTTGACATGTTTTCGATAACGGTTGTCCTTTTGAGGTGTGTATCTGTTTATTAAGTGGTTTTTTACACAACTGCCAAATGTAGTGTTATTACCCGACTGCGCGACGCAAAGGAGGGTAATGTGTTTATCGGTCTATGTATGTATGTATGTATGTATGTATGTATGTATGGATGTTTCTATGTGGCGTTCTAGAGGCCAAACGCGTGGACCGATTTTGATGATTCTTACGTCAATCGATTTGTCTTAATCTGGCGAGTGTGACTAAAGACATGACGGTAATCCAAATTAACTTTTGTCACAACCAGACGCCATATTGTCAAAATAAAAAAATCCAAAATCGTCAAAGTATGTCAAGATGGGTATCGTTGAATAGGTATTTAAAAATCAATGTTAGGTTTCTTTTACCATTTTTCATTTTAAATAGCAGTTTAAGAAATCGAACGGTTTAAAGTTAATTACCAATTAGGTATTCTTGCTTTTTATTACTAACGAACAAGTTTTTATTTTTGTTACGTAGTTACGCTTAGAACTACCAAACTATAAGCCGTGATGGTACAGGTAACAGAAATTTATTGAAATAAACTAAAAAAAATACATAAATTGTACCTACCAACTGAATAAAAGCCTAATTACATTTAGGTACTTAGGTGCTAAAAACGTTACCTTATTTACCTTACTTAAGTGCTAAAAACGTTAAAAGAATAATAATAAATTTAAACAATAAATACCTAAAACCTAACTGAAATAGATTATAAAAATAAATAAAGTAGGTAAGAAGTAACATAAGTACCTTCCTACTTAATTATAATATTAGTTATCTACTGAAAAATCCACATGATATTAACTCCCTTAATGAAATGAATGATTACGAGACTTACCGTCAATAAATGAAAATAACTAATAAAAAGCGTCAAATAAAAAAATAGTTTAAAAAAACAAAAAACCCGACTGCGTAAAAAAACTCGATTTACAAATACGTAAAGAACAACAAAAAAAACTAAAAAGAAAAAAACAAGCCCAGTAATTTGAAATTATGCTAAGTTATACTGAATAATCATTCAAATAGTTTTGTAATCGAAACACACAGAACACATAATAAATGAGTAAAGATTACTCACAGTCGGGACCCATTGGAAAATCGTTGAATAGGTATTTAAAAATCAATGTTAGGTTTCTTTTACCATTTTTCATTTTAAATAGCAGTTTAAGAAATAGAACGGTTTAAAGTTAATTACCAATTAGGTATTCTTGCTTTTTATTACTAACGAACAAGTTTTTATTTTTGTTACGTAGTTACGCTTAGAACTACCAAACTATAAGCCGTGATGGTACAGGTAACAGAAATTTATTGAAATAAACTAAAAAAAATACATAAATTGTACCTACCAACTGAATAAAAGCCTAATTACATTTAGGTACTTAGGTGCTAAAAACGTTACCTTATTTACCTTACTTAAGTGCTAAACACGTTAAAAGAATAATAATAAATTTAAACAATAAATACCTAAAACCTAACTGAAATAGATTATAAAAATAAATAAAGTAGGTAAGTAGTAACATAAGTACCTTCCTACTTAATTATAATATTAGTTATCTACTGAAAAATCCACATGATATTAACTCCCTTAATGAAATGAATGATTACGAGACTTACCGTCAATAAATGAAAATAACTAATAAAAAGCGTCAAATAAAAAATTAGTTTAAAAAAACAAAAAACCCGACTGCGTAAAAAACTCGATTTACAAATACGTAAAGAACAACAAAAAAAACTAAAAAGAAAAAAACAAGCCCAGTAATTTGAAATTATGCTAAGTTATACTGAATAATAATTCAAATAGTTTTGTAATCGAAACACACAGAACACATAATAAATGAGTAAAGATTACTCACAGTCGGGACCCATTGGAAAAATTAGATCGGTAAAATGAATGCGTCCCGACTATGAGTAATTTTTTACTCATTTATTATGTGTTCTGTGTGTTTCGATTACAAAACTATTTGAATGATTATTCAGTATAACTTAGCATAATTTCAAATTACTGGGCTTGTTTTTTTCTTTTTAGTTTTTTTTGTTGTTCTTTACGTATTTGTAAATCGAGTTTTTTACGCAGTCGGGTTTTTTGTTTTTTTAAACTAATTTTTTTTTATCAACCGTATTCAATGTAGTTGCTTAGCGGCGAGATTGAACTGTACCCATATTATCTATCTGTTGACGTCCGACAACAGTGGGAAATGACGATGCAGTACATTGCTGCTTTGAGGTGATCACCGGGAAAAACCACGTTACGTTAAAGCAGCACTGTACTGCATAGTGCCTGTCATTTTCCACTGTTGTCAGACATCCAATGAATAGATAATATGGGTGCTGGTAGATATAGTAAAGTAACGTGTGCTGTAGCGGGTGACCCGATTTTTAAGGTGGATATAGTGCCATGCCGATTTGCACATGGGATCGGAAAAAAAATTGCCCAAGCACGAGAATTCGGGATAGGGCCTATCCCAATTCCTCGTGTTTGAGCAATTTTTAACCGAAAGGCAATCCTGAGTAAGACCGGTTTAAGTCGAGAACATTCATTATTATAATACACTAGCAGCACCCGCGGTTTCACCCGCATAAGTCCTGTACCTTGTCCATGAATTGGTACGTTAAAACGTAAACTGTAACGTGAACAGTTTGGGTATATCTGCAACGAAAAATATAGGATCGCGCGGCGGACCTGCCCCCACCGACCGGTGCAGTGCGACCGCGCTGTGCATAAGGTCAAACTGTTCAAATTACAGTGTACGTATTTACGTAGCAACTCATGGTAGGGGACTGTTAACGTCGCCATGCGCGCGTAATACTTAAGCGCACCCGACAGAAGCTCTGTAAAAGGGCAATTTTCTCCCATTTTTGCAACAGTTTTTATGGACGCTTCGCTCCTATTGGTCGTAGCGTAATGTTATATAGCCTATAACCTTTCTCGATGAATAAACTAACAGACACAAAATAATTTTTCAATTCGGGCTACCTAGTAGTTTCTGAGATTAGCACGTTCAAACAAACACTGCAGCTTCATAATATTAGTGTAGATGATGTTCATTACATCTGTAAATAAATAAATAAATTCATTTTTTACCTTATCTGATCGCGTGCAAATGCTTTTTTACCTTATACCACTTGCCACCACTTGAGATAGTGATGAAACGCTTATCTTTCGGTTTTTTTAAGTGAGGATTAAAGTAAGATAAAATTAAGCGAGATTTACCTACATTACAAAACTAGTGGCAAGCAAATTATAATAATTTTCACAAAAAAATGCGTGACATAACGGAAGATCAATCAAGATACTATTTATCTATTTGATGACCTTCCATTACCTCAGAAGGGCGGGGCCCTAAAAACATTTTTGTGGCCCTTGGGTTGGGAATAGTAAAGATTTCTCACAAAAGAAAAAAGTGCATATCTAACGTGAAAATAAACGTTTACTAATAATTATAATTGCCTATCTGTCGCTTTTCCAAAAAAATACAAACAATGTACACTCTCCATGCCTTTTTTTCGTCAAACTGATTTATGAAGTCACTAACTGCGGCCCGCGGTTTCTTCCGCCTAAGTCCCGTTCCCGCAGGAATATCGGGATAAAAAGTAGCCTATGTGTTATTCCAGGTCTCCGGCTACTTATATTCGAAGTTCATCGCAATCGGTTCAGCGGTTTTTACGTGATTGAGTAACAAAGTCACAGACATACATTCAAGCTTTCGCGTTTATAATATTACTAGGCCCCGTGGTTTAGGTTTAGGTTTAAAGATTTTTATTTTTCATAAGATTTACAATCCCTTACTGAGAAACATGTTTTGACTTATAACTATGGTTTCACCCGTAAGTCCTGTTCCCGCGGGATTATTGGGATAATAGTAGCCTATGTGTTAATTTCGGTATCCTATATTCTCAGTTTCACTGCAATCGGTTCAGTAGTTTTGGCATAAAAGAGTAACAAAATTACATAAATACATACATACAATTTATCGCGTTTATAATATTAGTATAAGAAGTAAGATTTGTCATTAAATCTAAGCATTTGGTTTTTATTCATATTTGATTACTCATTTGGTTTACCCCGTGGCGCTGTATAATAAATATAATAATTGACAAGTCCGATACGGCGGTAGCTACGCCCCTGTATTAACTGCTGCGAAACTACATTTATGAAATTGACTTTATAATGAATGACACTTTCGTAATGTAAATAAGGTTTTAGTCTTCTATACCTAGAGTCATCATCATCCTCCGAGCGATGTTCCCGGTTGCATCCCTCTTAGGAGCCTCTTAGGAGCCGGGGTCCACTCCACTACCTACCTGGAGTCAAATAATATAAACTAGGCTGTACTACAAATACAAATACAAATACAAATTCTATTCCTCACCCATGTTATATTGCAGTATTATAGGTTTGACATGGGGATCAGAAGATTTGACCTTCCCTCCAGGATTTCAGTTCGGTGTAGCCACATCAGCTTATCAAATTGAAGGTGCTTGGAATGTGAGCGGTAAGTCCTACTTTACATGTTTACAATAATAATAAGAATCCCGATTCTAAGTGTAAGTATGTGTGGCTGACGAATGAGTAAAAAGTATTTGTGTATAACTACTTACCCAATCAATAAAAAAATTGACAAATTTTTCAAATCCCTACAAATCACCACCGAATAGAAAACGTCACTATGATATTAGGAATTATTATTAAGAATCAAAATTTGAAGGCTTTTTAAATTTGGTTCGAACTTATTCAACAGATAATTTTTATCCGTATAATGAAAACTTCGGGTATACTTAATTAGTACTTATAATTCGTGACAAACATATTATTTTTTAAACCCACACGATTTGTGTTTTTCTCGGGTCTTTTTATGTATCAATTCTACTACCCCGGAAGTTTCGACTGTCAATAGTCTAGGTCTTGAGGAGAAGAAGACATTGTAATAACAAGAGAAAAGAATGAGAATTAATAAATAACAACACGCGAATAATGTAAATATGAGTACAATTATTAAGGTGACATACTCATGATATTGGCGGCAGGGATCTCATTATTTCTCAGTAAATATAAAACATTCGGAAATACTATTTTGAAATTTGATTTTTCATTCTCATATTTTAATTTTTGTGGATTTCTTTACACGATTTGTTAACTTTTATAACAGATTTTTTTATCTAAAACAACTCGTTTAAAACCGAAATATACAGCTAAACGTGACGTAATTAAACCTCTATGTATTCTGTATTAAAGCATAATGACATATACTTAAAATTGGTAGAACCGTTTTACTAAATTTACAATAGTTGTCTTAATAAAACCCTTTATTTATCCGGTTTTATCGCGTTTTTATTCATTATTTGAACCGAGCTTTCGCCAACTTTACAGTTGGCTTTTTCAAGGTTCACTGAGATGTAATTTCTCTATTTTTAACATTCTAAAAAGTTACAGTAAACTACCGCCTAATAGTTGTCTTGTTATTAGAAATTGTTTGATTTTACTCACTAAAATATTTCATAGTCACATCTTACGTCCTTCTTATACACATTTGAAATATGCTAGCCCTATCTCTGTCACGTCATTAGGTGAGTATGGGGTCTTAAATTGTTATTTCATCAATCCATCTAATCTATGTTTATTAGACAAGGGTGAGAGCATCTGGGATCACTTCACACACACTCATAGCGACCGAATCAAAGATGGCAGCAACGGTGACGTCGCCTGCGACTCCTACCACCAATGGAAGAGAGACGTTGAGATGGTAGCGGCGTTAGGAGTGCATTTCTATAGGTAGGTTTTTTTGTTGTGTGTATTGGTGTGGTTCACCTAGTGGTGGACATTTTAGATCGCCCTAAGAAACTTGACAAGTAGCAGAGATAACAAATGAGACCGAAGCACGAAAGAGCACGAGAAACTGTTTTGCCACATACATTATCGGTCATATATCCAAAATACAATACAAAAATGAGATAATATGATGGTTTTTGCTACGTTTTCAGATTTTCGATAGCCTGGTCAAGAATCCTACCAACTGGATTCACGAACCATATCAGCGAAGATGGCACTAAGTACTACAGTGACTTGATAGACGCACTCTTGGAGAAGGGTATCGAACCGGTCATCACGATGTATCATTGGGATCTGCCGTCTAACCTGCAAAAGCTTGGTACGGTTCTAATATAATGCGTCTCCAAAAAATCTTACTAATATTATAAATCCGAAAGTCTGTTTGTTTGTTTGTTCCCATTTCACGGTCAAACGGCTTGACCGATTTGGATGATAATTTGCATAGGGATAGTTTAGATGATGGAGAGTAACATAGGATACTTTTGATCCCGAAAATCCCGCGGGATCGGGACTTACGCGGGTGATAACTATTTATTACATGAAAATTTGGAAAGGAATAGTTTAAATAATGAACAGTAACATAGGATACTTTTGATCCCGAAAATCCCGCGGGATCGGGACTTACGCGGGTGATAACTATTTATTGGATGAAAATTGGCATAGAGATACTTTAAATGATGGAGAGTAACATAGGTTACTTTTAATCCCGAATATCCCGCTGGATACTGACATACAATCTTTACCTTACTTCACCTACCTACTGCAGTGCGGTAGGTAGGTGTTCGAACAACGCGGGATCGTGACTTGCGCGGGTGAAACCGCGGGGCGCAGCTAGTATTGTCATAAGCTAAAATTTCATAAAAAAATAAAGTTTCGATAAGTTCGAAAGATCGATAAGTTTAAGTTACATCGATAAGTTCCACCACACCATATATACCTATATTCATTCCTAAGTTCATGTTCGAAACGGTCCGAAAGCTCTCAAGCAATTTAATCATAATATCATATAATAGTTTAAGTTTTCAGTTTAGCTTATTCGTATATCCTTCAGTCATTGCATGCATTAGTAACACAGAATAATTGTCTTGGCTCTAATTTAAGACCAATAATTCAAAATAGGTATTCGTAATTTCCAGGAGGTTGGACTAACCCTCTTATAGCGGACTGGTTTGCGGACTACGCTCGAATAGCCTTCTCGCTCTACGGTGACCGCGTCAAAACCTGGATCACCATGAACGAACCAGTTGTGATTTGCGACGTAGCTTACAATATTCCTAAATTTGCACCTGGAATTGTTAGTAGAAATGTGGGGTACCTTCTTTGTGGAAAGAACATCCTGATGGCGCATGCTAAAGCTTGGAGGATGTATGACAAAGAGTTCAGGCCAAAATATAAAGGTAATAAGTGTGATGCTTCTATGATTTAGAACATGGTTATCTGAGAACTTTGGCAACAAAAACCCCATGAAATTGGATTCTGTATAGTGGTGGACGTAGAAGAGCGCGTTCTTGACTGCGTAAAATTAAACTTCAGCGCATTGATCAAATAGTTTATCTGAGTTGAAGCCAGTTGTTTGCCTGACGGGTACCCTGGTGGTCGATTGATAAATAGATAGGTACCAATTTTTTGTTTCAGGTCGAGTTACTATAACCAACAACCTGTTATGGCTACAGCCTAGATCTCCAAAGGATGAGGAATTGACTGAATTGACATTACAACTTTTTGTGAGTCCAAAGGCTTGGGGGTGATAGGCCGATTATATAAAAAGCGGCCAGGACACGCGGTCAAAATGCCCTCAACTCTTTGTATATTTCGTTGGGTGGCTTCGCCTCGTATCTTGGTCGCTTTGAATATTAAGTACCTGGCAACATTTCGTCAAATGCATTGAGATCATCAAACCACTGTTTCCAGAATCTAACTCAAAAACGTACCGTATTAAAAGACAAACTAGTAGCTTACTTTGCACAGCTTCCTAAATGCGTTTAGCATAAGCGGTCAAATTAAATCATAACTCTTTTGAAAATACAATGTACCATCCATAAACCATACAGTTAAATGTCCAAAAATAACTGTATTCACCAACTAGATACGTTTACATTAAGTAAGTTTTGTTTCTAGAATGGCAGATATTGTCATCCAATATTTTCTAAAGAAGGTGGATGGCCGCCATTACTAGAAAAGCGATTCGAAGAATACAGTAAGGAGAATGGGTATCCTCGGTCTACTTTACCGAAGCTGAGTCAAGAGGAAATTGAATTTATTAGAGGTAAGTAAGGCTTTTATATTACCAAAACTTATGGTATATTATTTATAAACAACTTGTCCGTATTTTGATACGCGGCCGATGGAGAAGCTAAGAGATTTCAGCTCGACAAAATTACAACGTAAAACCACGTTCAATAAAGAAGGAGAGCAAGGATGTTCGACCCCAAGTACATCCCACCTAAATAGGAGAAACGGTCGAGGGATCCAGGAAATTAGTTCCGACCTTTCTACCTACGGTCAATCAGGACATAGCATTTTGTAGATGTATATTATGTCTGCGTTGTTCTAGGGACATACGACTTCTTCGCTTTCAACATGTACATGAGCAGACAAGTAGTGAAAGCTGAAGAAGGAGAAGACTTAACACCCTGGCCGCTGAACGGGTCTCCAGAACTTGGTGCAAAGCTGACCTACGATCCTTCTTGGGGGACGACTGAGTTTGACATTTATCGTGTAAATACACTTAAAATTACCTACTTCTTCTTTCTATTCTCGTGTAGTGGTGTGGCTCACTAGTGTTAGAGTTTACACACTATATAACTTCACCCATCGACTTCTATCAGTGATAATCAGGACCTGCTGCTTAACGTACCTTCCGAAGCACGGAGGAGCTCGAGAAAGTCATTTTTGCCACACAAATTATCAGTCTCCATCCAAGTAGCGTCCACGCCAAACGATGCTTAACGCCCATTCAACTTCGGCAGGTGCAGCTAGGCCAATGAGCTACTCAATACTACCATTATTATCAATTTTTAGTGCCGAGTGTAATCAATTTTGTCCAAGTGTTTTTATTCATTTACAGTTTCACCCAGAAGGACTTAGGAAATTAATGCAATGGCTCAAGAAGAACTACGGAGACCTACCATACTTCATAGCAGAGAACGGTATGGCAGACAAGGAGGGTCTGCAAGACCCTGACCGCATTGCCTTCATCAGAGACTATTTTAAACAAGTAAAATAAGTATTCTATTTATGCAGGGTGTTCCGAGAATGGTCATTTTTAAAGCTAAAGAGATTGTTCTAAAGACATAGACAAACCACTTTGGTTCTACGACTTTTTCCAAAATTTTGAGGTTATAAATAGTTCTCTGAAAGATGTCTATTTCTGTAACAGCGGGATTTATAGAGTTGTCTAAGTAATTAAAATTACTAAAGCTAAGTAATGGCTTGTCCTTATAAAGAATTTTCAATGTCCGAGAAAATGTGACAGACATCATTATTTTCGACAAGTAATTAGTAGACTTGTCTATTCGATGATTTCTAGATACGGCAATAAGAAACAGCTGATTTCAAGTAATTTTCTGCTCAGATGGCGATGAAAGAAGCCGACGACGGCCGATGGCAAAACCCTGTCTGGCTGACCGCATTATGGCCCGTTATAAAAATATGTTATTTGCATTTGCAAATCAAATAATATTACCTAGATATATCTATCTACTAGTGCACTACTGGCTGTCTCCCGCGGTTCGACAGCGTAGGTCCAAAGCCCGTGGAAATATTAAAAACAAAAAAACAACTTATTCTTGGCATTTGAGTACCTAGTTAAAATTGAAAATTTTTGAAACTACTTCGAATTTCCAAAAGTTGTAGAACAAAAGTTGTTCGCCTAGATGTCTAGAACCACCCTATATCAACTTAAATGGCCATCCTTGGCATATAAATATTTGCGTGCAATGTCCATCGCTACAATGGCATGTTTTTTCGAGATAAATCTCACGCGGGTGGGAATACCATCCTGTGAGTATGATCATTGTTCCAGATACTGTTGGCTATAAAAGAAGATAAAGTGAATGTAACTGGATACACCATGTGGTCGTTGATGGATAACTTCGAGTGGCCCAACGGATATCGGTAAGTTTTTCTTCTGTATCTACAGATTTCGATTTATTAATAGCAGACCTAGCAAAGTATAGTGTAATTGAGTATGTATACATAACACAGGTAGGTAGGTAGGTAGGCTATTTGAGAAATGTAAGCACTGCCATGAAAGTTCTACTACTGGAATGCGCTCGAGGAACTAAAAAGCACAGAAAAATCTTTTAGCTATTTCTAATAGTGTAATAGTGTATTTTATATTAATGTTAATTATAGCATTGTACTTATTTTTTGTGTTTTTTTAAATAAATGATATAGTTTGTAAAAAAAGTGTAATTAGAAAGGAACAGCATGATTAAGCTGGGCAGCCTGTCCCTTTCTAATTCTTTCTAATGCAGGTAGCTCTGTCTTCTGTCCTGAAGTGGTCCTTTCCCGCTGACCACTTTTTAGCCATTCGTTCACATTCTAGGTCTAGTAATATAAATTGTTTAAGTACTACATTATAATAAAACGTATGAAAGGTCTCAACTACTGAAGAATTACTTTCATAATTAAATAATTCAGGTAAATAAACGAACATTTTCAGAAGTTTTAAGTCCTTACTATTTAATACTATGTGCTATGTACGTTACGGTTTTATGGTTATGACAGGATGCCTGGTGTATTCAACATTTTTTAAATAAAAAATTACCATTTTGGGAATCCAAAGTTAAAGAAATTAGACATTTTGGTCCGTGGGACCATTTGGAACGCGATACCCACGTTCAAAAAACACCTAATTTTTTTGCTTTAAATTCTTTTTTTTTTCGAATTTCTTTTCCGACAGTACGATATTTATTATTGTTGTTTTCAGTTTAAGATTTGGTCTATACGAAGTGGAGTTTACATCGCCGCATCGCACGCGCACACCTCGCGCCTCCTCTCTCTACTACACCAATATTATCAAAGCACATTCGCTGAATGTCAACGACAACTTTACTATTACGGAAAATGCAGCGTAAGTTTGTATCTTACCTTAAGGTGGCATGGTATGTAACCTTAAGAGTATTATATATGAGTATTACTCACGATATTGGCGGAAAGGATCTCAATATCTCAGTAATTACAAAATATTCGGAAATATTACCTAATAGTATTTTTTTTTCATTCTCTTACCTTAATTTTGGCAGTTTTCTATACACGATTGAATAACTTTTAAAACAGATTTTTTTAAATCTAAAACAACTCGTTTAAAACCGAAATTTTCATTATTTTTTCTGTGTTAAAGCATAATAACATAAAGGTGAAATTGGTCGAACAGTTTTACTAAATTAGCAATAGTTATCTTGTTATTTAGAATTGTTTGATTTTACTCACTAAAATGATTTCTCTTGTCCTGCTTTGGTGGAGATTAGATTGGGTGTCGTAAAAACCCTTCCACAAAACTATAAAAAAACGTCTCTAGTAGAACTAGGTACTCAATTATACTTAGAAGACTGGAGTCTTATTCTTGAGTAGCTCGTTGTACTTCTGGCGATTTAAAAAAATAGATATCTGCTGATTTTCGTTAGATGTCGCTCTCCTGCGGTTGGAGGAGTGCGACATGTAACGGTTGATAGCACTCGTTGCGATTCGCATAGAAAATTTACAGAAATCAAACGAAAATCGGTAGGAATAGAGGTATTTAAATTGCTCGAAGTGGCGTATTTGATTCAAATCAAATTTCTTGGGCTTTTCTCCCACTGACTAAAGTAAAAACCACAAATTTGAGGTTTATTTGCGGAAAACAAAAACACGATCGCATTTCAACCAAATTCCAAGGATTTAGCAAACAGCGTGTCCTCTGTACGGGGTTTTCGTCGACCGTATAAGCGTAGATTTATTTTTGAAAAACATTGCTTTTTCAGATACACCTACTTAGACAATATAGTCAACAACTCGACTGTGTTAGCGCACAACGTCCTTGCTTATTGCTAAGTAGGCGGGGCTCAGCGACAATATCCGGTGGTCTTGTGGTAGATACCCCGACTTTCATTCCGAAGGTCGTGGTTTCGAATCCCGGACGCGCACCAATGTCTTTTTCTTTAAGAAAAAATATGTGCGCTATTAACATCGCTCTTACTGTGAAGGAAAACATCGTGAGGAAACCTACGGCTTAAAATCACGCACAAAGGCCCAATAGTAGAGCTAATTGCGGAAACACACAGTTAAAACTTTAACTTTAACCTAGAATGCGACTTCTCCTTCTTGTCCTATGTTCTGATAGTAATCCTGTGTTTTGGTTTCCAGCCCCCCGAGATCTACCAAAAACACCCCTAGCCCTACCACCAGTTCATACAACTCCAACATCCTTCTTGGAGCTGGCCTGATCCTCGTGATAGCTCTGGTGATCATCGCTGGGTTCACCTGGAACATTCGCCGGAAGAAGCAGAAGAAGGAAGAAAGTAGAAGAACCTACCTTCCAGTGAACACTGACGAGAGAGAGAGAAATAACTTGACTCAGTGAATAGAGAATAAATATTTTGTTGTATTTTTTTAATCTATCGTTTTAATTACCTACTAAATTATCTTTTTTACGTTTTCGTATCTCAGAAGGTAGAAAAGCCGTACTCGGAGATAGTTAATGGTTGATTAAACTGTCACCAACGAAGCTATATTACTCGAACTTACTTTTAACGAACGAACGTTTTCCATTATAATGTACCGTTCTATCCTTTTCTAATAGTGGTATTAGAAAGGGACAGCATACTCAATGTAGCGGAACACTTTTTAGTTTTCTTGAGCATCCTATTGATTGTCACTTATTTTAAATTTTCTATTGAAAATCTGTACTTATTGACAGTTTAAACGACCATTAAATGTCTCGTAGTACAGCGGTTAGGCTACATCCGAATAGCATAGAGTCAGTTTGCTAAAACGAATGGTCTCACATCGAGGGTTTGGCGCCTAGCTAGTCTAGCCGTGCATCAAACAAAATAAACAAACAAGGGCCCGACCGCGCATCTTCCGTCGAAATCCCACTGCGCAAAGGAATAACCTGCACGGTTCAAACCATAGCGAAAAGAAGATCGGCGTTTTTTCTCAGAGCAAAAACCTACGGGGTAGAGGTACATTACGATTAAAGACATTCCTAAAACCTGTTATGGATTATTCTACTGATTTACGTGATCTAAAGCGACGGTGGTAGTATTTTTGTTTATTTTCCGCTAGTTTAAATATTTTGTATATTAATGTTTCACAGTTATGAGCTCCAAACATAAAAAATGGCGGCTCATTCTCTTCTAACTTAGAAGAATAGTTTAGTGCTCCTAACTGTGTAAGTTTAACATACAATATCTTTTAGATTTAGCGAAAATAAAACGTAAATACCGACACAGTGGCTTTAGATCACGTAAACCTATTGAATAATCCATACTTCTTCTTTTAGGAACGAAAAAAATTCGTATGAAAAGTTGTTTGAAGTGCAAAATGTGTTTATCTGTGAAACATAGCCGGTCTTCTTTGTATGCATTTGAAGGCGACGCCATCGAGTTCAACTGTCATTGAAACCGGCGGCTCGCATTCAATGACAGCTCAACTCGACGGTACCGGCTTCAAATGCATGCAAATTCGTTGTCGTTTTCATCGCGCAGGTTGTTCCTTTACGCAGTGGGATTTCGTTGCCTATTGCGTCGGAAGTTGCGCGGTATTTTCACTGGTTGGTTTTATGTCACGTGATTCGCCAAGAGACTCGTTGGAGTCGTTGGCCTCTAGGCGCTAAGCATACCCCCTGGCTATAATGGGACGTAGCTTTACGCATACGATGACTCGCTTGCTTGTCTGTCTGGGTGTCACCATTACCGATTTGGACAGTGGACACTATAAATATTTAACCGGATTTAAAGGTCCATGATATACCTACTACCTAAAGTTAAAGTTTTAACTGTGTGTTTCCGCAATCAGCCCTGGGCCTTTGTGCGTGATTTTAAGCCGTGGGTTTCCTCACGATGTTTTCCTTCACTGTAAGAGCGATGTTAAAACCACGACCTTCGGAATAATAATAATAATAATAAATAATAATAGTTCTTAATTTCGGATCCACAGCATAATACAGAAAATATTAACACTTAATCCATATCAAAACGAACACAATAGTAATTAATAAAATAGTAAAAAGTAATATATAAAATAAATAAGTACTTACACTTAGGTAACCAGTATCAACCATTTTTCATAGGTTTTTGTCAAGTACAATCTGTCGGCTAGACTTCTAATAATGCTGTTTTTACACCTGTGAATTCTGGCCATAAACGAAGCTATTCGGTGCCTCTGGATTGCATTGAATGTATTCGTGCGAGCGTCCAGAAACATACCAGTAGCACTGCAGTATCTAGTTAGGCCCATGAGTTGCCTAAAGATATTGTTATAGGCAACTCTTATGGCATCATGCGCTTTTTTTTGTGTAGTTTGTCCAAAGTTCACAGGTGTAAAACGTCTGACAGTATGACTTAAATGAAAGTCGTGGTATCTACCACTAGACAAACACCGCCCTTACTTACACTATCTATAAATAACCTTTACCTACTTGTGCTGTTAAGACCTTGTTTTACAATCGAAAGATGAGCGTTTCACTACTATCTTACTACGTGGCAAATGACATTGTGGTCTAAGTTGAAGCTCGCTAAAAATAGTTGATGTTATCAACATTAAAATGGGTTATGATAAGACTAGGTAAAACTATGCGGTTGCTTCGTGTCCAAAGCTAATACAACAACGTGCATTATTGTAATAAATTTTTAATCTCTAAAATAATTAGATATAATAATTTTTAATCATTTTCTATAGAACGTTAAAGTCGTTAGGAATATTTATTTAAATTGATTTATAATGCGTTTTTAGGGTTCCGTTCGTATCTAAAGGTTAAAAACGGTACCATTTTACTATCCATTGGAGTCTAAGCATTTTTTCAGATAGAAACAAAAGACGATCAACGAAGAAACTGAAGACGCTAGTACAAGTGGTAAATAATGTTATCTCAATTGATATAAATAAACGAAAATACCTACGATAAGAAAAATACCTACGGACAGTCTTCAACAAAAGTGCAGCACCTTTGAGTATTTTAGTTAAATACAAGATGTAAAGGGGATACCCATTTAAGCTGAAACTTTCTTAGAGTTAAAGGTGAGTGATCTTAAGTTGTCCTTTCATTTACTTTGGTCTACTACGATCAAAACTTTAATTGTCTTTTTTAAAAAAAACGGCTGTTTTTTAGTAAAAACAAAACTTCTAAGTTAAAAAAAAAGTTTGAATTTCCAAAAGTTGTAGAATAAATTAAAGTTGTTCGTCTAAACGACTACCTCCTTTCGCCTCCTTTAAAAGGGTATCCTTGTTACACCTTGCGTAGGGACATTTTTTTGTAGGCAGCCAGTAAAGGGAGGTGTTAGGACTGCTACGCTCTGCTGTTTGAAAAGGTGGCGAAGTTCTTATGGTGATTTTTGTTTATTAAAAAAATAATATTTTTATCGATGCAGTTACCGAGAAATGAGCCAATAAGTAACCCTGAGCCAGTTTATTGGCTTAATAGGTAATTTGCGTAAGTACAGAAACCACTCTATGAAGTCGAAATGATGAAATGTTTATAGTATTATGAAATTTAACAATTTTAAATTACTTTAAGTAGGTAGGGTATAACAAATGTTATTTAATAAAAACAAATAAAAACTTGGTGAAAACCACCATGTTTAAATTTGTTTTTACGAAGCTCGCTATTTCGCACGTATTCTAACTAAGAAATGATTCCGTTTGCCGAAACGTCAAGGTCTTTTAACAACCATAATATTATGGTTATCTATTACGCGATTTTGGCCCGCAGTTTAATAATAATGAGAGACGGAAATCGTGTAAGTTTAAAAAGTGTGCAAGAAATTCTAATAAGTAATAAAAACAATAATTATGGTGGATCAGCACTTTCGATGTCGAATGTACAGCCATCAGTTTAAATATCTAAGACATTTACGGAAGAAAATTAGTCGTCAAAATGTTTTTAATTAGAAAAGTTGTGTTTTGGTACGTACTGCAATCTAATTTACTAATTTTAAAAAATAAAATTCTCGTGTCACAGTGTTAGTTATCATACCTCCGAAACGGCTTGACCGATTTTTATGAAATTTTATACTTATGCATATGCAGTAGGTCTGAATATGCTACTGTCTATTTCTCATACAGTGATAAGGGTTGCCCTCCCCTAACATTTATTTTTAATGCTTTAGACCGATTTGGATAAAAATTTGCGATAGTTATTAAGCTGAAAGTGTGTTGTTCTAGACGTCTAGGCGAAAAACTTTTGTTCTACAACTTTTGTTTTCGATAATTTAAGGTTTAAAGTTTACTTGAAATCAGCTGTTTCTTAGAGTTAGATATCATTGACCTTATTTTGTTCTTCACTTAGTTTGGAACTACAATAAAAAATAAAAACAAAAAATTTTTTTTAAAGTTGTTGATCGCAAGTTGTTCGACTAGACGTCTGGACCAACCCCCTTTCGGCTTAAATGGTCATCGTCGGAACACGCTGTATATAGGCTTCAGCCAATGACTATGAAATCCGCACTGTGTGCCGATACAGTATCCCTCGTGTATCTAAATTCTACATAATATGCTTGTAAGGGTTTTGTATGTCGGGCAGATGGTCAACCGAGTGAAATTGTTCATCTGCCCGATTGTCTGTCCATATGTCTGTATGTCATGATTATTTTGACAGTGTCTTGGTGAGCTCAGTGTATGGTGAGCTGAAGTACCCTGAAGGTTTCAAGTTTGGAGTCGCATCTGCATCATATCAGGTTGAAGGAGCTTGGAATGTTAGCGGTATGTTAATTTATATACTTTTTTAATTATCTTCATAAATGAGTAGGTACCTACGATGGCAATCTCAGTTAAGTAACAAAGGTCGATCAAATGATGTGCTAAAGGTGCTAATGGTAGGTACGAATGACATAATACCGCTCAATCTGTACCAATGGTCAGATCCGTCCACATCATGGATAAGCCTGTGGGGTAAACAATGTCTTGATATTGCACCTCAGTCCGGTCGCGGCAGAGTAGGATGATTTAG
The DNA here is from genome assembly GCA_949358125.1 of Idaea dimidiata. Taxonomy (NCBI): domain Eukaryota; kingdom Metazoa; phylum Arthropoda; class Insecta; order Lepidoptera; family Geometridae; genus Idaea; species Idaea dimidiata. The sequence goes on along the minus strand of OX442342.1, from coordinate 11,933,606 downwards.
TACCAGTACGATGTCATAAAGGGCGTTATGGCTTCACCAAGTACAGGATCCCGCAGATCGTGCGAGGCGGAGACACAAAAGCAGGAAAGCGGGATCCCAAAAAGGGTGCAACCGGGGAAACAGCTCGGATGATGACCTCTGTGGCGCGTCGGGCGAACGCTTGGCTGCAAAGCAGAAGGTTGCGGGTTCGATACCCGCTGGGTGCAAATATTTATGTTTAAAAATTAAAAAAATAAAAATAAATATTTGTATCTGGTCTGGGTGTATTGCTATGTATAATATGTTGTATTTACAAAAGAAAAGAATAAATAAAAGTAGTATATCCGTTGTCTAGTCACCGTAACATAAGCTTAGCAGCTTACCATGGGGCTAGATGGCGCTGTGTGTTGGTCACACGATTATGATGATGAGTGGAACTATTAGTAGCTATTATGGCCGAAAACGGATGATTTCTAATTCAGTAAAAAGGCATCGTGTGGTAAATGCCGAGTCAGTTTTTCCTGTACCATCTCCAGATTTAGAGAATGGCACTGATACCAAACCTTAATCTCCATTTTTGCCTGCTATTTACAGATAAAAGCGAACAGGTATGGGACCGACTGACCCATACCCATCCTGAATTCATATCCGACAGAAGTAACGGCGATGTAGCCTGCGACTCTTATCATCTCTGGAGACGAGACATCGAAATGATAGAGGAGCTGGGAGCACACTTTTATAGGTACGACGGACATGCAATAAATTAAGGTTGAATACCTAATAATGCGTTAAGAACTCGAGGCCAAGCTGCGTCCTGGAGGTATCTCTTGTAGAAGTCATTAGACCAAGATAGAGGCCAGAGGCCTTATACAACTCTAGGCACTATGCTGGATTCTAGTTTTTTAAATATTTGGATTGGACGTTTATTTCTCCAGGTTCTCCATATCTTGGTCACGACTTTTGCCCAGCGGATTTGCCAACAAGATCAGCACAGACGGCAGCAAGTACTACAACGACCTGATAGACGGACTCCTTGCAAAGGGTATAGAACCTGTCGTCACACTGTACCACTGGGACCTTCCCCAACATTTACAAGATCTTGGTAAGATATCGACAATTTGCTAAGAGTAGGTACCTAATGAGCGATTTTTCTTTTTTATGGTGGAGTAAAAAGTTTACTTACTTATATACGAGTACATGCCAATGCGAAAGTAAGACCGCTAAACTGTAGATTGGTCGGATGAAGCACGCTGACTTTCTGTTCCATTCCACTCGTCAATGTCCAACATATCCTACCTTACTTAATCTTACTAATAGATGATAATAGTATAAACGCAAAAGTATTATGTATGGATTTATGTGGCTTTGTTACTCTTTCACGTAAAAACTACTGAACCAATTGCAATGAAACTTGGAATATAGGTAGCTGAGGACTCGGAATAACACATAGGCTACTTTTTATCTTTTTACGATATTTCTGTGGGAGCGGGGCGCGGCTAGTTGAAAATAATTCAATTAATTTCGTTTTCCAGGTGGTTGGACCAACCCCCTAATATCAGACTGGTTTGCGGACTACGCTCGCGTAGTATACTCCTTGTACGCAGACCGCGTTAAAACTTGGATCACAATCAACGAACCTGTTGTTGTCTGCGAATTGATCTACAACACAGGCAATTTGGCACCACCTATTTTAGATCCAGAAGTTGCCCCGTACTGGTGTAATAAGCACGTCTTGGTGGCTCATGCGAAAGCTTGGCGGATTTACGATGAAGAGTTCAAGCCCAAATATAAAGGTACGCCATCAACAGAAACTAATATTAGAAAGAGAAAAAGTAGTAAGTCTTAAGTTTTCGGGAGTTTGCATAATAAAACACAATATTTACCGGGTTTTATTCGCGTTTTATTAAATAACGGCATTATTGCAGAGTACTACCGAACCTTCGCTTTTTGAAGGTTAACATTTAACCTTAAAAAGCTAACTGTAAAATCCGGTAAATATTGTGTTTAATTAAAAGAAAAAGTTTAAAAATAAAATAAGACAATTAGCGTGATATAAATACGCGGAAAGCGATGATGTTTTAACTAAGGTATGTATACCTAAAGAAAGATGGAACAAAAAAAAACGGAGATAGCTCGTAGCCCACTGCAGTGGTAGGGCGTTCGCCCAGTAAGCGAATGGCATAGTTCAAAGCTCGCCTCGGTATAATTACGCCTAGCATAGGTACGCCTAGCATAGTTACGCCTAGCAAATTATTTCTGCACTTCCAGGGAGAGTATCAATCACGAACCATGCCTTCTGGTTTGAAGGTGTTACTCCGGAAGACGAACCATCGGCTGAACTAGCTCGTCAGAATTTGGTAAGATGAAAATTCGATACATACCTACCTATAAAATTAAAGAAATTATTCCTAATTCACTAGGAAATTAATAGAGTTTTAATCATTGCCGTGGAAAATTTTGTTGTTTACAATATTATCTGTATTATTTGTAAGGAGTATTAATTACCTATTTGTTTTGTAGATAATCAATAAATTTGTTAATACTTATATAATAATAATTATCTTGTAATACCACTGTAATACTTACGGAATTACAAGATAACTTTAAACTGACTTCAAAAAAGGGGAGATACTTAATTCATCGCGTATAATTTTTTTTAAGAATAGAGACATATTTTAAAGCAAAGATCTACAAAATCACATTGTATGTTCGACACTGACCATGAAAAACTCATGGAAATATGATAATTTATTATCTGTTATACGTCCAGTATCACGGGGCTATGATAATGGAGCCCCGGACCTTTGGTAGGTCGAAGCCAAAATGTAGAGGCGCTTTTAAATTACAATTTGATTGGCAAACTATGAAATGGACACCAAGCGGGCGATTGCCCCTGTCTGCATTATAAAATACTACACAGCCAACTGACCGGATAAATATTGAGAAATCTGCTGATGAAAACTACTTGGGATACAGTAATGTGATGAAAGTGGATTGGCTATCGAGAGAATTATAATGGATTATGGCGCCTGCCGTAACAATGTCCAACAAACACGTGAAAATGGTAGAAGGAGACTTGCCAACGTACAGACTGGACTACCCTAAATCAGCTGAGTAAATTACAGCAAGAGAGCAACAGGGACGTGAGTGCCTGAGGGATGGAGAAATCTAACTGGAATTTAAGTCATCACTGGTATGCCATGAGCAGGTCAACTCATCACTCTCGCGACTCTACTCTGACCGGCCAGTGAAGGCAAGGCGGGGGACAGCTTCCTCATTTTAAATTATTATTAATACATAAATATACATACTTGAAATACACAATTCATTTGTGATAAGTACTTGATCATCATCATCCGAGAGATGTTCCCGGTTGCATCCCTCTCGGGAGCCCGGGGTACACCTGGATAAGTTTTTGTCATCTTTTTTCTAGTTGGGAAGATACTACCATCCTATCTACTCAAAAGCAGGTGGCTGGCCACCGTCCATAGACAAGATCATGCAGGAGAACTCGAAGAAGAAAGGTTACGTCTCGTGGTCTAACTGGCCATCATTTACTGATGAAGAAAATCAATTGATTAAAGGTAATTTTTACGGAGGGCTAAATCTCCAAAATGCGTCGTGACTGACTGACAGACTGATGGATCAACGTACAGTCTAAACCGCTGATAATTATCACCATCCGAGCGAAGTTCCCGGTTGTTCCGTCTCGGGAGCCCGGGGTCCGCTTTCCTACTTTTACGTTTCCAAACCTATTTATTTACTATTATTATTTAATTTTCTAGACGCCAGAGCAAGCATAATCAGACGGGTGATCGGTCCTCTCATGTTGGGACCATTTCACCAGGGTTTGGGTTAACTGGTAACTCACGGTGATGGCGACCCACTGGATCTACCTGTTACTTAATAACAGAATTTTAATAACTGCCCTATTGTAATGTCACTCAGATCACTCTCAGATAGGGTATCTGAGTTTCAAACCTCAATTACCGCTAATAGTTACGACTTTGACAGTTGAAACTTGGACACGTGTGATCATTTTATATTGTTTCCCAAATTGAAAGGTTTTTTTAAAACCCCCATCAGATTTGGCCTTACGAATCCAAGATGATCTTGGATTATTTTTTTAGTTTAAAACGTTGGTAAACAATAGTCCGTGCCCCAAGTATTGTACTGCCTTTATAACCATCAAGCTTTTATTTAAAATTGTAAAATTAGCTTCTTTTTTGTCCTATGTTTGCCCGATGCGCCACAGAGGCCGTCGACCCTGTGGCGCGTCGGGCAAACGCCGTACTGCAATGTAGAAGGTTGAGGGTTCTATTTTCTCCGGGTCCAAGTATTTATGTTTGAAAATAAGTATTTGTATCTGGTCTGAGTGTTTCTATGTATCATATTATATTATGTATGTATTTATATCTTTTGTCTAGTAAGTACTTATAGTACAAGCCTAGTGCTTAGTTTGGAGCTATATTGCGATGTGTGCAATATCATGAATCAGCTCCTTAAGTTATTGATTTAGTTACTTCAAATGTAAAATTATGAATGTTAAAATGTTCAATGTCAAGCTATTGAAGCTTGACATTAAGTCAAATCATGTAGGGAGGAAGGAAGAGGTAATTCAAAAGTTTCTAATTCTGTACCGACACCATTTTTTCCAGGAACATTTGATTTCTTAGGCGTCAACTCGTACACAAGTCGGACAGTGAGACCAGCACATCCTGGGGAAGTTCTTGCACCATATCCGTTTGGTGACATTCCGGATTTAGGCTTCAAATTGGATCACGATCCTAACTGGCTGCCTACTGCATCTTCATGGAATTGGGTAGGTTTCCACTTACCTACCATACTTATAACTTATCATACTTCCACTTATCATCTAGTAGGAATAAACCAATACCTATTACCTAGTAGCCTTTCTTAAAAGCTGCAGCGACCTAACTACGTATCGAAATAGAAATGAGTCCGCTAGACGCTACGTTCATGGAGTACCAAAATGAGCTTTTGTTACCTTAATTCATTAGACGAAACTTTGTGTTTAGTCTTCTATAGCTGTGCTCGCGACTTCGTTCATGTTGTTCGAACAACTACCTACCGCAGTGCAAAAATCCACACTTAAACGGACGACCATAGAAGTACTGATCTGTACCTTGATGGGCTGTGGGGATTTTTTCACAGCAGAAGGTAAATAGTAGTAATAAAAAAGAATAATTTAAAGCGGACTTCATATTCAGTTTAATTATTTATGATCTATTTCCATATTAACAAACAATACACAAATCGGATTATATTATACTTAATAGGACGTTTGTAAACTATTTTTGCAAAATTTGACACTCCTCAAGTTTCTGAGATTTCGTGATAAAGTGAGTCAGTAATTTCCCTTTTATGTATATAAACTCAATAGAATCATAATAGGTAGGTAGATATATTATAATAGATAAGATAATTTGTTTTTTTCGTGTAGTGGTGTGCAATTGTGCATCAACATTTATGGTTATTTCCAGGTGAATCCAAAAGGCATCTACAATGTATTACAGTGGATAAAAAATGAATATGGAGATGTGGAGATCCTCATCACGGAAAATGGTTACGCCGAAAAAGGTGGACTTGATGATCAAAACAGAGTCAAGTTCTACAGAGATTATTTAGAGCAGGTCAGGATGAAAAATGTAAAGTTTAAAGAAATGAATTAAATAAATAATCCTTAATCCATTTATATTTATGCTTGCAGATCTGGTTAGCCATTAATGATGGAGTCAACGTGATGGGGTACACGGCGTGGACTCTCATGGATAACTTCGAGTGGATGGACGGATACCAGTAAGTTTTACTTAAGACCAGGCATAACTGTCAGTTTAGGGTATTTGAGGTATGTTAAGTTGCCTCGTTCAACCTCGCCGAGTGCGTGGGTGGCTTGATCTATTTATTGGCTTGATCTGTGATGTCAATTGAATTTGACGCGTTTTCGACGAGTGAGCTCAAGTCTCGCTCCAGAGGCTTATCAGCGAGTCTTCGTTCCTAGAAGACTGTCCACTTGACAACTTTTGAAATATCAATTACAAAAAGTTTTGCTTTAATATAATATCAAAACGGTCCTGTTGAACCCAGTTCGTCCCAGTCTGTCCTTATCTAACTAATCGACGAAAACTAAAGTGAAAAAAGGACAGACTTTGGTCTTAATAACATCGAACAGGACCGTTTTTTATGTACTATTTCTACGGCTAAGGTAACTTTTCTATTAAGAAATCAGTAAGTGCATGGGTTATGTGTTTATTGGGACTTACTACCTACTCTCCCGCTACTTCTATTTTTTTTGTCGAAATTGCAAAATGTAGCCGAATTGACTAAAACCTCTTTTTGTTTATTCAACAGATCTCAATACGGTCTATACGAAGTGGACTTCGACTCTCCAGAACGTACGAGAACACCGAGAGCTTCTGCTAAACAATACGCGAACATTATAAGAACACATTCGCTCGATATTGACCAAAAGACTTCTAGTTAAGCGTGCTAAATCTTAGCGTGGCCATCGCCACTTACCATCAGGTGAAATAGGTAGGTAGGTACTCAGTCAGACTCTTGAAGACATTTTTTAGCTCCTCGTGTCACATCGTCGTCTTCGCTCCTAGAAGACTGTGCACTTGACAACATTTCAAATATCGATTTTAATCATGTTCTCTAAGGTTAAGGTAGTTTTTACTTTGATATATCAAAACGGTCCTGTTGAACCCAGATGGTCCCAGTCTGTCCTTATCTAACTAATCGATGAACACTTAAGTGAAAAAAGGACAAACTAGGATCTCTGTAACATCAAGCCGAACCGTTTTTTTGACGAAGTAAGCTTTCTAATTACTATTCATTGGCTTGTGGGATAACCATACAATTAGTACATGGTTATCCCACAAGCCAATGCAATAAAAGAATCTTGTAGTTTAACTGTCTTCAAATCAAGCTTTTACACTCGAAGATTGTTACCGTCATATTATTTGGTCACTTACCATTTATTATACTATGGGCTGATTTTACAATTCCCTAGATAGAGATATCTGACAAATAAAATGTAACACCACCGAATAAAAAACGTCACTGTTATGTACCTACGGAGGTACCTAACTAGATACTCTTATTGATTTGAATAAGATTATGTCTAGGAGGTAGTTAAGTATGATTTCTTAGGAATGTAAGGTAGATTGGTAAACTTCACTTTGTGTGTGTGCTCCCTAGCTCAATAAATGTTCAATGTAACTCCGCGTTTTATTAAACATAATAGTCACTATGATATTAAAAGAAAACAAAATTTGAGAGCTTTTAAATTGGTTGGGTTCGAATTTATTCGACAGGTATCTTTTATCTGAGGAATGAAAAATCGGTCCTAAGTTGTATTGTGTAGCTTTTTAATAAAATGTTAATAAATCAAACAAATCAAAATAATTTAATTTACTATCCTTAAACATCAAACAAATAAATATTGCACCACATTACACACAGCGCATTCTAGCCCCAAACTAAGCCCTAGGGCTTAAAGTTACACAAGTTAAAGTACAAGCCTAGGCTTGTATGTACTATGGGTACAAGACATATAATACACCCAGAAACAGAAACAAACATTTATGGTCAGCAGAAATATTTGTTCCCGGCGGGAATCGAACCCGCAACCTTCTGCGTTGCAGTCCGAGCTTCGCCCGCCGCGCCACAGAGGCAGTTTGTAAACCTGATGTAAACAGTGGCACTAGCTTCATCATGAAATGCTAATCGAACTCTATAATGCCCTGCTCCATAATGGACCTCTTAAATAAACCAAGGGGCATAGGGTGTCAATATTATACACAGCGTTTAAAATAAAACCAGTATGAGTCACACAAAATTGTATAGTAATTTAATAACAAAATATGAGACGCAACAAAGTTATCACATAATTTCACAAAAAAAAAACGATTATCTTAGAATAAAAGAAATATCTGTTCTTTTACAGTTAAAACTTCGTTTTCATAAACTTTTACTAAACACACTATACCTAGTTAAAGTTGTCGTATCTACTTACCACGTAAATTAGCTGTGGTTTACGAGGTAAAAGGAGATATGTACGATTTTAAAGAAATATGTTTATTGTTTTACTATAAGTATTATTCGCGCTTGCGGCCAACGAAAGGTTAAAAACAGGTTATTATTCACCATGTTTTATAGTGGTTGGTTTTAAAACATGGTCAATACCCTGATTTTAAATAATATTTGTAGTAGGTATAATATGGAAGGAGATATATCTGCAAATTAGCCTTTTGTGTTTAAAACTGATACATATTTTATTATATTACATATTTACTACATATTTTTTATTTTAAACTATATAAGTACATTTTGTCAATTAAAACAATAGTGTTGTTACCAAAATTACTTAATAACGGGATATTTACCATGTTTAATAATTTATTCGCGGAGCTCGATATTTCGCTAGTAATTCCAACCAGCTTGTTCACGAGACTGAGACAGTCTCGAAGACAGCTTGTTCACGAGACTGAGACAGTCTCGTGAACAAGCTGGTTGGAATTACTAGCGAAATATCGAGCTCCGCGAATAAATTATTAAACATGGTAAATATCCCGTTATTAAGTAATTTTGGTAGTGAAAATAACGATGTTAGTTTAAAATCGTATAATAGTGTTGTTTATTTTTTTTAGCTATAGCGTAAAATTGCTAAATATCGACTTATCACCTTTTACTTTATAATGACAGATACTTTGAATAGCACAAAATGTAGTTTAATAAACTTTAACGTTAACGTTGTGTGTTAATAAACGTTTATGAATAAAAAAGTATCTAAGTATGTCTTTTCGGTCACTTAATTCTAACATTGAACAAGCGAACATCGATGATTATAAGGCGCATTTTAAATACACGCTAAGGAAGATTTTATTGCCATACCCGCTTGAAGCCTTTCAGGAATAATCCATAGGCTTCAAGACACGAAGCTTCATCCCAATCGGTTTAGTAGTTTTGTGTGAGGAGTTAATAAAATATACAAACTTATAAATCGCACGGGTGAGTAGGTCCCCGAAATGCGTTGTATAATCGTTTCCAGACACCGCGCTTAGAACAATAAAGTGAAGCCAATTGCAATGAAACAATTTTATCTAACGTTTTCGCGATTTTGCATAATAAAACACAATATATACCGGGTTTTACTCGCCTTTTGTTACAGTTGGCTTTTTCAAGGTTGACAACCAGTCAACCTTGCCAAGCCATTGTATATATTGTGTTTGAATTTCAGTAATACTAAATGCATGAGTAAAACGTTTCAGCGCTAACTTGGACACCTGGAATAAAACATAAGTAACTTGCCTCGTGAGGAAATTTAATTTGAATTTTAGTTTTATAATTAGTTTTAATTTTAGCTATTAACTTTTTTTTATTGTTTTGTTTCTTGTTTAATAAATTCTGGCTTGATTGATAAGTAACTTTGTATCCCGATAATCCCGCGGGAACGGGACTTACGCGGGTGATACCGCGGGGCGCAGCTAGTAGTATATAAAAAACAAATAGTAGCATTGAGACGTATGACACGAGTAACAGCCGTTTGCCAACTGAGCGTGGAAAAGTATTACTCATGCATTTAGTATTACTGAACTTGGCTTCACTTTGTTGTTCCGTGCACGGTGTCTGGAAATTATTACATAGTCTGAGTGTATAATATAAGAATACAATAAGCTTTTTATTTTATTTATTTAAATTGTATACTCGTTTTTGTACAAATGTGCGTTAACTACAGTTTCTTTGGTGTTATTTTTTTACATAATTTAATTGTGTGTTTGCAAAATGTAACTTAGTTTTAGACATTTTTGAATGGAGACATTCTCTTGGAGAAATATAACAACTGTACCTAACAAATAAAAACATTGTTTTGAAAAAAAAATACCAAAAATTTACCTTCAATAAATGAACTAAGAATTATTTATTGTATGTACAGTCAGCATCAAAAGCCGATGACCACATTCATGGAGACACTCTTAAAATAAATGTCCTGTTTTTTTGACACTCCACAATAAAATTATGATGTATCTACCTAGTCTACAGCGATTTTGAAAATAAATAATAAATAAATTCTGTGACCAACACATAGCGCCATCTAGCCCCGTGGTAAGCTGCTAAGCTTGTATTACGGTGACTAGACAACGGATATACTACTTATATTTATTTTTCTTTTGTAAATACATACATATTATACATAGAAATACATCCAGACCAGATACAAATATTAATTTTAAAGTATAAATATTTGCAACCACTGGGAATGGAACCCGCAATCTTCTGCATTGCAGCCAAGCGTTCGCCCGATGCGCCACAGACGGTCGTCAAAATCTGAATGTGGTAATTAAATAAATAAAAATAAATATTGCACGACATTACACTCAACGCAATCTAGCCCCGAACTACGTTTGTGCTATGGGCACCGGATAACGAATATACTACTTACATATTATACTTTTTTTTTGTAAATACATAGAAATGATACATAGAAAACATCCAGAACAGAAACAAATATCTATTTTTAAGCATAAATATCTAAATAATAAAGCATCATCCGATGGCAATCAACCCCGCAACCATCATTAACTTTTGATGCTGACCGTACAACAAAGACTCGTTACAAAAAAAAACTGTAAGTAATTGTGATTCTAAATTATATTATATCTTAGACCTAAAATTTATTGTTAAAATCTACTACTAAAATTCGTGAGTTTTACTTAAAAAAGCTAAGCTTTGTCTACATTAATATCTAAACGATATAAATAAAAAGGAAAAAAGCTTTTTAGATTTGTCTTTTATTTTCTACAGTTATTTTTATCGACTATAATTATTATTCGTTAATACATAGACAGCCCATACCTATCAGATCTTAGCAACGCTATTTATCAAAACTTCATAAGAACTTGAGGCCGAATTTGTAATGCAATAAAGCAGTAGGTATAAGTGTTTAGTTACCAGCGACGTTACGGCGCAACTTCCGTCGTAATCGGCATCGAAATCCGACTGCGCAAAGGAATAACCCGCGCGGTGAAAACGACAGCGTTTATTAATTCGAAAGGGGTCAAGTGGTCCCTGGACCCAGTTTCGTGGGGGACGACTTCACCCCTAACGCTGATTTGCATGCATTTGAAGCCGGCGCCGTCGAGTTGAGCTGTCATTGAATGCGAGGTCTCTCGAGCTGCCGGTTTCAGTGACAGTTGAACTCGACGGCGTCGCCTTCAAATGCATGCAAATTAACGCTATGGTTAGAGCCGCGCATGTTATTCCTTTGCGCAGTGGGATTTCGATGCCGATTACGACGGAAGATGCGCGGTAGCCTGGCTGATCAGAATGAGAAAAAATAACCAATTTTGAATATTAGCTCTCCATATCCTCTGTCAAAAATAAAAAAAATACAATTGAAAGAATTACTTCGATATGTTAATTCGTTTCCGATTTATAGAAGTAAACGTGCGATGCGGACTCGTACTCGGGTGTGACGTCATCTCACACTCGCCCAGTCCGCTCGCGCTCTATGTGTCGATGTCACAGTACATGTCGTCTAACGTTTTGATTAGGGGGAGCGATGTAAATAGTGTCACGTGATTGTCAGCGAGACTCAATATTTATCGTAAGTTTAAATGCCTGTAAAATCAAAACTAATATGTATTTTTGACTACAACAAAAACTAGTTAGTGTATTTGTATACATACAAGCTTTACTGTAACAAACTTTCAACCGATTTGGCATTAGTACCTATTAACAATCTTCATTACTGATACCTATTATTTTATTAAAAGTATGGACGTTTCGTATTTGTATTTCTGTATAATATTAAGTCAGTAGGTACACAGATAAAACGAGGATGGCTATTTAAGCTGAAAGGGGGTTGTTCTAGACGTCTAGACAAACAAATTTTGTTCTACAACTGTTAGAAAAATCGTAGTATTCGAAAATATTAAGTTTAAAATTTACTTGACACCTGTTTTTTAGACTTAGAGGTCATTGACCTTCATTTGTCTTTTCATTTAGTTTTGTCCACTACAATTAAAACTTTAATTATGTATGTTAGTCAATAAGGTATATTATATTTTTATGGATTTATTAGGCGTCTATCTATGTTGCATTATATTGGTACCTCGATTACTGCGATACAAGCATGTGCTTAGTGTAGAATCGATGTCTGATAAAATATTTAATTTGATAAATGTCTATTAAGTGTCATAGTTAATAAATAAATGTTTGATTTTATTTTATTTTCAAAAACAGCTGTTTTTCTTTCAGTGAAACATAACCTCGGAATTTAAAACAAATTAAGTTACAATTTCCAAAAGTTGTAGAACAAAATGGGTTCGCCTAGACGTCTAGAACGGCTTAAATCCATCCTTGTATAGCGTGTTTCGGGACCAATTTACAATTTCACTAGATATTTATTCGAGTCACTCCCACTTGTTCTGTTGAATAGTTCTTTTTTATCTTTAGATCAGTCACATATAAGACTATGCTTTACACTAGGCTTCAATGTCAACCCTTCCCTCCATTTCTGTTTGTTTAATAAATATAAAACTGGTTTTCAATCACAAGTTTCGTGAATAAAACTGGGAATTCCATTCCCGTTTGTTCTGTGAACAGAACCAAAGGTAAAAAAAAACCCAGTAGTTCTGTCGACGGACAGAACAGGTGAAAGTGATTTTTTTTTCGAAATATTTTAAGGAAGATTTTGAGCTTACTTAAGTGAAAGTTTTCTTTAGAGTAATTTGTCAATCAAACAAAAAATAGTTTATAATTGTAGTAAGGTTATTCCACTATCTTGCATTTGGCCGTGGAACTAGTGAGAATTATACTGTTCTCTAACATATATAATTTTTATTTTCAAACTATATGTATACGTTTTAAGCTCTTTTTGTATTTACATTAAAGCCGTTCGATACGTACTTGCAAAATATACCTTAAGGCAACGAGAATGTGGTTCATAGTTGTGTGTCTTTACTTTTAAATTATGGTACATGTCTGACGGTGCAATTGTACTCATGCCACCTTATTACAGAACAAAATCTAAGGTTAAAGAGTAAAGAGACTAAAACTAAAATAGCGGCATATTCCACTAATCCCCTTACTCAATCCCCTGCCCAGGGGATATGTGGACTTTTTCTCCACAAATCCCCTGGCGGCGATACAACGGGACTAGCAGGGGATTTGTGGACAAATAGTCTACAAATCCCCTTAACCGAAATTTACATTCCTTTTTTTTATCAAATAAAAACAGTGTGTTACGTAGTTTCAGTCTTCGTGTTTTATTTACATAATATACGAGTGGTGAACAAAATCACAGAATAATCACTTTCATCAATGTTGATTGAGTTTCATAAATCTAAACACTCTTATATATGTAAGTACCTTAATCTATACTTATAATAAAATCGGTGTCTGTTTTTGAAAGATATTTTGAAAAAAACTATTTTTAGAGGTATGTACTAACAGACCCCATTTCCTTGTTAACTTTTCGTCTGTTTGTCCGTTTGGATGTTTATCCGTTTGTCTGTTTGCCTGTGCCTTTGTACGCGCTAATCTCGGAAACGGCTAGACCGATTTCAATGAAATTTGGCATGCAGATAGCATAACACTTCTATTAACATATAAGCTACTTTATCCGGATATCAAGTCCGGATATCCGGATAAAGAATAAATAATCCATAATATCGTTGTTTTTGAATCATCGGCATCCATCGTCATCCATTGTCATTGATCGTCATCCATCGTCATCATCACTTACTGACATACAAATTTTGCCTTACTTCACCTACCTACTACAGTGCAAATATCCACACTTAAACGGACGACCAGGGAAGTACTGATGATGCCAGGCGCTACCACGCCTCGCATTTGTCTATAGTAAGCAGTAAATAAATATTTATTTACTTTGAAGTAAAAACTTTTTCCCAACTTTCTTCCGACTTTCTCTACGAAGCTTGTTTCACAATGACTGTAATCTGGTCCTAGTTCAACTATTGTAAAAAATGTCCATTACAGTCTACCTATTACCATAAAATATCATTTACATATAGCTATCATAGGAAAATATATCAAGAGCCATCAAAAAGCTATCAAGTTGAAATAAAAGTGCCGTAAGTATAACTTATAAGTTTGACCAAACTACATTCCATTGTGACCCTTATGTTCATGACGCTAGAGCTCAACCAAACACGAATTTTACGTATTTTATCGAGCGGTTTTCTGACTTGTAAAAAAGTGTTTCTACAATGATATTTAAAATTTTGATACGATACATACCAAAAGACTGAACCAAATAAACTAATTAACACTAATTTACCACTAAAATCACCCACTTAACATTATTTGGAACAATTAATTATCACGTTCACACAAACTGCAAAAAAAAAATGGCGGAACTAAAAAATCTGAAAACAAAAATTTGCAAATCCAAGTTTTTTTTCAACTGGCGGTAATATTACTGTCAATGACAAATGACGTAAAATATATCAGAGCAGCCCATGAACAAAAGTTATTCTAACAAAAATCCACTCTATTTCCACATTAGAGTTTCAAGTGGTCTGGGTAGGATGTCCCCCCGGTCGTACATCGACACTCAGAGCATTTTTCAGTTTTTATTAGCGTATCCTCCCGGTGGAACATCATCGCCGCCGGACGAGTTAAATATAAAACCAATTTGAGTTAAGAAACTAGTTTTCACAAAAAAAATTTACAATAAATAAATAAAAATATAGAAATAATATTTTCCGTTGCTTACATTAAAATAACTTTTATTATAACTAATTATACAAGATGTAACAGGTAAGCCCTTTTAATCTGAAAGGGGGTTGTTCTAGACGTATAGGCGAACACCTTTTGTTCTACGACTTTTGAAAATTCGAACTTTTTTTTGAAAATTTTGAGATTATGTTTCACTGGAAAACAGCTGTTTTTGAAAATAAAGGTAATTGAAGGTTTGATTGTAATAGACCAAACTAAATGAAAGAACAACATAAGGTCAATGACCTCGAACTCTAAGAAACAGCTGATTTTCAAGTAAACTTTACACCTAAATTTTTCGAAAAGTACTTCGAATTTTCAAAAGTCGTAGAACAAAAGTTGTTCGCCTAAACATCTAGAACAACCCCCTTTCGGATTAAAAGGGCTTACCTGTTACATCTTGTATATTGATTCCAATGAAACTTGAAATAGTTATAGGTAGCTGGAGACCTGAAATAACACATTGGCTTTTTAGCCGCATATTCTCGCGGGAACGGGATCGTTTCGATACAAACATCGGTAAAAATAATTGATTTATAATCGGATCGTTAGCTCTAATCATAGGCTCGGGAGATACTTAATCCATTTTTGTGACATCTTAATTATTTTATTTTAATTTTGTAAATATTATGTTTTATTTATAGACCTACACCGATTTTAAGTATAGGTTAAGGGGATTTGTGAACTTTTTGTCCACAAATCCCCTGGCGGCAACAAGGCGGGATGCTCAGGGGATTTGTGGATAAAAAGTCTACAAATCCCCTGGGCAGGGGATTGAGTAAGGGGATTAGTGGAATATGCCAAAATAGCGAGGTGATTTTCGTCGTGAGATTTATGTTAATAGAGATATTATATCGAAAGCACATGGCGGATATCCATAGAAAAGCCATGTTTTTTCGACATATCTCTAATATGACATAAATCTCACGGGCGAGAATCCAGGCCCAGGCCCAGGACAAAAAATCTGAAAATAATAGAAAAAAGAGAGTCGTTTACAGAATGACCGTCCTGTTTAGACACACCACAATTATTATGGTGTATAGCGATTTGTGATTTTGCAAACACTCGTGTGATTTAATTATGATAAACACACACTCGTGTTTTAGGTTTTATCATTATAAAAAGTCACATTATTTGCTATTTTGTAATTATTTACCCGACGTAATTATCAACCCTTTTCCCTTTTGGTGCTCATTTACGTAAGTATTACTACTTGAACGTTTAAACCAGGTTTTACACTTAGACTCGGTTCTGTAATAAGGGGGGTTCTAGTCCCAAGTGTGCGTGTGTATTTATGTACTTAAAGTAATATTTAGGATATTCTTATATTTTGATCGAATAGACTTCTATCGATGGCTACATTGTTATTTCTTAGACTTAATGTTATATTTTATTAATCATTTTAATCTAAATTATAATATAATAACTTGGTAACATTAAATTATAATAATTATAATGGAATCACAACGTTCATGATATGGTCAAAATAATCTTCTTCCTACTAATATTATAAAGCTTAAAGTTTGTTGGTTTTTACTGAACCGATTGCGATGAAACTATAGGTATGTGGAGATCTAGAACAACACATAGGCTAGTTTTTATCCGGCTTTAATATGTCAGATATGGCATATTGAAGCCGGATCTGACATGGCGTATATGGCACATTGAACGAATACCCGGGATAGGGACTGACGCTGGTGAAACCACGGGACGAAGCTAGTTCAATATACTTTTTTAAAGTCATAGCTAAAAAACTAAAGCCAGTGAATGAAAACTCAATATTAACCGAGTTTTACTTGCGTTCTCAGTCAACCTAGAAAATATTGTAACTATGCCATTAATAAATAAAACGCGAGTAAAACCCGGTAAATATTGTGTTTCAAGTGAATACAGTATTGTAATTGTAATACTTGATAAAATGAGGTAGGTGAACCATAGACAATGTAATATGTAAAGCGGGATTTACATTACGAAACTAGTGGCAAGCTATTTATAGTCATTTTCACAAAAAAAAAAATGCGTAGATGCTGTATTAAACCCCCATGAGTTTTTTGCGGCTTTTTCTCATGTGTAAAATGGATATTTGCAATCTAAACTCTTCTTATACAGTAACTTTTGATGCAAATATGGCACAGACAAAACATACTAATATGAGACCGTAGTGTAGAGTTACCGACTGCAATGCAGTAGGCTGTGGGAGTGTGAGTTCGATTCCCACCCGTGCAAATATTTATGCTCAAAAATAAATATTCGTATCTGGTCTGGGTGTCTATCTATGTTTAATTTGTATGTATTTACAAAAAAAAAGTATAATACGTCGTATATCCGTTGCCTAGTACCCATAGGTCAAGCCGTAATGTCGTGCAATAGTTATTAAAAATCGGTATTTCCACAATGTTGATAATAAAAATTACGGTATTTTTTAATTTATTTTTTCGAAAAGTGAGTTTAATTTAAGTCGAGAAATCAAAAGAAAATCTATACAGCAGCGGTACTATTTTATGGGTCATTCTCACTAGTTCCAGTGAATATCTGTTCCGTGGAACTAATTTAATTTAATTTTAATTTTAATTTATTCGGAAAGCAAACGGTAACAATAACAGAGAATTTAACAAAAATAATACCTATACACCACTTACATGCTTTCGCATATAAATACCAAGAATTAATGCCACATTCATACACATGTTAACAAACACTGACTACTGAGACTTTTTATTCTCACTAGTTCCACGGCCAAATGCGATGGAACTAATGAGAACGAATATTCTCAGTAATTCCACGATCTATTTGATGAAATAGACTGCTTTTGTGAAATTTACTTTATAATGCATGACACTAGTTTCGTAGTGTAAATTACACATACTTATGAGTATCAACAGCAAAAATTAATTTGAGGACTGGCCTCTTAAGTTGAGAAGACCTGTGGAAGATTTTTGTTCCAAAAAATGAAAAAAAAAAACATGACGTTCACAAATTATCTAGACAAATAATAACAATTTAAACAATTTAAAAAAACAACAACAATAATTTGTGCAGATTAAGAACCGTTTGTGTTAAAAAATAACAATTTTAATGTAACCGTTTTTAACCCGGTTATCGGTTTTCAGTAACGGTTACAAGGTATTTAACAAAAACAGATAACAATATTAAATAATTTAGTACCGCAATTATTACTTGTAGCGTTTTTTTTTTCGTTTATTTCACAGGTGACGGTATTAAACCGTTTCAACATTATTTTAACAAAGAAATAGACATGTGATGTACCTACAGCACACTACTTAAGCGTTATTTTATAATTTATAAGTTTATGGCGAGCTTTCGTCATCGACTTCCTTAATGACAGCATCTGATTCCCATCTCGCCCGGTCTGCTAGTAACGATTGTAGTTTCTGAAAGAGCAATATTTTTAACTGTTATTCAACCGGTTTCTAAACGGTTAAATAACAGGGTATTTCTTAGTATTTATAGTATAAATGGCTAATTTATATTAATCGCTTAAAGCTATCGATTCTTCACAACCTGTGGATGATGCAACTGCTTTTTATGAAAAAAAAAATGGCCGCGGTGGGATTTGAACTCACGACCTCCAGATTATAAGGACGCTTCTTATTGAGTAATTACAATCAACCAAATTGATATTAAGGCAGTATTTTTTTTTTACAAGTGAGGCTCGTGGCGCGATCAGAGTAACTTACCTCAGGTTTATCCAGTACAATGATTCTGTTTTCAATCTTAGGCGCGAGTTCACACGATTGTTGTTCCAAGTCATCTAAAGACGCTCGTCGTGTCAATCTGGAAAAATACCATTACATTTCAAAACCGTTTGAGTAACGGTATGAAACCAATTACATCAAATTAAAATAATAAAAAAAACGGTATAATTGACGAGGATATTCCCGTTGGTATTTTTTTCTTAAATTTAAAATCAGTTTCATCTACCTAGATTGATTTCGATAAACGATTTCAAAACTTAGACCAATAATGTACAGCCTTACGCATTGTTAAAATTGTTTCAAACGATTTCATATTGGTAATAAATACGTGAAACTGGCTGAAATTGGCTAATCCTAACGGCTTTCTTCAGCCTATGGTGACTTTACAACGTAGTTTAACTACCCCACACAAGATGTCACTAGCTTTATCGATATTATGATGATGATAATATAACACTGCAATAATAACTAAAACCTATAGAAATGTTAATAGAATAAATTCCAGTTATTTTAGACTGGAGGCCGACTTCTTCTTCTTTTTTTTTACATGGCTATATTCCATATTATGGACATTAGCCAGTGTCAAGTATTATTAATATTTGCAAGTTATTTGCATCGAAACAGTCAAGTCGTCATAGAAGTCGTGGGAATCATTGTAAAGTGGCGGACATATACAATGATTGTTTACGGAGCTTTGGAGACAACGCTAAAGTTCATGTTTTACACCGATTTTCATTTTCACTCCACTTGTACACCTTCACGAAACTAAATTGATTAATATGCCCCCGAAATTAAACAATTTACACGCATTTAAACTAGGTTTTGCGAAAATAAAAATTTTGCAAAACATCACCACAACGCGTTCATGCCAAAACACAAAGAGGCCGAATTTCTAAGGCGTCTTTATGACACAAAGTGTCGCCATCTATCATCAAGTAGAATTAACAAAATGCACTAAAAATTACGTCATCAAATTGGATGACGTCATGGCCTGGATTATCGCGGGAACGGGAGTAAAACAAAATTCGTATAGTCTAAGCACGCAGCGGAAATCGAACCCGCAACGTTCCGCATGGCAGTGAAGCGTCCGACCGTCGCGCCACAGAGGTCGTCAAGTAACAAACAAGTACCTAATTTCTTCTATGGTTTTCGCGATTTTGCATAATAAAACACTTTATTTATACTTTTTTTTTTTTCTGAGAGGACATCTCAGTCAACTCTGAAAAAGCCAACTGTAAAGTTGGCGAAAGCTCGGTTCGTTTTAAAACCACGAATAAAAGCGTGATAAAACCGGATAAATAATAGTTGTTTATGCACCGAGGTACTATAGTCCTGTCTTATATAGCGGGCGTCATATTGAATCCAAAGCGTACGAAGGACTCTAGAGGGTTAACTCCCGAGCGCAGCGAGGGTGTTAAAAACTTAACTCCTGAGCGAAGCGAAGGAGTTATGTACCTAGAGTCCTGAGTGAAGCGTGGGATTCAAGCGCCCAAGATAAAGACAGACTTTAGTACCGAGGTGAATACTCTACTTTACACATCTACTGCGAGACAATAAAAGGGCTACAAAAATAAGCATTTAACTAACAACAAAACAATAGGTTAATGCAACGTATATTAAATATATTGACAGCTCTATATTAATTAAATTTAACAATGTTACACCAAAATGACGAAACCACACATCGGCCTTAGCTGATGAAAAAAAAAGTGGGGGCTTTATACTAACCAAAACTTTTTACTTTACCCTTCCGTCCGTGAAAATAGAAGAAAAATAGCTCAGTTTTTATTTTTTTTATGTGTTATGTCTAAGTGGCCAGTTCGAAATGGCCGTATGCTACCAGAACCTTATTTCCAAATTTAAATTACTTTATGCCCTAAGGTTATAATGAGCACTTTATGCACCTAGGGAATAAACACTCGCTTTACGTTGACCTTTTTGGTCAAATAAAGTAACTTTGTAGAGCAGTAGGTGTGTAAAGTGTTTTATTAAACAAGTACCTGTGCGCGTGTGGTGGATGTGGCCCCCCTTCCCCCCTCCCCCCCTCCCCCCCCGCGGCGGACGACGCGCGGCGGAGGGGGGGCGGCCCGGCCAGCTCGCTGCCGTCCAGCATCTTGACCAGGCTGTGTCTGGAATGGGGCAGGAGATCAGTTGGTCGTGTAACTCATACGGATATTATTCACTCAGTAATTACAACACATACATCCGAAAACCTAACAAAATATAATAAAACACTTTATTTACCGGGTTGATCCTATGCTGTACTTATGCTGATCCTATGTTGAACCTTTCCTGATAATGTTGAACTTATGTTGATTATATGCTGAACCTATGCTGATCCTTTCCTGATCTTAAGTTGAACCTATCCCGATCCTATGCTGATCCTATTCTGATCCTATGTTGAACCTATGCTGATCCAATGTTGAAGTCAAAATCAAAAATTTATTTATTTAATTAAGTATTCGATCACTTTAAATACGTCGAGTGTTCTTACAACTATGACTCTAGTGTGGCTTTGGAACGCACCCTCCGATGAAAAAAAGCCACAAGAAATCCTATTTTGAACCTATGCGGATCCTATGCTGAGCCTATCTTGATCCTAACTTGGGACCTTACCGCGCAACTGTTTTTTAACCCTATCCGATCCTGATACCATGCTGACCCTATTCTGATCCTATCCTCACGATCCAATGCCGATCCTGTGCTGACCATAATATGCTGATCCTATCCTCCTGACTGATGCCGACCCTATGCTAAGCCTATGTTGATCCTATACTGATTCTATATCCTATGCCGATCCTGTGCTGACCCTATGCTGATCCTTTTAGATTTCCTGGGGATCCAATTTTGTATTAACCGATTGAACCGATTGCGTTGAAACTTTGAATATAAGTAATTGGATACCGGAAATAACGTATAGACTACATTTTATCCCGATATTCCCGCGGGAACGGGACTTAGGCGGGTGAAACCGCGAGGCGCAGCTAGTACAGTTTAATATAATAAAAAAAAAAAAAAAAAAAATTGCGATGTTTTGTAATAACGTAGCAACTCAAGCTACACCTATAGTAAACTACGAGTAGTATGAGTTTTAGTTTATCGATCATTAAATTTACTTTCATTCGTCTATCATTTGTGGTTATTTAGAATTTATTCAAGTTACAAAACTAATAAAAAAAACCCTCCAAAGACAACTAATTCTTTAAAAAAATACAAAAAAACTAGATAACAAAAAAAAACCATGCCATCAATAAAATAAAAAATGGTAAAAGTGTCAAACACCTTCACACTAAAAAACAATCATCCAAAGTAAATAATATAATATTTACAAATAAGTAGATAATACATACACAATATTAAATAGACATGATCTGAAAATAAAATTATAATGTTTGTAACAAAATGGTATGTTCAGTTTTTGATATATTTTAATTAAAGTGTTATTTAATTCAAATAATATTTTTGATTTTATTATTTAAAATGAAATTTAAGTACCTATAAAAAAACTGTTTGTACTATACATTAAAGTGTTTCCTACATTTTGATGACCATAATTTAAGAAATGCTTTTAAAAAAATTCAACCTGGCACAGCGTGCCTTAAAAACGTAAACAATAAGAAATGCAATCCTTAATTTCGACTCGATTGAACATGCATCCGTGGCCAAATTGGAGGCGTCGGTTGGGACGGATCCGATATGGACATTCTGGGATTTGGACAAATTGCACCCGCTGGACATTTTGGGATACAAATATTTATTTTTAAGCATTAACATTTGCACCCAGCGGGAATCAAACCCGCATCCTTCTGCATTGCAGTCGGGCATTCGCACGGCGCGCCACAGAGGTCGTCAACAACGATACTATCTATACTAATAATATAAAGCTGAAGAGTTTGTTTGATTGTTTGAACGCGCTAATCTCAGGAACTGCTGATCCGATTTTAAAAATTCTTTTTGTTTTTGATAGTCCATTTATCGAGGAAGGTTATAGGCTACTTTTGATCCCCATATTCTTACGGGGTCGGGACTTACGAGGGTAAATCTCGCGGGACGCAGCTATAAAAACGAAAGTCGTGTTAGTTACACTATTTATATCTCAAGAACGGCGAAACCGATAGGAATGAAAGTTGGTACAGGGTTAGTATAGGGGTTTAAATAAAATAAAGGGTACTTTAAATAATCGTACAGGTTAAGCAACGCTTGGCGTGACACATATGTGATGGGGCAACAGGAACGATCGCAACAATTAGAATGAAATTTGGTATAAATAAGATATAGGGTACCTACTTTGAATAATCATACGTTGAGCAACGCTCGGTATGACATACGTGATGCGTCACATACGTTACGGGATAGGAATTTATGCGGGTGAAACCGCGGGGCACAGCTAGTATAAGTATATGTGTGTGTTCGTCACAGAATCTATTTTTGTATATAAATAGATTTAAATCTAACTTCACTATTAAATTCGAAAAAAAAATATCCACGATCACACAGCAGCAGCTGCACACACTGACATGTTCCGTACAGTATTACGTATGATCGACCGATGGCGGACGATCTGTAGTGACAGACTGGCGGTCGAATCATCGTTTTAGGCCCCACAACCACCGTTTGCGTTGAACATTTTTTTCAAAGGATTTCTAATTCCGTTCGAGTATTTTATATTTGAGTTCGTTGTTGACATGTGTATATTTACCTCCGGCTGAGTGTAACGAGCGACTGTCTGTGTTTGGAAGGCCTCGACTTCCCAGTCCGCACGTTAATGGCGGCGAAGTGATTCTGTACCGCCATACCTATCTCAGGGCACATGTCCTCTTCTATCTGAAATTACATTATTTTTCAGCACACTATTGCTCGTAAAGTGGGTCTAGTCTGACCATAATTGTTTCTTTCTGGTTTTATTGACCGAACGAGCGAAGCGAGTCAGGTCCAGTGTAGTCGAGCCTGGCGCTTGTATCTTTATAACTTTGTATGTTTGTTCGACGATAACTTGAGTACCGTAGCTCCGATCTTCATGAATTTTGGTATGCGCGTAGTTAAGGTCAATAGAATTTATGAGTTCGAAGATGAGTCGGATCGGTAGGGAGGTGGGGAGATAGGGGGTCGTGAGATCTCAGTTCGGGGCGAACTACTAGTTATTATTAAAAAAAGAGAAAGGGTTACATAATGAAAAGAAGACACTAACATAAACTTATTTGAGTTTTAACGAGCATCTTGTCGTCGACTAAACTAACACATAATAATCGTATCGTGCATTCATAATCGGTTCTGGTTGTATTCTATCTATGTATTTACATTATATGTATTTTATATTATATGTATGTAATATAAAACAAAAGTATACTAGTAGTTCGCCCCGAACTGAGACCTCACGACCCCCTATCTCCCCACCTCCCTACCGATCCGGCTCATCTTCGAACTCATAAATTCTATTGACCTTAACTACGCGCATACCAAAATTCATGAAGATCGGAGCTACGATACTCAAGTTATCGTCGAACAAACATACAAAGATACAAAGATACAAGCGCCAGGCCCGTCTACACTGGACCTCACTCGCTTCGCTCGTTCGGTCAATAAGTTCGGAACGCGTCCTCACATTGAGAAGAAGCAACGAAGAAACTCAGAGGGGTTCTCATTATGGTCGGAAGGCACCACCAGTACTACTTACAATAACTTTACAGGAGGGCAGCATAGTGAAGCCATCGTTCCCTTGATGCAAGTACTGTTTGACAGCGAGCCGGTACATCATGTGTCGCTGTAGGTACTCGTCTCCAATCTTCACGAGTTGGTCCGCCACTCTCCGTCCGCTCGGCTGAGACGGGTCGAACGCGAATGACATGCCCGCTACCTGGACAACCGATGAACCGATAAAGTTAAAAAAATAAAAGATTTTTGATTTATTTTAAACTGTTTTCCCATCATCATCATAAGCCTGTTGCAACCAATAAGCCTCTCCAATAGCACGCCACCTAGATCTATTTTCGGCTTCTCGTATCCAGTTTGTGGCAGCCGTCTTGCGCAAATCGTCGCTCCAACGTACCTGAGGACGTCCTACCCTACGTTTGCCGAGACGAGGTCTACACTCTAGAACTGGTTTACCCCAACGGTTGTCGGTTCTACGGCTAATATGGCCAGCCCCCTGCCACTTCAGCTTGCTAATCCGGTGAGCATATTTTTGCATAAAAATGTGCGTGCTACATATCCAACAAATACATACAAAAATAACATCCCCCAACCCCCCCCCCTTCCTTTCCCTGGACTTACCTGAGGAAACCGCCCCTCCAAAGCTGGATATTTACTAACAGCATTCTCTAAAACCTCCAAAATGGTGGAACCACTCGCTTCCACCACTACTATAGGATCTCTCATCGGGATTATAGTGGATAAGTCTCGGAGAGTGAAGTCGCCAGCCGGATGCACCTGTAAAGGGAAACGGTTAGACATGGATCAAAGTTGAACTTGGATCAACGTTGGTTAAGTGGTTTTGATCCAAGTCGTATATTGGATCATATTCTTCTTATTAATATTATCATCGGCAAGTATGTTACATTGTCGACCTCATCGTCGCGCGCTATCTGGTAATGATAAAAAATATATATGTTTTGTTTGTTTTCGTCCAAAGGTTACTTAGGAGGAATGTGCACATACTCTATCATAATTAGTTAAGTGAATACATTTGTATTTGTATTTTTTTCATGTATTTTTTTTTTCTCTTTTCATCCTTTGTAATTTTGTTACTGGAGGGTGTTGATCTTTGTATTTTAATTTAGAGTATTTGAGACTTGTCTTTTTTTTAACAATTTTGAGCCATAGCATAGACTAAATTATTTAATCTATGGCCAAAGTCACCAAACTTGGATCATAGTCACCAAAGTTCTAACAAATTCATACCTATTTCATAATTTGTTTTATTTTTCTTTATTAGCACAGGTAAATCAGTGGAAAATGGTTTCTGTAGATGCGTTCTATCGAGTCTAGTCGGATATAGTAGACAGGGAAACCTACATATTCTTAAATTCACCGCTCGGGCGCTAGCCTAGTTGGTAAGGGCGCCTGAGTACTGATCCGGAAGCGCGATTTCAAATCTCGCCGCGAGTGAACTTTTGAAAATGCATTTTGCCTTTATAAAACATTTTTATATAAAATAATTGATTAATTATTTTGAAATACTTGAGACATAAACTTTTTAAATTCACACGATTTGTTAACATATAACATTTTACCGGGTCCCAATCGCGTATTATTATTCATTTTCTTACCTTTACGTTTCGATTATCTTAAAACGATCTTGGTCACGAGGGGTTCATAATACATAAAATTTACAGAATTATATTTAAAACATGTTTTTTTAGAAATATTTTTAAAGGAAAAATTCATCTTCAAAAATTCACTTGCTGCGAGATTTGAACTCGCGTCCCTGGATCAATATTCCAGTGCCTATACCGCTCGGCCACGCAAGTACGCAAATATTTCTAGTAAATATGCCTTGAGCAATAAAAACCAATTTACGACATGTTTTTTTTTTCAACAATTTTGATCCAAAGTCACCAGTCTTGGATCAAAATCAGAAAAACACCGAAATTGCACCAAATCAAATTCAAAGCCAAATTGTCTTTATTTAATAGGATGTATTAGATCACTTTAAATACGTCAAGCGTTCTTACAACTATGACTCTAGTGCAGGAATGGGCAAATTTTTTCCTTGGCGTGCTAATATTTACACCAAAAATCAATGGCGGACCAAGTTTTTGAATCGTATTATCTTTCTAATAGCTATTATAAACGCAAAAGTTTTCAAGTGTCTGTATGTGATTTTGTTACTCTTTCACGCAAAAACAATTTTTGCGATAAAACTTAGGATATAGATAGCTGGAGACCTGGAATATTATAGGTTACTATTTATCTCCATATTTCAACTTCTGCCTATGTGATTGTTTATTACGGGCCGCGGATGAATAGAGATTTTTATTCAACAAAGTCAGCACATGACTTTTGATTTAATAGTCCCGGGCCGGATTGAAGCCATTCGCAGGCCGGAGATGGCCCGCGGGCCGTAGTTTTCCCATCACTGCACTAGACCAATACCCCTATATTATTACTTCTACTATTATTATTATAAGTACAAGTAAGTATAGATTATCCTAATAATTAATTAAGTAATTATAAGTAGGTATTTGTATTTTAATTTTGTGTTTTTGTTTTTTGATCCAAAGTCACCAGTCTTGGATCAAAGTCAGAAAAATACCGAAAATGCACCAATCCCATACCTGATCCGATCTAAAGGTGCCGGCGTTGAGCAAGACGAGATCGGCGGCGGTGGCCGCCAGCAACACGTCACACACCCAGTTGCCGAGATTACTCTCAGACGACCGCACTTTACTGAATCTACCTTCGAGAGGGACGCAGAATTTACCGAGAACTTCGTCCATTTTGCCTTCTATCATTGCTGTAAAAAATAAACATTTTAAACTCACACGATTCGAACTCATAATTATTTTTACCAGGTCTTCTCTTCCTCACGTATTATTTTTTTTAAATTCTCTTACCTCGACGTTTCGATCACATTACGACGATCTTGGTCGCGAGGGGAGCTTGGTCAGTCCCCTCGTGACCAAGATCATTGTATTAATATTGCAAGAATAAGACTCGGGAAAAATAATGATATATCCATTAAATCGACTTAATTTTAGATATTTCCATTGACTTGTTTTTTTTTTTGACATTTAATTCAACATTTGTGATTTTCAAATTAATAAGTAAGTACCTATATTGTAAATTGAATTAATGATTATTGAAATGACGAAATTTGTACCAAAATAATTAGTAATAATACAACAAAGACATTGCATGCCAAATGGCTGAGTAAGGTGATCTGTATAATAAAACCAATTGTATAACCCTTGTTCGCAATAAATGAATTATGAATTATGAATTATTATGTATTGCTGTAACAAATAAATAATATTGCACATTACACACAGCGCTATCTGCCGGCCGGTTGACGGCCTCTATGGCGCGTCGGGCGGATGCTCGACTGCAATGCAGAAGGCTGCGGGGTCGATTCCCGTCTGGTGCAAATATTTATGCTTAAAAATAAATGTTTGTATCTGGTCTGGGTGTCTTTCTATTTATAATATGTATGTATTTACAATAAAAAAGTATAATATGTAGTATATTCGTTGATTATAGATTAGATTGCGCTGTGTGCAATGTAGTGAATTATTTATTTATTTATTTATCTAGCCCCAAACTAAGCACTAGGCTTGTACTATGGGTACAAGAAAACGGATACACTACATATTTAACTTTTTTGTACGTATTATATTATAAGAGAATATATTTTATTACAAGAGAATCTGGTATAATAGGAATCTGGTATTTTGGGAATCTGGTATAATGAAAACAAAGGGTGATGGCGACCCACTAAATTTACCTGTCACATTGCAAAGTTTTAATAACTGCCCTATTGGAGTTTTGGAGGGAACGCGGTGATGAGATGTGTTGCTAAATTTTCACTTTTGTGAAACCTAGTTCAAATGCCTGTAAATTGTCTAATTTCGGGGGCATATTAATAAATTTAGTTTCGTGAAGGTGTACAAAGTGTAGTAAAAGTAAAAATCGGTGCAAAACATGGACATTAGCGTTGTCTCCAAAGCTCCGTGAACAATCATTGTTAATGGCCGCCGTTTTACAATGATTCCGATGCAAATAACATGCAAATTTTACTAATATTATAATCGCGAAAGTTAGTATGTATGTATGTGTGTTTCTCACTCAATCACGCAAAAACTACTGAATTTGGAAGAAACTTGAAATATAAGTAGTTGGATACCGAGAATAACACATAGGCTACTTTTTATCCCGTTATTCCCGCGGGAACCGGACTTACGCGGGTAAACCGCGGAGCTACTTATGTTTCAAGTTTCATCGCAATCGGTTCAGTAGTTTTTGTGTGATTGAGTGGGTAACAAACACTCACACATACATACAAACTTTCGCGTTTATAATATTAGTAAGATATCCGTTGTCTAGTACTCATAGTACAAGTATAGTGCTTAGTTTGGGGCTAGATTGCGCTGTGTGCAATGTAGTGGAATATTTAATTATTTTATACTGCAAAATCGCGAAAACCATAGAAGTAATAAATAATGAAGATACCTGAATACTTGTCAGTCTTGGCTTTGAGGAGTAAGTCTTCATCGTAGGACTTGTCGACGTTTACTGCGGTGATGTCGACGGTGGTGATGTTCCCTCTGAACTTTATGTTGATCTTTGAGAACTGACGGAAGTCTGTACCGCTTTTCACTATGTATTTGTCGTTTATCTGGGGAAAGGGAAACGTATTTTAATTTAAAAAAAAATATAGTAAGTACTATTTTAATTACAAAAAATATATTGTACTAATAATTAAGAAAAATATACAAGATGTAACGGGTATGGCCTTTCAAGCCGAAAAGGGGTTGTTCTAGACGTCTAGGCGAACACCTTTTGTTCTACGATTTTTGGAAATTCAAAATGTCAAAAACGTTTTTTTTAATACACAACATATTTACCGGGTCAACCCGCGTTTGATGTATTAACAGCATTGTTGCAATAAAATTAACGTCGGTACAGCATTGCAACAACACCATATTATTGACCGAACGAGCGAAGCGAGTGAGGTCCAGTGTAGACGGGCCTGGCGCTTGTATCTTTGTATGTTTGTTCGACGATAACTTGAGTATCGTAGCTCCGATCTTCATGAATTTTGGTATGCGCGTAGTTTAGGTCAATGGAATTTATAAGTTCAAAGATGATCCAAATCGGTAGGGAGGTGGGGAGATAGGGGGTCGTGAGGTCTCAGTTCGGGGCGAACTCCTAGTATTAAAGTATTTACGACCTCCTGATGACTAAAAAGTGATTTTTATTTCATGAACTAAATTTTGATCTATCATCTTTATTTTAACCGTATGCAGTAGACCACTATCAAACCTGGAAGAAATAGTCAGAGCGGTCTAAGATGAAGCACGCTCACCTGTAACACTTCGTAAACATGATCATGTCCGCCCAGAATGAGGTCGATATCGTTCGTCCCTTCCGCCAGTTTGATGTCGTTCGGTGTACGCATGTGGGTTAGTGCTATCACATATTCGCAGCCCTGTACGTACAAATATACCATTTAAGAGTTAAAATAATAAATAAATATAGCACGACATAACACACATCGCAATCTAGCCCCAAACTAAGCACTAGACTTGTACTATGGGTACTAGACAACGGATATATACTACATATTATATATTTTTTTTGTAAATCACGCAAAAACTACTGAACCGATTGCGATGAAACTTGGAATATAGGTAGCTGGAGACCTGGAATAACACATAGGCAACTTTTTATCCCGATATTCCCGCGGGAACGGGACTTTCGCGGGTGAAACAGCGCGGCACAGCTAGCACGAGCAAAACTAAAAATCTTTGTCGGATTCATCGAAAATTGTTGATTATTTTCTGACGCAATGTAAGCACGACACAATGTCATTTGCAAACGCTTTTATCGAAATTATTCTAATGTCGTGTTAGAATATTTTCGATAAAAGCGTTTGTAAATGACTATGGGTCCTACCATGATGTCTTATAAGTCGTCGCGTTGTCGTTCAGCTAAAAAAAAACACATCAAATAATTAAAAAAAAAGAAAAACAAACTTCAAAAAAATACAAAGATTTTTTCAAATTGTCTGTGGTTTTTAAAAGTAGTCGGGGTATTTTTATTTAAAATTTACTTTATTTTTTTGAACGACAAAAGGACGACATAGCACCGACAAACGATCATCGTAGGGCCAATTGTATCGTGTCGTGTCCATATCTATGTATTCTATAACTTAAATATACTTATAATAAAGGAAGAGAGGACAAAAAGTCTGTACTCGGAAGTAAATTAAAAAAAAGTGTCTAGGGGAAAAGTAGTAGAACAAAATTATATAATTTTTAAAAATCATGTCTGTCTGTTTGTTATACAATTAAAAACTACTAATCCGATTTAAATCTGGTTTTCGATTTTGGATAGTTCTATTTTCGAGGAAGGTCGTGGTATACTTTACATCGAAATCCAATAAGTAGAACCCGAGTAATAAACAAAAAAGTCGACTATGCAATTTCTACGCAGACGAAGTTGCAGCTAAACCCTTTATTTGTAAACTATAATTATTATTAATGCGCTGCATAACTATGCATCGTTTGTCTTTTACTGTCACACGAAGTTTTAAAGTTGACAGACAGAGACAAACGTCACATAACTTGGTCATGTGTAAATAATAATTTAGAAATAAGGCTCTAGTTGTTTAATATCTTAGAGTATACATAAGCAAGCTATAGAGCGCTGGTATGCGAGTATGAACTGTAAGCACCAGTATAAACAGTCAAAAATGACGAAAACGATGTCATCAGTCACCTAGAGTTACGGGAATTGACTGTTTCTCTCGTTAGAATTTATTCTAGGAATAATTATGGTGAAATGTTCAGTGTCGCAGTGTAAAAATGATTCGCGGATCACTATTCAACCTCAAGATTTGAATATCTATGTATAGAGCGGTGTTGGTCAAGTGGTAGATACCCCGACTTTCATTCCGAAGGCCGTGGCTTCAAATCCCGACCGCGCATCAATGTATTTTTCTTTAAGAAAAAAATATGTGCGCTATTAACATCGCTCTTACGGTGAAGGAAAACATCGTGAGGAAACCCACGGCTTAAAGTCACGCACAAAGGCCCAATAGTAGGGCTAATTGCGGAAACACACAAGTTAAAACTTCAACTTTATCTATGTATAGAGCATCTGCTTACATTTTGCGCAGTAGGCAAATACCCATAGGCGCGCTCTATAGTTTGCTTATGTATACTCTAAGTTTATTCAACTCACCTCTTGCTTCAACTGTGATGCTAACTTTGAGCCCGCCTGAATGAAGTCAATGAAGGTAACTTCTTCAGGATTTATTGTTGCTAACGTCTCCAGCCATTCCTGAAAAGTAACGTGTTTTGAAAACTGTCTTTTATTATATATAAAAGACATTTTTTCATTCATTTTTTTATATCTTTTCATTAAAAATAGTTAAACATACATAATATTAAAAATAAATATCAGACCAGATGGTCTGGGTGTATTTCTATGTATGATATTATTATGTATGTATTTACAAAAAAAAAGTTTAACATGTAGTATATCCGTTGCCTAGTACCCATAGTACAAGCCTAGTGCTTAGTTTGGGGCTAGATTGCGCTGTGTGAAGTGTCGTGCAGTATTTATTTATTTATTTTATTTTATTTATACATATACATATAAATAAATTCTTTAAAAATACCAACCTGTTCAACCAGCCCAATGAGTCCAATCTTATGTCCGTTACAATCGAGTGCGTGTGTTATCTTGCCGTCACCCAAAGGTCTCCCCGTTTCATTGTCGATGACGTTTGACATCAGCCATGGGAAGTTGCATTGAGCCACTAGCCCTGATAGCACTTCTAGACCGAAATCTTAAACGAAAAAACCCAATCATAATATTTATTTTACGAAACAAATAATTGAACTCATAAATTCTATTGACCTAAACTACGCGCATACCAAAATTCATGAAGATCGGAGCTACGATACTCAAGTTATCGTCGAACAAACATACAAAGTTACAAGCGCCAGGCCCGTCTACCTGAACCCAAATTAGGCAGGAGAAAAGCAATCAGAAACTTACCGAAATCATGGTTTCCAAAAACGGCACAATGTGTTCCTATTTCATTGAGTACAGGTACCATTTGCTCTCCTTTTGTGAATGTGCTCACTGAAAAATATACATTTTGACGGCTCTATTACTTCAACATGAAAGACTTTTCACGACCGACTTCACGAAAATTTTTTTTACGAAAATACTTTTCCAAAAAAGACTTTTTGATGAATAGGCTTTTTACAAAAAACTTTTTTGTTTTCATTTATAGTGTTAGATCAAAATATAGGGAACAATGTCATTTGCCAACGCTACGAACGAAAATATTCTAAAACATTGCGTCAGGAAATAATCAACAAACTTCGATGAACCGACAGGGATTTTCAGTTGAGCTCGTATAGGGGTCTTAAATATTTGGTACAATATTTTTATAATTGTAAATACTTACACATGCTGGGAGAGAACGCGTCGCCACTGAATAGAACTAGCGGGTTCAGATGTTGCAGTGACTTTACAGCTGTACTGAATCTTAAGGCTCCACCCACTGGTTCTGTATCTGAGGAGAGAGTTATATTGATCTTACTGAAGGCCCTTATACGAGCTAAACTGAAAATCCCTGTCGGATTCATCGAAAATTGTTTTGTCTAAAATGTTCTAAGGCCTCGAAACATTAAGAAGTTTTTGTCTTGAAACTACATCAAAATGTAGTTACATATAACAATGTAATTTAAAAACGCCATAGAAACGTAAATAATCTAAAACATTGCGTCAGAAAATAATGAACAATTTTCGATGAATCTGACAGGGATTTTCAGTTTAGCTCGTCTACGGGTCTTGAGGCTGCGGCCGCATTGCCAGGAGGCTTGCTTAGCGCCTTGAGCCTAGCTGTCTCCTAGTAACTAGCCGACTAGAGAGGTGCATCGAAGTTTGTACACTTAATAGAAGGTTCCAACCTTAATATTGTTATGTATTTACTAAGTTAAAGAAATAAACTATTTTCATTTTTTTTTCATTTTTTTAAACAAACAGGTTGGTTTTATGTCACGTGACTCGCCAGGTGACTGGCTAGCCTCCTGGCAATGCGGACGTAGCCTAACAGTAGATATGACCTCAGAAATGAATACAGTTGTAAACAGTTACCGTGGTAACGCTCTACAACGAACTCTATTTGACGATTTTGACATTTTAATCGTCGTTCATGATCATCGCTGCGTGAGGATGTCGTCAAGCTAGCCTGCAGCGATACTCATTTTATTATTACGAAAAAAAAAAAACATAATATCAGCGCCGCAGCGGCTATTTATACCTATTTATTACTAAATAATAGGGGTTAAAGTATGAAATTGCCGTTTTATTGCAATAGGTTCTTTGAATTGACATAGAATCTTCATGGTTTGAGGTTTTCGAATGAAACTTTTTTCAAATGGTTTCTGTGATGTTCTTTTTTTAAAAAATGTGAAACATTTGAATATCGACTTTCAATTGTTTTTGTTATTCAATTTAGACAAGTAAGATGGATACTGCGAAAATTCGAGTGATTTTTGAATACGAGTTCCGACGCGGAACTAACGCGGCAGAAACAGCCCGCAATATCAATGCTGCGTTTGGAGAGGGGTCTACTAATGAACGCACTACTAATTTTGGTTTAAACTAGACATGGGGCGGGTAGTGGTTTAGCCGGGTACTCGCTGAACGGGTACCCGACACATTCTGCGCCGGGTACTCGTGGGTACCCGGCAGCGCTAACGCGTCGTGACGCGTGTGTCTCCTTTGCCCGCTCAGGCGCAACTGAAGTGAAATAGAGGTGGCGCTGTCGTCTTTGATAGCTCGAATCGCCGCGTACCGGCTGGCTAGCGCATGTTCCCGCGGGGTGCGAAAAGTATCGGCGAAATATCTATGCACACCATCTAGTTCTGTATACAGCGAACGCCTGTTCTCAGAAACAGGGCTAATTTATGACAAAAAACGCAGTCGCCTAAATGCTAACCGCGCAGAAAAATGGGCGTTTTACCCATTTTTTACTTCATGATTTTTACATAACAACTTACCCATCTTAAATTACCAATATTAAAATAAAATATATATTTAGTTTTTTTAGTTCTCTCTGATAAATTAGTGAGCAAAACATAATTATAATGATTACCTTTTGTGTTCAGCATAATAAATAATTTAAAAAGTGTAATATGTTTCATTATTTTTGGTCTATCAAATTACCCGGCAGAGCCGGATACCCGGCACCATTACCCGGTACCCGGCCGGATCCTAAAAAAAGTGCCGGATCCGCTGGGTACCGGATCCAAACCGGGTACCCGCCCCATGTCTAGTTTAAACGCTTTCGTGATGGAAATTTCGACTTAAAGAACGAGCCACGAGGAAGACCGCCCACACAGGTGAATAACGATGAATTAAGAGAGATAGTGGAAGCCGATCCTAGTCAAACTACCCAGGAATTAGCGGCATGGTTTAACGTTACCTTACCCACTTTATTGACTCACTTGCGTCAAATCAATAAAATAAAAAAATACGAAAAATGGGTGCCTCATGATTTGACTGATCTGCAGAAAGAAACGCGTGTTGAAACTTGTGTTGCCATGTTGAACCGGTACAGAAATGAAGGAATATTGGATCGAATTGTAACATGTGATGAAAAGTGGATTCTTTATGATAACCGGAAAAGAAAAATGCAATGGCTGACCCCAGGTCAAATGCCACAACAGTGTCCTAAAGCAAAACTTACCAATAAAAAGGTAATGGTAACTGTTTGGTGGTCTCAGCATGGTGTTATTCACTATAGTTTTCTTCGATCTGGTCAAGCAATTACGGCAGATGTCTATTGTGCCGAACTCCGAACCATGTTGACAAAACTAGCAGTAAAACAGCCCCGACTCATGAATCGATCTTCACCATTATTGCTCCACGACAACGCGAGACCTCACACAGCACGAGAAACCATTTTGACCCTTCAGGAACTGCACTTAGAAACCATTCGTCATCCTCCGTATTCACCAGACCTTGCTCCAACGGACTACCATTTTTTTCGTGATTTGGACAATTATCTACGTGACAAGAAGTTTTCTTCCCAGGAGACAGTACAAAATGCTTTCACACAGTTTGTGCAGTCTAGATCGTCGGAGTTCTATCGCAAAGGCATTAATAACCTTCCCATTAGATGGCAGCAATGTATAGATAATAATGGCAACTATTTTGATTAAATAAATTTGTCAAAAATTTAAAAAATAAACAATTAAGATTTTCAGTACAAATCGGCAATTTCATACTTTAACCCCTAATATTTACACATCACAATATTTACCGGGTTCACTTGCGTTTTTTTAAGTTGAAAAACAGCTGTTTCTTAGAGTTAGAGGTCATTAACTTAAGTTGACCTTTTATTTAGTTTAACCTACCACTTTCTAAGAATGCTTAAATTATTAATTAATGATAATGAATTACCTTTACTTTCAAAAGCAGTTGTAATTTATTGGAATGGAACATAATCGCATAATTTTCAAAGAAAAAATTCCAATTCCTAACACTTGTGGAACAAAAGTTGTTTGCCTAGACTCTAGATATATAAAAAAAACACTTTTCACCTTAGTACTCATTATACGGCCTCTGTGGCGCGTCGGGCGGACGCTCGACTGCAATTCAGAAGGCTGCGGGTTTGATTCTCGTCAGGTGCAAATATTTATGCTTAAAAATAAATATTTGTATCTGGTCTGGGTGTCTTTCTATGTATAATATGTATGTATTTACAAGAGGAAAGTATAATATGTAGTATATCCGTTGTCTAGTACCCATTGTACAAGCCTAGCTTAGTTTGGGGCTAGATTGCGCTGTGTGTAATGCAGTGAAATATTATTATATTTATACTTACTCGTAACAGCTTCTATATTATAAACATCGTTATAATGTATGATAACCACATCGTCCTCCATCCCTTTGCCGGATAACTGACTGACAGCTCGTCTGCCTACTTGACGTACCTCGAGTGACGCCTGGAAACAAACACTAGCTTAGAACTACAACTAACTTAATGAGACGAAGTGGGTCTTGTGGTTGCACCCGCGTAAGTCCCGAACCTGTGGGGATTTCGAAAACCCCTCTTTAGCGGATACGAGGGCTGCCTTTGAAGTCATGACTTCAAATTTGACAGACTTTCAAGTCGCGGGACGTTGGCAAACTACATGTCGTTTGCCGATTATAAAAAAAACAGATGACATTTTCATCTTTTTGAATTTAGAATTCGAAACCAAAAAAAATGTTTTCCGATTGGTCGAATTGCGACACCAACTACCACGGGCTGTTCTTTGGTCGCTAAGCAATTATTATTTTCCTTGAATATTTCAATTTTTACAAATGTGAAATGACTTGTCACCTTTAAATAGACGATACAATGAAAGTATTCGACCAATCTGATAACATTCTTTTGTTTTCGAATTCTAAATTCAAAAAGATGAAAATACACTTTGTGTTTTTTTTATAATCGCGGGAGGTTGGCAACGACACGACTTAAAAGGGAACCAATAGCGATATCGAATTGATAAACCACCGACAAACAGACTTCAAAAAACAGGCATAAGACCTAGCTGACAAGTATAGAATGAATTTGATTTTGACAATGTGTCATTATTACATAAACAAAAAAACTGGGCAAGTGCGTGCCTTGTCCGACCACGCGCAGTGTAGGGTTTCGTAGCTTCCAAAAATATTAGGGAGTAAAATCTGGAAAAGTCTTTACAACTAACACTTACCTTACCAAGTACTTAAGTAATATCGGAGGGCGCGTTCCAAAGCTACACTAAAATCACTACACCTAAGACGTAACCAAATGATCACGTGCATTTATTTTTGTACAAGAATCTAAAGGAAATAAACTATTTTCACTTTGAATTTGGAATCTGTTCGAAATTTTGCTTTTTATTCATTATATTTACAATAATATTGTTCACGCTAAGAAAGTGATAGATTAAGAAAAAGGGTACCTCCCTCACATGTTTAATATAGCTAGCGATACCCGCCACACGATGGGGTAAGCATGAAACAAATCATCCCCATGTTACATGTGGGGGAGGTAATATTTTTTTGCTAAACTATTCTACAATATTTTATTATTGATTTTCTTGCCGTGATCAAAATGTATACAAATGCATGCACAATTACAGCTTTGTAGTACTAACGGCCGAATACCGAAACGTTATTCAACATTTAAGAACTACTTAAACAAAGAAGCAGCTCTCAAACTCAAAAATTGACATACTAATTTTGAATTTAGAAGCTGCTCAATAATTTAAATACCTCTCAAATGTTAAATGACGTTTCTGTATTCGGTTGTATGCGTCCCTGAGCAAAGCCGCGGACGGACGGACACCGGACATGACGAAACGATTAGGGTTTCTTGTTGAGTACGAAACCCTAAAAAAAACATCCTAATACCTCTTCCTGTTTTGGAATCTATTAAAAAAATTATGTCTTATTGTTCCAATGGTTTGCAGTAACGATTAAACCATTCAGACGAAGCCAATTCCCAAGCCAGTCCGATAATAATTCCATGCAAATAATGAGTGTGAATCTTAGAGTATACATAAACAAACTATAGAGCGCGCCTATGGGTATTTGCCTACTGCGCAAAGTGTAAGCAGATGCTCTATACATAGATATTCAAATGTTGAGGTTGAATAGTGATCCGCGAATCGTTTATACACCGCGGCACTGAACATTTTACAATCATTATTACTAGAATAAATTCTAACGAGAGAAACAGTCCATTCCCGTAACCCTAGGTGACTGATGACATTGTTTTTGTCATTTTTGACTGTTCATACCGATGCTTACAGTTCATACTCGCATACCAGCGCTCTATAGTTTGCTTATGTATACTCTAAGGCGTGAATAGATGCAGTCTATTGCAATTGGCGCCATTGGTAAAGCTACTTCGGACTCGCTCGGGATTCGGCACCATCTAAGTGGTCTATGGGTCACAGTTTCGATGACGATTTTTGGAGTGAGACAAAACAGCTTGTTAGCTATAGCTCAATCTTCGTTTCAGATTCGCGCATAGGAGCGTTTGTGAATACGGACGTTAGACAAGTCTATGAGTAGGTACTATTGAAAGTGCTAGATAACAATTACTCAGACGTTTAGGTGTTTAAATGCTGTAAGTCTGAAAGTGTTTGTTATATAAATAAATAAATAACTACGTATTATTATTATTAGATTTTCAGGTCTACATCGCATAATATAATAGTAGACATATTATTTTAAATTTAATTAATAAATTTAAAATAATCCCGACGTTTCGTCTAAACTGGACTTTGCTGAAGTTGCGAGCTTCGTTTACCGTCGACTGGGTAGATATTTTTTACACCTACCCTTAATCTCATAAGTTATTAGGGCCGCTACACTAACAACATCCCGCGAAAATCCGAAATATTAATTAATAATCTATTCTTATAATAAATCTGTAGATAGGTCAACTCTGTACATTGAATATATTTTCCAAATAACTGCCAGGGGGTGATTATATATAATAAATATTAATGAACAGAAATCGTGTAAGTTTAAAAAGTGTGTATAAACTACGTATGTTTGTACTACTTAAAATAAAACATAGCGTGACACAAATAAGCGTTAAAACACCGAAACTGTGCGTGTTCTAGTAAAAATGCAAATTGGTCGCGGTGTAAAAATACTTTCGAATTACCCATCGCAGTTGTTAGGGACGTTTGACCTCATTGCTGAGGGGTTTTTAGGGTTCAATGCCCAAAGGTTCCAAACCTATTACTAAGACTCCATTGTCCGTCTGTCTATTTGTCAGCAGGCGTTAAATATGCGAATATCTCGTTTTTAGTCTTCAGTATCCAAAGGATAAACACAGGACCCTTTAACTAAGACTCCACTGTCAGTATATTATGATTGTGAGGCTCTATTTCATCAACTGTGATAGATAGAACAGTTATAAGAGTAATTTTAAATAGTCAAAAGAGCGGAGTCGGTGTCTAGTGGTAGATACCCCGACTTTCATTCCGAAGGTCGTGGTTTCGAATCCAGGCCGCGTACCGATGTCTTTTTACCCGACTGCGCCACGCAAAGGAGGGTAATGTGTTTATCAGTCTATGTATGTATGTATGTATGTATGTATGTATGTATGTATGTATGTATGTATGTATGTATGTATGGATGTTTCTATGTGGCGTTCTAGAGGCCAAACGCGTGGACCGATTTTGATGATTCTTACGTCAATCGATTCGTCTTAATCTGGTGAGTGTGACTAAAGACATGACAGTAATCCAAATTAACATATGTCACCACCAGACGCCATATTGTCTAAATTAAAAAATCCAAAATCGTCAAAGTATGTCAAGATGGGTATCGTTGAATAGGTTTTTAAAAATAAATATTAGGTTTCTTTCACCATTTTTCATTTTAAAGAACCGTTTAGGAAATATAACGGTTTAAATTTAATTTACAATTAGGTATTCTTGCTTTTTATTACTAACGAACAAGTTTTTATTTTTGTTACGTAGTTACGTTTGGAACTATCAAAGTATAAGCCGTGATGGTACAGGTGACAGGAATTTATTGATATATACTAAAAAAATATTTACATAAATTGTATACCTACCTACCTACTGAATAAAAGCCTAATAACACTTAGGTACCTAAAAACGTTAAAAGAATAATAATAAATTTAAACAATAAAAAACTAAACCCTAACTAAAATAGAATCTTACTAATATTATAAACGCGAAAGTTTGTATGTAAGTATGTATGTATGTATGTATGTGAGGTTGTTACTCTTTCACGCAAAAAATACTGAACCGATTGCGATGAAACTTGGAATATAGCCCGCGGGAACGGAACTTATGCGGGTGAAACCGCGGGGCGCAGCTAGTACATTATAACCCCCTAATGAAATGAATAGATTACGAGACTTACCTACCATCAATAAATGAAAATAACTAAAAAGCGTAAAATAAAAAAAAATATTTATTAAAAAAAACAAAAAACCCGACTGCGTAAAAAATTCGATTAAAAAATGCGCATAGACACAACAAAAAAACCAAAAAGAAAAAAACA
The DNA here is from genome assembly GCA_949358125.1 of Idaea dimidiata. Taxonomy (NCBI): domain Eukaryota; kingdom Metazoa; phylum Arthropoda; class Insecta; order Lepidoptera; family Geometridae; genus Idaea; species Idaea dimidiata. Next base: position 11,893,368 of record OX442342.1, on the reverse strand, counting down.
AGCCCAGTAATTTGAAATTACGCTAAGTAATAATAGTTTTGTAATCGATACACACAGAACACATAATAAATGAGTAAAAAATTACTCACAGTCGGGACCCATTGGAAAAATTAGATTGGTAAAATGAATGGGTCCCGACTGTGAGTAATTTTTTACTCACAGTCGGGACCCATTGGAAAAATTAGATTGGTAAAATGAATGGGTCCCGACTGTGAGTAATTTTTTACTCATTTATTATGTGTTCTGTGTGTATCGATTACAAAACTATTATTACTTAGCGTAATTTCAAATTACTGGGCTTGTTTTTTTCTTTTTGGTTTTTTTGTTGTGTCTATGCGCATTTTTTAATCGAGTTTTTTACGCAGTCGGGTTTTTTGTTTTTTTTAATAAATATTTTTTTCTTTAAGAAAAATATGGGCGCTAGTAACATCGCTCTTATGGTGAAGGAAAACATCGTGAGGAAACCCACGGCTTAAAGTCACGCACAAAGGCCCAGTTGTAGGGCTAATTGCGGGAAATATGCAGTTAAAACTTTAAATTTTACCTTTAGTTAAACAGTTAAAAAATTTACAGATGATGTGTAGATTAAATAGTTTTTTGTTTCCCGGTGTTGGTTGACTAAAATTAAACTAAGTAATTACTTACTAATTTTAGCATTTTATCAATGGTCTGTTAACCCTGAGGAAGACATCTGTAAAGAACTAATAAAAACGGTGGGCATTGATAGAGTGCTAAAAATATAATAGCAACGCGATTAAAACCGGAAAATGACTTTCATTTCAGATGTGTATTTCTGTTGCCGCTACGACAAATGCTAAAAAAGAAAAAAAAAGAACAAATCATTTATTTCAGATCCCAGTACTTGGTACGAGATCCGTTAATGTTTGTAACTTTCAAAATTAATTTTAGTGTAGAAGTCAGGAAAGAGTTTTGATTAAGTACGGAAGTGCAATTGCAAAGAAATAGTACTATCCGATGTGAGAACACGGTGCTACCACAGATACACACAAAACACCGGAGAAACCCACCCTTCAGACATTACCTTTAGGGTCTGGTTTTTACCCCTAGGGACTAGGGACCGTCTTTACGAGCGTTAGAATCGCTGCGATATTATTTCACCAGCTGCGCCCCGCGGTTTTACCCGCGAAACTGAAAAACGCGTTGTCAGTTGTCACGGCACGGGCGCGGGCGGCCGAGCGGTTCTCGAGCGGTTGCACTTATTCGTTCATTACTCGGGTTCTACTAATTGGATTTCGATGCAAAATATACCACGACCTTTTTCGAAAATATAACTATCCAATATTGAAAACCAGATTTCAATAGGATAAGTAGTTTTTAATTGTCCAGACACATTCCATAAGCATGAATCCTAAAAAAACATATTTTTTGGTGATAAAATTCTCTACCTACCTACAATACCTAAATCTCACACAGTTTGACAGTTGACAATTTTATTATTACAGACCTACCTAGTTACCTACAATCAAAACCGAGGGGTCCCCAAGGTCGATATAATTGAGGATGAGGGTCTCTTGGGAACAGAATTTCAGCGAAAACAAGTTTTTTGAATAGGGATAGAACTACTAAGCTACGTTTTCAAGCCTAGAGCGAAACCGATTTTCATAAATTGTGATATAGACGATAGATGGGACCTTGGAGAAGGATTTATACATTGTGCAAACACGCAAAAACCGCTGAAGCGATTGCGATGAAACTCAATATGTAGGTTGTTGAAGACATGAAATACGTAACACATGGGCTACTTTTAAAACGATGTTTTCTCGAGTTCGCGAGTAAAAAAGTAAATTGGTGCTCAGTCAGCCGAGATTCGATACCACGACTTTCGGAATGAAAGTTGGGGTATCTTGGTATCTATATCGCTGGATCACAACTACTCTTATTAAAGCCTCAATAAATTTCTACTGTGAGCTAGTGTGAATTGAGCCTTATTAGTTACCACAGTAGGTACGTAGTAAGTACTATGTATTCTGTGGCCTAACATATTTTATTAACGCCGTAAATAACAGACAGAACCATTAAATACCGATGGAAATCAATCACGATAAGATTTAATGACCTAACTATATGAAAGTAAAAGTTATTCCTGTTTTAAAACGAGGTAAGTCATTAGAATTGTAATTTAGCAAATACCTAATGTAACTATTTTAAAACTGATAAAGTTGAATTCAGAACAGCCCTGATATCATTTTAAAATACATTTTTTTTTCTTGACTTAATCTTATCTTACTAATGTATGTATGTATATATGTGAGGTATTTACTCTTTCACACAAAATCTACTGAACCGATTGCAATGAAACTTGGAATATAGGTAGCTGGGGACCTGGATTAACACATAGGCTACTTTTTATCCCGATATTCCCGCGGGAACGGGGCTTACGCGATTGAAACCGCGGGGCGCAGCTAGTTTGTTTATAAAATGGATATTTAACATAAAAACGCATCATGGCATTCATCTAGTTTTTAGGGTTGTCGATTGCCGTATTACAAAAGTAAAACGGAAACGGAATCAGATTTCTCTCCATTTGATAAAAATATGAAGCGAAAATTAAATAAGAAAGCCTTGTGAAACTAAACTAAGCTACAACATCATAGATAAACCATCGGAAATAAGCTTTTATATCAGAAACTAGCTTAAGTTTAAAAAAATAAGTTTTAATAGTGAAAAATAAATTATAAAGTCTGATGGTTTATTCATAAGTATATGAATAAACCATTAGAAATAAGCCATCAGAAATTAAAGTAAACCACCAGAAACTCAGCTAGACCATCAGAAACTCAGCTAAACCATCAGAAACAAAGCTAAATCATCAGAAACTAAGCTAGAACATCAGAAACTGAACCATGCCTGCTTCAACCACCCGACGACTGATCTGACTCCGTCTGTGACTTCCCCCGGGACATCCACACTGGTAGACTCGATGAGGGAACTCCACCGGGAACGAAGAGCAGCTTGGGCTGCAAACGATGCCATGCTACGGGCTGTCTTCACCGCTAACATGGTTTATTGGTTCGGTTAGTTTTATTTTATATTGGCACTTTCAACATTATAATTTTTGGCTTTTTTAGTCTATTTGCTTGATAAAGGTGTCTTTTTCAACTGACACCTTTATCTTATTTTTACACTGACATTTTTAATGGTATTTATTTTTTATTGGGTGCTTCCCCATCTTAAGTAACATTATTTATTTGGTGTTAGTTTCACATTATTTATAGGTACTGTGTTATTTCTGATTGTTTTTGCCAATATTGTATATCTTTGGTGGATCTTGTGCAACTAAGATTTTTTATCAAAAGATACCTTTTATTTACTCACTTTAACTTTGGTATTTCAATGGTGTTAATGTGTTATTAGTACCTACTAAAGGATAAAGGTGATTATACCTCGGTGACATTTTTATTAGCAGCTATTGGTTAATTTTTAATATTGGCAATTTTAACTTTATTTCTTCTGCTTTTACTTCTGAATTTATTTATTTCAATGAATTTTCAATTGCAGTTTAACTGCTGGTTGCAAATGAATTGAAACAGAAATATATTTTTGCACTAATCTAATACGGGAATCAGGGCTCAGTTACAGTTTTAGATTTCAGATTTAAACATAGGTAATTGTACCCATAGCTAGATGATTTAAATCTAAATGAAAACATCATTTTGAGACTCCTTAATAAGGTAGGTACCATAATAAAGGTAAAGTTTCATAGTGAGTCATTGATTGTGATACTTCAAGCCCATATTTAGTCTACACAATGATTAATTATCACAAAAAATGACATCAAACTCTTAGGTAATGTGACAAATTTATCTCATAATCTCTATTGATGCATATATTATGTTTCAAGGTACTATTTCAAGGTCTTATCATTTGAAGGTGGGTTAATTAATGATAGGGCTTGCTTAAAATAACTAATACAGTATTATTTGCAAACATTTTGTCTAAATCTAGGGTTGAGAGGATAACTTTAGTTTGCAAATGTTAACATTGGCTACAAATTAATATCCCTATGTTTTCACGATAAAAACTTTCACTACAACACCAATTTTGAATTCAGAACACAGCACTGTTTGAATTTTAATGATTGATTAGAAACTTTTTGGTTTCAAGAGTCTTAAAATTAAAATATTTGTATTAAAATTAACTTTTTTCTTTGCAAAAATAGTAAATGTATGCACAGAGAATCTAGATCTAGCAAACTAGGTCTGCATTGCCGTGAAAAACCAGCTAGGTCAAGGTATTTCGTCTATTAAAAGACGCGAAAGATACTTGAGCGAAAATTATATTTACTGTTGAAACAACATATTGCATACTGACGTTTGTTATCAATTATCATACGCGAGAGTAGGTTTTCCGTCATCTCTGTAGAATAAAGCGCTAATATTTAAGATTTTGTATTGAAAATGTGATTTCTTTACTTACCCAACAGTTCGAAAAATCCTGAATGAAACACGTATTCTTCGTTTACACAATTATGCCCTAATACAATTAGCACGGTAAAAAACAGGTAGTGATAGAATTATTAGTGTAGTAATTGAGAAAATAATTAAAATCTAGTTTTGTGTCTCTACTGCACCCATGAACGAAACAAGATTTGTCAATATCAGCTGTCAACTGTCAGTAAGTCGGAATGTCAAAATTACGTTCCGTTTCACGGAGTTTATTGGGTAGGCATTTTGGTAATAAAAAGAACAATGGCCAATTTTCAGTACTGTTAGGCCTATTAAATAACTTTAGGAATAGAGAGCGTACCAGAAAAGTCTACATGTAGTCAAAATCGGAACTAATTGCTGTCCGCTAACAATGCTTTCAAATTTTTTAATAGCATTGATTATTGATATTTGATCATTTGATACCGGTTATAAAGAAAATTATTCAATCGGAAGGGATTTCACATTAGTCGCGTCCTTAAGTAAACTGTGCCTATTGTTAGACATTCACCCCAGTCATGTGCAAACTTACCTGGCACGCACTCCACAAGTATTTTTTCATCACATCTATTCGAAAAGAGCTAATCCAATCCTTGTAAACTAGGCTGGAACTAGCCCTTTGCTGGCGCTCACGCTAACTCGCCCGCAAAACGTTTAGCCTCCCTCTTACCAGGGATTTTACTTTTCCGGCTACTGATTGGCCGGGCGGATTTGAATTTAGAACGTGTATATTTGTAAAAAGTTTCAATCACCAAAGAGTTCCAATAGAAATATTAGAGCAATAGAACAGGAGTAGACTAATAGTATAGTAGGAGACTCGGAATAGACAAGGAATAGTCTTGGAATAGACTAGTAATAGTCTTTGAAACGTTTGGGTTAACAAGTTAAATGTATTCATTTTCTCATAAAGGGCGATGAAAAGTAGAATGTCTACCTCGGGAGCAAATACTATTTTTAGCTCGAGTGAGGTACTTTGAATCCCTCGATTCGCTCAGGATTCTACTCAAGAATCCTTCGCTTCACTCTGGATTCAAAAAACACTCTCGCCATAAAAATAGTCTTTTCTCCCTTGGTATACATACAATCTATCTATTCTAAATGTCAACTATTACTATTTTGATCGATGAACTTACTAATTTTCTAGTCTATCTACCCATTTTTATGGTATAAATAGTATCTACCTAAACAAAAATAACTTCATTGATCAATTTGTTACACAATACATAGAACTATCTGCCTATGAAATAATAAAATTAGTAAGTACCTACGTATAATAGGCATTTTAAAAACAGGAAAATATATAAAATTTGTAATTATTTGCACTGAGATAGACAATTTAAAGCATGCTTATTAATTACATGTCTCTGCTATCTTAGCCGTTTGTTTTTTTACGTAGTTCGATATTAAGCGAACAAGCCAGCTGAAATTACTGCCGAAATATCCAGCTACATTAAATAAAATCAAATTAAAACAAGACGTACATTGGTGGTTTTTAATTAATATTACAACATGTTTTTTAAATTTAAAATTAAATTTACAAATAAGCACTTGATGGAACATTGGTATAATATAGACGCCAGAAAATACATAGAGCGACCATAATAATATCAGCTATTAAGTTAGTTAGCAAGTTAGTTAAGGTCCAGAAAGACATGCCACCACTGGCATGCTTATGACCACACCTACCAGCACACTATAAAGAAGTTCATTCAAAGATCGACATTATCTTTCTATCTTTGGTGGCATTTGTGGCATGCTCCCTGCTGCGCGGGTGGAAGAGGGCAAAGTTTGGGTGCGTAACACCGTTGCTTATTTAGCTGCACGTCTATCGGGGCCTTTATGAATGTGGGTAAGCTACCTACCTATTAACTTTAATAAATCCTTACCACGGACATTGATAATAAAAATCGGAGTCCGAATCCAGCCAATCGATTAGTTTTCCGTTATACCACATAAAAGTACCTTTCAGTTTAGGAGATGCCTCGAGAATTAAATAGAGCACAACTTTAGCAGCTTCATCTGGCTCCATCTCTCCTCCACCCTTCGCCATATCCGTCTTAACATGACCAGGATGTACAGCATTTATGATAATATGCTTATAATTTCTTTGCTGTACCATTGTCAGTGCAGTTGTAGCGATTTTAGAAACTCTATGCTCTGCATGTTTTCCGTTATCAGCAAATCTATTTTTATCGAACGTTCCGTTTCGCACACTTTCGAGATATTCCTCGACAAACTCATTTATCTGTTCTGTTGTTAAGTCAGGGCTTTTCAGTGTGTCTAGCCATTTTTTATCTTTTAAGTTAGATAGATGGCCGCAAGCGCTTGATACATTTACAACTCTAGACCCGTCTCTTAGTAAGGGATAGAGATACTTTTCAATGGTCAATAAACTCTTAAAATTGGTGTCGATGTTCCTTTTCGCTGCTTCGTAAGTAGGGTAAACTTCTTGCAATTCTAAAACGGCTGCATTATTAACTAAAACATCGAAGCCTCCGTGTTTTTCCTTAATAAATTCGGCAAGTCTTTTTATACTTTCTTCGTCACTTACATCGAGGGCATGGTGTTTCGGAAATAATCCTAATTTATTCAATTCCTCGACAGCGTCCAATCCTCTTTTCTGATCCCGGGACGTTAAATAAACTGTTCCATTGAATCTTTGGCACAATCCTTTTACAACGGCGAATCCTAATCCCTTATTCGAACCGGTTACTATGGCTACTTTTTCGGACATTTTGTTTTCCAAACGTCTACACGATACAATATCGAATCGTTAAATGTCAAGAGAATGTATTGTTTGTTTGTTTTACTACCTACGCAGTTATCACTTATTATCAGTTTCGTTTATTTTTATATTGGATTCTGACGACAAGTCTACACGGCAATATTATAACATCGTTATAAAACCAATTTATGTAGGTAACTAGATGTAGTCACCAACCAGTAATAATGGTATGTAGGAATAGTTTATACATATCTCTGGTAGGAATACAGACCTACATTGTCAAAAAAACATTACTGATTTTGTTTCGTTTAAATAAATAAATATGATAATAATGACTATTTATAAATGTCTCTGTACTAATGTATATTATGTAACAAGTTGTAACTGGAACAGTGGGCGGATGCTAAATATTTTACAAATTTTGGCAAAAAAATTTATTGCTCATGTTTGTACTTACTTCGTAGGCAAGTTATAAAGTGTTGAACTAGCTGCGTTCCACGGCTTTACCCGCGTAAGTCCCAATCCCGTGGGAATATCGGGATCAAAAGAAACCTATGTCACTCTTGGAAAAAGTAGCTTTCTATAGGTGAAATTATTTTTGAAATCCGTCTAGGAGTTTCGGAGATTTCTCTCAATATACAAGCATACAAACTTACATTGTTACCCAATTGTTAACAACGTTTCCTCTTTAAAATATTACTAGCAGCGGCCAGCGGTTTGACCCACGCAAGTCCCGTTCCCGCGGGAATATCGGGATAAAAAGAAATAATATAGCCTATGTTATTTCAGGTCGTCAGCTCCATATTATTCTAAGTTTCATCGCAATCGACCCAGTAGTTTTTGCGTGAAAGAGTAAGAAAGTCACATATACAAGATGTAACGGGTAAGTCCTTTTAATCCGAAAGGGGGTTGTTCTAGACGTCTAGGCAAACACCTTTTGTTCTTCGCCTTTGAAAATTCGAACTTCTTTTTTAAAATTTTGAGATTATGTTTCACTGAAAAAACAGCTGTTTTTGAAAATAAAGGTAATTGAAGGTTTGATTGTAGTAGACCAAACTAAATGAAAGGATAACATAAGGTCAATGACCTCGAACTCTAAGAAACAGCTGATCTTCAAGGAAACTTTACACTTCAAATTTTCGAAAAGTACTTCGAATTTCCAAAAGTCGTAGAACAAAAGTTGTTGGCCTAGACGTTTGGAATAATCCCCTTTCGGCTTAAAAGGGCTTACCCGTTACATCTTGTATACATACAAACTTTTGCTTTTACAATAATAAAGAAGTAAGATATAGATAAATAGGGTTGTTAGGTGGGCGTCATGATCTATTTCAGTCATTTTTTTATTTATTTATTTCACAGAATCAACAGCACTTAGAAATAGTTTAACATAACACTTAGATAAAACAGACTGCCAATAATAGATTCATACTTTTTAAAAAATTAAATAAAATTTATGATTTGTCACAATCGAGAAGCTACAAAGAATAAAATAAAAAACAAAAATACGTACGCAAACAGCAATCCATCAGGAGAGGGAAGGGAAAAGGAAAAGAAGGAATAATATGGAAGGGGAAAAATATAAAACAAACCTGTAAATATAAATCATAGATAAATAATTGTGAGATGAACATAACTCTAAAGAAAAATAATAAAATTAATTGTACAATTCATCGTCCAGCAACTTGATAATTTGCGATTTAAAAACATTCTTCGAAACGTGGAAGAAGTCCAGCATTGAGAACTTCTCATTATAGCAGTTAAGGGTACGACATACAGTGGAGTTCCCTCCATAGTTGGTGTGAGTACCAGGGATAGAGAAAAGTGTGTGTTGTGTGTGTCTGGTGCGTTTAGAAGGTGTTCTTAGGCGCAGAAAAAGATTGACCAAATGAGAGCTGTCAATATTATTACTACACACATCAAAGAAAAACAGCATAAATGATTCCCTTGCTATGTTCAAACGGCCTATATCCCTCGACGTGTATTCTACACGGACGTCCGTGTAACATTTGGGCACTCTACTTTTGTTTATGATTTTGAACGTTTCTTTTTTGCTTGAAACTAGTGACGATGTATATACGTCAGTCCCATCATTGTTTAATAAGTCCCATAGATAATTTGCGTAAATTGGAATTACAAACGGAAATAAAAGAAAAATAAACGACGCTTCATTAGTGTTTCTGTGTCCGCCATTTTTTTCACATTGTGAGGTGAAAGTGGAAAGTAATAAAAAGTGAAAAAAATGTTTAGAAGGACAAATCGGTGACTTTTCTTTCATAAAAATACCAGAAAAAGACAGTAGTTTATGTGTATAGTGTTATTTTGTCGAATAATTGTGAAATAATTAGTGAAAAAAGCCGACAACTTTTGAGCCGGAATAATGGCGGATGTCGATTTCGCGATTGTGTTTTGTTTTAAGTTTATTTCTAAGTGATTTATTGTGAATTGAGGGTAGCATAGTTAGTAATATGATTAGAGGTGAATATTGTAAGGGAAATAAGTGTGTGGTTTGAGTGGTTGTTCGTAAAATATGGAAATATGATGTGAGAAACCCGTTGCAGCAGCGTTGCAGCAGATAGAAAAAATCGAATTCTGGAATTGTCATCATAATTAGAGCAACAGGTAAATAAATTCAGTTGTTTTAGCTAAATTTAGTGTATCAGAAATTTCAAGCCCAACACAATTATGTCACAATTATATATCGCTAAATGTAAAATAATGCTTAAAATAAGCATTTTTCACGATGCCTACCCGGATCCATTTTGTTTTGAAAAACCAGTATCATTTTCCGTACCTAGACCCCAGGGACCCTGTACATTCAATGGGATATAGAGTAGATTCAGTTTGAGCCATTCAGACTCAGTACCTACCCCACTCATTTACTTACCTACTTGACGGCCTCTGTGGCGCGTAGGGCGGACGCTTGGCTGCAATGCAGAAGGTTGCGGGTTCGATTCCGCTGGGTGCAAATATTCATGCTTAAAAATAAATATTTGTATCTGGTCTGGGTGTCTTTCTATGTATAATACGCATGTACAAAAGGTATTTACAAAAGAAAAGGAATAATTGTCTAGCACCCATGGTACAAGGCTAGTGCTTAGTTTGGGGCTATATAGATTGCGCTGTGTGTAATGTCGTGAAATATTTATTATTATTATTTACTTGCAAATCAGAAAAAAATCCAAACTATTAAAACTTTAACCGATTACAATATTGGCATTTAGATAAAATGCTTAATTTTTGATAATATTTACATAAACATGTTGAACAAATCCATTTGCAATCGGTAGCCTGTTGTTCTACGCAACATTAAAAACTTTAATGAATAAAGTATTTTAATTAATTTAAATCTTAGTTTACCTTCCTACTTTAAAATTCAAAGACTTACTTTATAATTATAATATTAATAAATTATTGACATAATATTGTCATAGGTTTTTGCGATTTTGTATAATAAATCACAAAATAACGGCATTATTACAGAAGTAACGAGATTTCGCTAATTTTACAGGTAGCTTTTTTAAGGTTGATTAAAATGTAATTCGTCTACTTTAATATTCTAAACAGTTACTGTAAACTACCGCCTCATAATTATTCGCATCAAAACGTTCCAGTGTACGCGGACTTTAGAGTTATTGTAATAGTTTTGAATTTAAATTATAATAATTCTTATTTCTAGTTAACTCAAGAAACTACCATGGCTTCGGAACGCGCCCTCACATGAGAAGAAACCACGAAGACACTCATGGGGGTTCTCACTGTGCTTGAAAATTTAAACAATCTATTTCTATCAGTTTTAAAAACTAACACTATTTTATCCAAAAAAAAACAAACTACTTATACTAATTTCTATGGTTTTCGCGATTTTGCATAATAAAGTGTTTCACTTATACTAAGTCTTACAACAATGGCTAACTGTACCTTGTGGTCTAGCAGCTGTTGTCGGCTGGGCCTGGGACTTAATCAAATGTAGTACTTACAGGGTCCCAGACAGGTGGCACTTTCCAGCCATCTTCCCTATTGGAACTATTTTGAAAGAACAGATATATTCACAAAAACACAGCGCACGGTCTACGTCAGGAAGGGTTCGAGCCAACGCATCTCAATCCAATCCGGGGAATGCGACTTAGGCCTCTTAGTCTACCGACGCGAAGATTCACACGCCGAATTATCGCTTCAATATCTTTTCCATTTAATACAACTTAGGCATGTTATCTTCCCTATTGCCGTTATTGTACACAACACAAGTAAAACCCAGTAAATATTGTGTTTAAGTATATTATTCTTATTAAGTCAAAGCACAGCCTAAATCACAGTTCCTGGCTGGAGACATGGACAGAACGGTTGACGTGTTTTTCCTGGGGCTCGATTCGGTAAGGTAAGGACATAGCATGCGGAATGCCCGCGGAATTCGTATTCTGTAAATGTTATTTTACTTAATTACTACTTAATTAGTTAAGTAGCCTTGAAAATTAAGGCTACTTAATTATTTAAATAGCCTTGAAAATTAAGGCTACTTAATTATTTAAATAGCTCCCCTTGTTCCTCAGCCAATCAGTATTAAAAGAAGTTATAGAATAGCTATTATTTTTACTCCTGCAACAATTCGACTCCTGCAATGCTCATGCATCACGCCCTCACGCCTGTTTGTCGCATGCTATGTTTTTAGAGAATCAGGACCCAGATGTCTCGATTCCTACGGGATCGGGAATTGAAGCATTGTAATATTATTTTCCAACGATTTATCTTTTATCTCGATGTCGTCAGAAAATAGGTTAAAACTTATTAAAAGTATGTACCTACCGCAGGTAGTTTGGGTAGGATATTTTAATAACAGTCAAATAGACAGACTATGACTTTGTTAATTTCAAATTTACTATAATAGGTTTAATAATTTTGTAATCGGTTGTCGTGCATTTTTTTGACGATTTCTGTGGCGCGTCGGGGGAACGCTTGGCTGCAATGCAGAAGGTTTCGGGTTCGATTCCCGCTGGGTGCAAATATTTATGCTTAAAAATAAATATTTGTATCTGGTCTGGGCGTATTTCTTTCTATGTATAATATGTATGTATTTATAAAAGAAAAATAAATATAAGTAGTATATCCGTTGTGTAGTCACCGTAACACAAGCTTAGCAGCTTACCACGGGGCTAGATGGCGCTGTGTGTTCGTCACAGGATTTATTTATTTATTTTTTTATATATTTTTTTGTTCACAAAAAGAAATAGCTATAGTATCGATGTTCCCCCAGCCCCCTAGACTAAAACCTTGGAAACTTCAAGTCTAAATGACTTCTAGGCGAACATGTTACATCATCAACCTCATCGTCACTTCCCATCAGGTGAGATGAGGTCACATGCGAACCTATTCCATTTAAAGATTTATATTTTGATGTTCTCACGAGATTGGGATTAAATAATAATGATAAAATATGAATAATAATAAATCGTTTATTACAGGCAACAAGGCCCATATACATACCTTATAGACTAACATACATAATTTATAATAATTTATAATAATTAAATGAATAAGTAGTAAATAAATAGTAGGTGTATGTCATCTTCGTTGGTGATTATAAACGCATGAGGAAACAAGCGGGCGTGAGTTTAGAATTCTAATTTTATTAGGATCAGGTAAATTTAGGATGTTCTGCACGTAGAGCGTGACTTAGTTTAACTTAGAGCAGGATACATGCGTGACATTTAAATAAGGTTAATTCTATAAATTAATTAAGGTGCATCGGGGGAAGATCGGACTATTTTAAAAAAGTTTTGTAGTCTTTTGGTTAAACCAAATTCTACTCTCTCAAAATAATCAGTCGTACTCTAGTAGGCGCCTAGATTAATGTTAAAACATTGGGCTAGCGTTTTCTACTATTGAAGTTTTATTCCCGCTAACGGTGACCGTTTTATACGCTTTCAAAAAGAAAAGAAAAAATATTTTTTCAAGGTTAAGACCGGACCTTGAAGGGGTAAGACCGACATACCTTCTAAAACATTCTGTGTGCTAGTAATAACAAGCACTACCAGTAGAAAATATCTGGTCTTACCCATACTAATAAATCTCCAAAGATTGTTAGAGCATTATGTTCAACTTAAAAAGTTATGATCAATTTAATTTTTTTTTACTGTTTTTGATCCGGTCTTACCCCGAACACCAAATTTAGAAAATCTTTTGTTTCTCAAACTTTCGCAACTCTACAAAAAGTACTATTTTTTTTCAGTTAGATTATCAGGTAAGCTATTATTAATCTAGATATTTAGTTTGTCTTTGTTACAATTACTTAATAAAAATGGAACTCTATGACCATATTATGATTTGGTTGGATACTTAACCCCGGCAAAACAGAACTTTTTATAAAATCAAATTTCTTTGTTATTTTTAATGAGATCTTCGTAGTATTTATTAACTCAGATAATGTTCAAAATAATCAACACATTGTTATATTAACGTATACTTTCAGCGCGTAACTTAAGTTCAACAAATAATTAAAAACTTATGTTTAAAGTTCTACAATGTTTTTGGCAATATCTGTGAAGCAGCGTAGTTTGTTATGCTCCTCCTTCGTGTACGATCTTCTAGTATACTTTCGTGGCATTTTGTATCCCTGAAAAAAATTATTAAGAATTAGACTTTGCCATATAAATATGTACCGCATTTTAAACATACGTAACTACACATAATTTACTTTACCTATAAAAAATCCTATTCGTAGAAGTCTAAGCTAATGGAGACAGTTGAAAGTTTGACAACCACTGTGATTTTTGTTTACGGGAATGACCGGATCACCTCTACCAATAATAATATGATTGGGGGAAGTACGGATCTTAGTCTACAGACGTCTTAGAGTAATTTTGATTAAACCAATTTATATATCTCCTTCCATTTATTAACGATAAATCTTCATAACTTATAAAACATTGAAGTACTCACCACTATCTCAGTCCAAAGTAGGTGGGGGTAAGACAGGATTTTAGTATTTTTTTCAATTTGTTCACTTTTCACTTGGCGGTGGATTACACCCGTCCTACTGATCGCAGCAACGGACGCGAACGACAAAATGGTGCATTGAATAATGTTGCCAGTAGTGTAAAATATCATTCTATTTGGCAGTTATTTGAGTCATATGTTCTTACCCCGTATCCGCTCTTACCCCGATGCACCTTAGAATCACTTAGATAGGTACCTACCTACTTACCTATGGAATCAAGTTCAATTAGGATTTTGGAGTTTTCTTTTTTTGTGTAGTGTTGTCACTCACTAGTGTTAGAGATTTTCAGGTCGCCTTAAGCCTCTAACTTGACCTAACGACTGCTATCAGAGATAACAACCGGGACCAACGTTTTGGAGTTTATGCCTTCTTTAAAAATAAAATAATAATAAAATATACAGGCACGTATTGGTAATAACAAATCACCTTTAGTTTTTCCACTCATGACCTCTGAATGGTCAAAGAACAATCCTTTGGTGGAGGCTTTTAGTTTCGGCCTTCTATTATCGCTAATCTGACTTATCCGTGTTATACAAAGTGTAACGAGTATGCCCTTTTAAGCCGAAAGGGGGTTGTTCTAGACATCTAAGGGAACAAGTTTTGTTCTACGACTTTTGAAAATTGGAACTTTTTTTCAGGTTGTTTCACTGAAAATACAGCTGCTTTTGAAAATAAGGTAATTGAACTTTTGATTGTAGTAGACCAATCTACGTGAAAGGACAAAATAAGGTCAATGACCACGAACTCTGAGAAACAGCTAATTTTCAAGTAAACTTTACACTTAAAATTTTCGAAAAGTACTTCGAATTTTCAAAAGTCGTTGAACAAAAGTTGTTGGCTTAGAAGTCGGCTTAAAAGGGCTTACCCGTTACATCTTGAATATTACATCTATATTACCGTGTTCACATTTATGATAATAACTAATAAGACATTGCAAAGACTACGATATATAGTTAGAAGTCTAAGGTGTAGCACGGTCTTCTAGATGTGACACGTAGGTACATTTCAGACAGTAAAAAAAGAATTATCGAAATCAAGCTACACTATCTCTGAGTGGGTCATGAACATTACACATAAAAAATACAAACAATAAACAAAATATACAAGTCGGAGAACCTTTTTTTTTTGATGTCGGTAAAAAATATTAAAAATAAAAGTTTAAACTGAGAGTTTAAACTAACTTCTTCAAAGCACGTCTATTCACCAAAATTGACGAGTGTCCTTTATATTTATCTTACCTCCATGCCTTTATGTCAATATTTTTAATCTGTGATTTTGTCAGTTAGTAATTTGATTTTTAATTTTTTACATTTCTTTTTAACGGTTTAACGCGACTTGTGTATCATTCCAGCAGTAATGTTTATTTTATATTTATTGGCATGTTAATACATTCCTTCGTAAGGTGTGATTTGATTATAAAACAACAATAGTCATAAGGATAATAATATAATTCGAAAGGTATGTTATAAAATTAGGTAAGTATATATAAGTTTTTGTTATATTTTTTTTTAAAAGTGTTTCCTACACTTGGAGAACTATACTTAAAGAAATGCTTTCCAAAAATTTCGCACCCGACAGGACTTGAACCTGCATCTCTGGGAATCCGTTCCAGTGCCTTTCCAATTTGGCCACGGATGCATGTTCAATCGAGTCGAAATTAAGGATTGCATTTCTTATTGTTTTTACGTTTTTGGAGGCACGTAGCGCCATCTACTGACAATATTTGCAGACTGCCAGCTTGAACTATTCTATTTTCATAGAATTAAATTCAACGTTGAGATGTTGCTTCCGATTAACCGTTTTTGTTATATATTTTTTTTAAAAGTGTTTCCTACACTTGGAGAACTATACTTAAAGAAATGCTTTCCAAAAATTTCGCACCCGACAGGACTTGAACCTGCATCTCTGGGAATCCGTTCCAGTGCCTTTCCAATTTGGCCACGGATGCATGTTCAATCGAGTCGAAATTAAGGATTGCATTTCTTATTGTTTTTACGTTTTTGGAGGCACGTAGCGCCATCTACTGACAATATTTGCAGACTGCCAGCTTGAACTATTCTATTTTCATAGAATTAAATTCAACGTTGAGATGTTGCTTCCGATTAACCGTTTTTGTTATATTTTTTTTTTTAAAAGTGTTTCCTACACTTGGAGAACTATACTTAAAGAAATGCTTTCCAAAAATTTCGCACCCGACAGGACTTGAACCTGCATCTCTGGGAATCCGTTCCAGTGCCTTTCCAATTTGGCCACGGATGCATGTTCAATCGAGTCGAAATTAAGGATTGCATTTCTTATTGTTTTTACGTTTTTGGAGGCACGTAGCGCCATCTACTGACAATATTTGCAGACTGCCAGCTTGAACTATTCTATTTTCATAGAATTAAATTCAACGTTGAGATGTTGCTTCCGATTAACCGTTTTTGTTATATTTTTTTTTTTAAAAGTGTTTCCTACACTTGGAGAACTATACTTAAAGAAATGCTTTCCAAAAATTTCGCACCCGACAGGACTTGAACCTGCATCTCTGGGAATCCGTTCCAGTGCCTTTCCAATTTGGCCACGGATGCATGTTCAATCGAGTCGAAATTAAGGATTGCATTTCTTATTGTTTTTACGTTTTTGGAGGCACGTAGCGCCATCTACTGACAATATTTGCAGACTGCCAGCTTGAACTATTCTATTTTCATAGAATTAAATTCAACGTTGAGATGTTGCTTCCGATTAACCGTTTTTGTTATATTTTTTTTAAAAGTGTTTCCTACACTTGGAGAACTATACTTAAAGAAATGCTTTCCAAAAATTTCGCACCCGACAGGACTTGAACCTGCATCTCTGGGAATCCGTTCCGTTAAGTATAGTTCTCCAAGTGTAGGAAACACTTTTAAAAAAAATATAACAAAAACGGTTAATCGGAAGCAACATCTCAACGTTGAATTTAATTCTATGAAAATAGAATAGTTCAAGCTGGCAGTCTGCAAATATTGTCAGTAGATGGCGCTACGTGCCTCCAAAAACGTAAAAACAATAAGAAATGCAATCCTTAATTTCGACTCGATTGAACATGCATCCGTGGCCAAATTGGAAAGGCACTGGAACGGATTCCCAGAGATGCAGGTTCAAGTCCTGTCGGGTGCGAAAAAAAAATTTTTGGAAAGCATTTCTTTAAGTAAAGTATATATAAGTATAATAAAATTAGCTAACTGTAATTTATAAGGTATTATGGCCAAATAAGGCCTAACCATTTTAAAAAACGCTATTAAATTCAAAATTAAGATCAAACGATGAAAAATGAATACAATATGTACTTAATGTTTAATTTGGTTAATTTTTTAATCAGTAATTATAAATTTCATTGTAAGAAATCTTAATAAAACTGTAAAAAAGCATTTTGTTGGGCTTTATTGTGAACTTGGCATCCCTCTATGGCCCGATATTGAAAAAGCTCTATCTTCTTACAATACGGGTTAAAATTAATTAATTTAATTTCCTTGAATTTATTCTGAAAGGTTTCTTTAAACTCAAATCAAAGTAACACTCATTGCTCGAGGAATTAAGTCCCCTCCAATGATGTATCATTCATTATTATACAAGTATAATAGTTTTAGATGCGTTTTTGATTTTTCATGGCTACAAAAAGAGAGGGTAAGTAAGTAGGCACCATTGAAAGGTGATAGTGCAGTCAACGGAACGATTATTATCAATAGGTACCTATACAATATTAGTTCCGTGGACGGCCACCATCATCTTTCAATAGACAACAGCGCCAAAATGCAATAAAAGTTCGGATACCTATCTAAATTAACAAATCAACAAACATCATGTTTGGATATTCCTACAACTATAGTGCTGTCTCGTGCGTGACGATCTTAATTCAGTCAGTAGACGTCAATCTTGTTCATTCGGCTCGAACTAATGAGCTTCGAAATGGAGAATGAAGGAACTAGTTCGCCTGTAGGAGCGCTCTTTCGAACTGGTTTATTCGCGAACTACACAAGACTATTATTTATTAAGTGTAGACAAGGGCTACCCGCTCGGTCTTACCTTGAACACGGTTAGGAAATGTCGGCACGGCACCTAAATCAATGACATCACATCGTTGGTATGTGGAATATGTTAATCAGTAGGGCGATCAATCAAAATCCACAAACTTAGTCGAAGTAGATAATCATAAGTACCTATTAATATTTAAAAAAAAACTCTGTTTCCCGTGGTCACGGCATCATGCGTGGAACGGTTCTGGACCGATTTCCCTGTTCCTTTTTTTGTTGTGTTTGTTATTGTCAGGAGAAGATGCTTATGAAAGAAAAAATGCTAATCAATATTTACCAGGTTATACTCGCGTTAAATTTGGGACATTTAACAATGCCGTTAATTAATAAAACGCGAGTAAGTACTTATGATCCGGTAAATATTGTGTTCCATTCATTATGCAAAATCGAGAAAAGCTTAGACGAAACTAAACGCTAATTTATTGAATTATAAGAACTTACGCGGGTGAAAACGCAGGGCGCAGCTAGTTATGTATAATAAGAAGAAACTTACCTCTAAATATATTATTACTAAAAAAATTAGGTACTTTGTTTTTTTTTGTGTCTGTAGGTATTTCCGCAAAGGGCTTTTTGGGTACCTCTAGTTTAAAAATAAAACATGTTCTCATTTTCCTTATGTTTCTCGATTTAATTACGAGATAGGAATTTGGTTTTAATATTTTATGTTCTAAAACAATAAAAGGTTCAATGTATTTTTACCTAACTACTACCTCAAGTTAGAGGCCTTAGGACGACCTGGAGATCAAAAAGGTACCGTAGAGCAATTCTGCCCCGCAATATTGCATTTTGACACATTCACCTGGTTCTCACGGCTTTATTCTATGACAGGTGCACGGTTATTATGAATCTGTTAAAAAGCAATATTGCTAGCAGAATTGCTATAAGGAACCTTTTTAGATCTACTGAAAACTCTTAACACTAGGTGAGTCAAACCACTACAGGAAAAGAAGTAGAAGAATACTAGGTACACCTATTAATATATTAAATATATTTAATTTAATTTAATTGATTGACTTTATTATTATGATTTTGTAAATTGACATGCCAATATTATGCAATGTAATTTTATGGTGAAATAAATGAATTGAATTGAATTGAATTGAATATTAAAGACTTTAGCTGAACAAAAGAAGCGTGACAGGTGCTAGTCAGACTAACCTGTAGGCCTATTCCGAAACGATATCGGCCTAAACTTCGGAGCCGATCAAACGTCAGTAGGGGGTTATCGTTCGTTCTGGACCAATAAGAACCAGTAGTTTTGCGAACAGTAGACCTCGCGAGCACCAAGCGAAAACAGACTTTTTTTTAAACAATTAGTATTGTATTTAAAACACAAGTTTCCAAAAACCTACCCTTTTTGTGGGAGAAATATCCCACCAATCAAAAATCCCTCACGACAAAAAAATCCATATGCTCATAGATCTTGTATACCAAGTTTCATCATCAAAATCGGATAAGAAATACGACCTGTGGAGGAGAAGCAACATACAGAAAAAAGAAAATTTTGTCAACCTGAAGCAGAGACGCTTCGCTCGCTCGGTCAATGAAGGACAACTACCTAATGACGTTTGATCGGCTTCGAATTTTCGGCCGATAACGTTTCGGAATAGGGTCCTTGACTCGCGCATGATGAGTTCCGCAAAAAAAGTGTGTGGCACAGACTAGTAAGAAGATACTAAAGTATGAGTGTGGATTCTATTTTTAAATAAGTATAATATGTACGCACAGCTTTACCCCACTTAGGTTGACTTGCACCTCTATACTTAGCCCTAACTATCACATGAGTTAGCACGAGTTTTGGCGGGAACGCGCTGAGGACATGTGTTGCTAAAATTTTCATTTTTGTGAAACCTAGTTCAAATGCGTGCAAACTGTTTAATTTCGGGGGCAAATTAATCAATTTAGTTTCGTGAAGGTGTACAAGTGGAATAAAAGTGAAAATCGGAGCAAAACATGGACTTTAGTTAGCGTTGTCTGCAAAGCTCCGTGAAAAATCTTTGTAAATATGTAAAAATACATAACTTTAATTATGACGACTTGACTGTTTCGATGCAAATAACTTGCATAATATTTTAATAATACTTGACACTGGCTAAGTCTTTGTCGTTAGCACGCCATTTTTATCTAGATACTAGCTGCGCCCCGCGGTTTCAACCGCGAAAGTGAAAAACGCATTATACGGGCGCGGGTGGCCGAGCGTTTCTCGAGCGGTTGCACTTTTTCGTTCATTATTCGGGACAGACATGAATTTTACAAATTATATAATTTTGTTCTACTACTTATTCTAAGTCACCTTTTTTTTTACCTTTTTTTAATTTACTTTAAAGTACAGACTTTTTATCCTCTCTTCCTTTATTATAAGTATAGAATACCTAGATACTTATAGATTTCCAAGGGATCGCGACTTACGCGGATAAAACTGCGAGGCACAGATAAACAAAAAACCAAAATCGAGATGAATTTGCATTTTCATTGGCGACTACAGTTAAGTACGATTACCGTTAAGATGTAGGTAGGTACTTACTTAAAGTATAGGTATATACAGGGTGTTCCGAGGAAGACCACTACAGCCAAAAGGGGGTTGTTCTAGACGTCTTGGCAAACAGTTTTTGTTTTACAACATTGAGAAATTCAGAGTAGTTTTCGAAAAATTTAAATTTAAAGTTTGGTTGAAAATCAGCTGTTTTTTTAGAGTTAGAGGTGATTGACCTTAAGTTGTCTTTCCATTTAGCTTGGTCTACTACAATTAAAACTTGAATTGCCTTTTTTTAAAAAAAACAGCCGTTTTTTTCTTGAAACATAACCTGTATATTTCTGGAAAAAAAAGTCGTAGAACAAACGTTGTTCGCCTAGACGTCTAGAACAACTTCCTTTTGGCCCTCCTCTGAACACTCTGTAAGTATAATGGCATCAGAATCTTGATCAGGTATGCATTCAACCTGCTATTGTGAAAGTGCATTAACCCCTCTGATTGACAGCCAACACGGGTTCCTTCGTGAAAAACAATAAAAACATAAAACCGAATTCAAAAGGGTAAAATAACTCAAGATAATCCGCGCTACCATGATCGTTGTTTTGTCCTCCTTTCGTCGCTTAAAAAAATAGAGTAAATCTTTATCTTCTTCTAGTAATATAATAAAAATGAATTCCTATTTCGCGTGGTCACGGCCATCACGCGTGAACGGCTGGACCGATGTCGCTAATTCTTTTTTTTATTGTGTTTACTATGATCAGGAGAAGTATAGGGAATAGGTTCGAATCTGTCATGAGAGATTTTTAATGATGCATTATTTCTTATTAAATGTTTTCATAAGACATTAAGTTGTAGTACTTACCTGTTGCCCAATTATAATCAAAAAGTACATAGTTATCTGTAATTTTTACTTATTGTAATAGTACAGAATCTTTGTGAAGTGAATTTGGTTTAACGTGGTTCGTCAATCTGTCCCTAGTACTTTAGAAGTCGATTCTGTTGGCTAGAGGTTCAAAAGTTAGTTAATTTACTGCACTCTGCGATGCTGTTACATAGCATGCGGAATGCGGAATGCCTGCGGAATGTAGGCGACGTGCACGAGATGTACGTAAATTCATATTCTGTAAGTGTTATTTACTTAATCACTACTTAATTAGTTAAGTAGCCTTGAAAATTAAGGGCTACTTAATTATTTAAATATCTCCCCTTGTTCCTCAGCCAATCAGTATTAAAAGAAGTTAATAGAATAGCTATTATTTTTACTCCTGCAACGAATCGACTTCTGCAATGCTCATGCATTCCGCCTGCTTGTCGCATGCTATGTTTTTATAGAATCACGTCCTGCTCATTATTTCAAGGATCTTCATCAAATCTTTGTACTTACTTTTTATGAGATTACCTAGACGCGATCGATAATACCTTTCAAATAAAATATACTTAACCATAGATATTGTGCGAAATTCAACTTGCCTATAAAATGCCAGTTTATATAAATACTAGCTGCGCCCCGCGGATTCACCCGCGTAAGTAATTCCCGCAGGAATATCGGAATAAAAAGTAGCGTATTATTCCAAGTTATGTCGCAATCGGTTCAGTACTTTTTGCGTGATGAGTAACAAAGTCACATACATACAAACTTTCGCGTTTATAATAATTATAACTAGCAGCACCAGCAGTTCTGTTTCCGCCGGAATATCGGGATAAAAAAAAATGAGTAAAAAATTACTCACAGTCGGGACCCATTCATTTTACCAATCTAATTTTTCCAATGGGTCCTTTATATATCTATCCATCCATATCTATACTTATAATAAAGGAAGAGAGGACAAAAAGTCTGAACTGAACTGAAACCGCGGGGCGCAGCTAGTTATAAATATAATGTCTGCTATATGTCTGCCAGTATCACGGCCCACGGCCCAAAAATTATATAATTTTGTTCTACTACTTATCCTAAGTCCCCTTTTTTTGTAAATAAAATATAAATGGTCTTTTTTTGTTTTTACTTCCAAGTAGTACAGACTTTTTACGTAGTGTACGTCCTCAGGCACGTTGGAGCTACGATTTGCACAAGACGGCTGGCACAAACTGGATGCGAGAAGCAGAAAATAGATCTAGATGGCGTGCAATTGGAGAGGCCTATGTCCAGCAGTGGACTGCAACAGGCTGATGATGATGATGAGGATGACAGACTTTTATCCTCTCTTGCTTTATTATAAGTATGGTAGATAGATTATAGATTGCAGTTGTAAGCTACATCATTAAAATCATTAGACAGCAAAAGTTTGTCTTTCATCACATTTCTCCCTTTGTAAACAAAATAACTTGAATCATCTTGAGATTAAGAGATTGTCTATTATAAGTAAGATAAGTAATTTAGTACTATAAGTATGTAATATAATTTACAATATATATATATAATATAAATTATCTAATGAGAATGACCATTGAGTCCAAAAGTGCCCATCACACTGGCGGCATTACCCCGTTAAAATCATTATATGGAAAGAAGAACATTATTTATAAATAAGTATTAGTCATTTTAACACCTCATACATACCGCCTTCTTGCTAATTACCATGTTAATTTATTTCCATACCTAAATAATTTCACCGTTAAGTTTGTACTCAATCCGCCCTACCATAATCGTTTCTTGATGCTTTGTCGTCTGTTTGTCGCTCAAAAAGTAAAGTAATTTAAATAATAAATACTTTTAAAAACTACAAATAATTAAAAAAGCGGTTTTTAAGCTGTCTTTTTATTAGTGGATGTGATTTTTTATATCTCTAGCTGAACGATACGCGGCCCATTTGCGACGACTTTATGTTATTATAAGACATCATGGTTCATACATGGTAGGGCGGATTATCTTAAGTTTTTAATGTCATTGACTTAAAAAGTAAAAAAGTAGAATGTAAAATGTAGGTACCTACCTAAAACAATTTAAAATACGGATATAATAATTTGAAACATCTGAAGCAATAATAATTCAAATTTTATTCATCTAAATCTTTATCAAAATATTTTTAAATACTTAGTTCAATGAATTTATAATAGAGGTGTAAGTAAATTTACATAATGTCATAATTGCAGCAACACCCCGCGGTTTCGCCTCTGTAAATCTCGATCCCACCAGAAAACCAGGATAAAAAGTACGATAGGTACGAAAAAATAGATAGATCTCCAGTTTTTATTTTTTATTTAAGTTTATTTTTTTAATTTCATTTTGTGGGGGATTATGATGAATCAAATTTTGAACCTATTTCTAACCTAATTACTATTATTAATCTATTTAGTATCTATCACTCTTTTTAAATATTAATATCTACCTAATATTTCTTTGTTTTTATTGTTCAAGACATATTAAATTTAGAAATATTTTTCGAATTTACTTGCCTCATCTAACGTTATAACACCTAGTGTTTTGGATTCACAGTTTTATTCCTGCAATTTCACACCAAATTAAAACGCGACAAATAGTTTCTGCAATGGAACGTAATCTGGTTAAAATCTAGCAATCCTGCGAGACGACATTGTCGGGTGTTCCTGCCTGCCAAGCGTTAACAAGTAAGTACAAGCTTGTAAAGAGGGCGTTTGGCTTGGCTTTCATAATCTTGTCAACCTTGTCTCTCATCCGGTGTAGTGAAAACGACTTCCAAATGTCAAGCGAGATATGAGGACGCTTGGGGCTTGAAAATGTTTGCCAAGCCTTGGCAAACTCGGAAACCTGGCACTAAGGCAATACGTTGTTCTATAACGTGATTGGTTTTTTGAATGACCCGATCCGAGTACAACCGAAGTGACAGATTCGTTTCGCGGCACACTTTTTGATCATCGCGGCCTATTTTACGTGGTGTCATTTAGAAGCGTAGGTATATTTCCGTTCACTGTAATAAAATCAAAGGTACCTCTGGCTCAGAGTCACTTGTTTTCGCCTCCTCTCTTCTGTAAAATCTCACGGTGTTCTTAGCTGCTTTAGTAGCTGTGTCATCTTTGTCGTATCCATGACAATAATATAACTAAAACATTCCAATTACTCTTACTTAAGAGTTCGATGACCCTTAATAAAATTTATCTTCTTTACATTATAATTTTGAACTTACCTTGGTAAGGTTAGTTAAAAATTAAAATTGGAAACGTTAGGTTAACCTAGGTTTCATTCAAACTGAAATTACATTGGGCCATAATATCTGATGCTAGCATCTGGATCCAATCCATAGATATACCGCCCTACAATGATGTCTAGTAAGTCGACAGAAGTCGCCGCGTTGTCGTTTAGCTAAGTTTTTTTTTAAATCAAATAATAAAAAAAGAAATTACTTAAAAATACTTTTAAAAAAAGAAGTTTTTTTAATAATCTGTGGTTTTAAAAGTAGTCGGGGTATTTTTTATTTAAAATTTACTTTACTTTTTTGAGCGACAAAGGGACGACAAAGCAACGATCATGGTAGCGCGGATAGACTTATATTGAAGTACCTAGATATGTACCGCAAAAGAGACAGGAAATATCGTTCTCTCTTGCCTCTATTTGTTAGAGGAAGCTACTAAACTCTAAAGAGATGATTTATATTAGACCGTCACGCGCACGTGCTTCGTTGTCCATTGCTCGTCGATCGGTCTGTTGCAACCGAGTGGCGGCCGAGGACAAACTCTTTAAACCGTTACTCCCGGTTTAAGTAAAGATGTGTTGTTGGTTCGGATCCTTCTCAGTGTTGACCGTGCGTTGTGTTATTGTACATATATTTTTTCTTTAAAAATTTGTACCAAAATACAAATTTACCTTGTACTTAAGTGTATTCTCAGCAAAATGTCTTCGAAATGCCGCTTTAATTGCGTCCTCTATAGCTTTAAATATTGCTTCATCACCTTCAATTGTCTCTATCAATGTGGTTAGTAGAGTTTTTTCGCTCACTATAAAAATAATCAATTACCCCCTTACTTATAAACGATGAATTACATATGACCAAGTTATAAGTATGACGTTTGGTTCTGTCTGACAACTTTGAAACTTCGTCATGTTACAGTAAAAGACAAACGAAACATAGATAGGTATGCAGCTGTTAACCAGCGTTTATAAGTAAGGGGGTTAATCGTTTATTGTGATTCGATATGATGACGTAATCTAAAATGGGGTTGTTCTACGTAAGACATCTACTTGAATCACTTTTAATAATTAGATCTTTAATGTGGGCTTACTGTGAATAGGTCTGCTTGGCAAGCACGCTACATCTTTGACCTCTTCGTCGCTTCCCAAGTGAGGTGAGATCAAAGGGAAACACAGCTGGTTTTTATAATTAGAATATATAGGAATAAATTTTATAAGTATCTTCAAGTATCTACCTATTTCTTTACCAAAATATATCTGAACAATATCCCCAACTATTTTCCTCTCTTCTTCACTCAAGCCTATATCCCTGAGTTCGTCATCCAACTCTGGCTGGCAAGAACAGTGGCAAACCTCGTCACAAATCTGGGCAGCAATGTTCAGCTTGTCGCGTGCTTCTAACAGTGCTCCTAGGTAGTCTGCGATGAAGTTGTAGAGGTTGGCAGGTTGAGATCGGAGTACCTTGGGTGAAAATCGTCGAGTGCATCGTTAGCTCGTAACGACAAACGCAGCAGCACGTCGCGATGCAGCGAGAAGCGTTTAATATCACATAGTCGTATGTGGTTGTGGCATACCTACATTGCAGAGGTATGGTCACCGTTAGTTAGAGCTCTGCCTCACTAGAATGCCATGGCGACGTCGCCGACAACGCATCCAAGCAGTTAAGATCAAAATATGCCGCTGCCAAACCGTCGCCAAATGAGTTACGGGCCCTACATTTTAATATGAACCGCTTGGATACGTAGCCGGCGACGCGACGTCGCCATGGCATCCTAGTGAGGCAGAGCTCTTAGGGATAATTTAAATAAGACAGTTTGCCGGCCAGTTTCACTCGGTTGCAACAGACGAATAGACTGCTCGCCGAGCAATGGACAACGAAGCTCGGCCGGGTGACGGTCTAATATAAATTAACTTATCTTATAGGACAACGATAAAAACATATCCGCGCTACCATGATCGTTTGCTGTTGCTTTATTTCGAACAAAGAAAATTCTATATAAATGAACGAAATCCATCGAGTGAATTATATTTTATTTAAAGTGCTTAAAAAATAGTTATTACATAACATAGAACTATTTTTAAAGAAAAGATATATCATGACATGGCATGAGGCTTAGAAAGAATCTCGAAACGACAGGCGTTAAAAAATGTTTAATAACCTATATAATATAAAGGTAAGATATTGAGTAAGAGCGGTGTTGGTCTAGTGGTAGATACCCCGAATTTAATTCCGAAGGTCGTGGTTTCGAATCCCGGCAAACCGCGCACAAATGTCTTTTTCTTTTATGTGCGCTATTAGCATCGTTCTCACGGTGAAGGAAAACATCGTGAGGAAACCCACGACTTAAAATCACACACAAAGGCCCAATAGAAGGTACTAGGGCTAATTGTGGAAGCACACAGTTAAAACTTTAACTTTGAGTAAGTAGTTTCAATTTATCAACGAGAAAATCGAAGGAAAATCCAAACAATTATCTGTGTAAAATGTCTAGGAAACTTACTTCTCTAGAAAGATCAGACATCAATTCTGGAAGACCATCCGGTAAGGCAAGTTCGAAGCTCTTTATTTGACACTGTTGTAGATCGTTCATATTTGTTTAATTTAATATTATTTGTTACTTAGTTGTTACCTTTGGATATAAATAGGTATAGATAGATAACTAGATGGTTTCGATCCAACAATCCAACGGTCTAGTTGGCCTAACTTACTTATTACCTCTTATCTTATTTCTGACCATCTCGATCGGCGCTATGTCGTTCTAGAATTTAGATTTTGGGAAAGAATGCATGTGGCCGAATATAATACGCAGAACTTTGAAGCTATTTTTGGTATACATAATCTTACTAACATAATAAACGCGAAAGTGTGTATGTATGTCACTTTGTTACTCTTTAACGCAAAAACTACTGAACCGATTGCGATGAAACTGGGAATATAGGTAGTTGGAGACCTGGAATAACATATAAGCTACTTTTTATCCCGATATTCCCGCGGGAACAGGACTTACGCGGGTGCTGGTAGTTATAAATATGTACACTCTGAGCATTATATTAACGTGTATAAGGTACCTCTTAAACCCTAAACCATTATTTTTTTTACAAATAAAATGCATTAATGTTTTACATTACAAATGCTCGTGGGGAAGGAACACCTTTCAAATTAAAATAAATAATTATGACTACGAATAAATCAACAATTAATCGATTTCCTCAACACTTCATAACAAAAGAAATAAATTAATTTAAAATGCAGTTAAAAATCGTTTAAAGTCTACAAACGACTTCCAAAGTCCTTGTGTGAGATGGATATGCGAGAAATGAAATGATTGCGTGAGATTCTGCCATAAAGAGCTGGGAAGGAATTTCCTGTTACATTTTTCGCCCACACTACGGCTTTGTGCGACTTTTAGATAAAGACAGTGTCCAATAAATTTCGAAAATTTATAGTAATTTCAATTTAGGCGAAAGTCGTTACGTTATTTTAAACAAAAAATGCTGAAAGGATTTGATTAAGTACCAAAAACGAATCATCTTAATCGGTCAAGCCATCTTCGAGTAATCGGTGAACATACTTACATAAAAAAAAACATACATACAGACGAATTGAGAATCTCCTTTATAATTTCTTCTATGGTTTTCGCGATTTTGCATAATAAAACACTTTATTTATCGGGTTTAATTAATCGGGTTTTTTATTCATGGTTTTAAACGAACCGAGCTTTTGCCAACTTTACAGTTGGGGTTTTCAAGGTTGACTGAGATGTAATTCGTCTATTTTAACATTCTAAAAAGTAACTGTATACTACCCCCTTATAATTATTTGTAACAAAACGTTTCAGTGTACGCAGACTATAGAGTTATTGTAATAGTTTTGTATTTAAATAATAATTATTTTTATCCCTAGCTAGCTCAAAAAACTACCATGGCTACCTCCTTCTTTTTATGAAGTCGGTTAGTAATAATCAAAATTGTGATAAGTAAGTAGGTAGTTTTTAGAAATAACAGACGGGTTTTATTTTATTCCGATATTCGCACGGAATCGGGGCTAGCGCGGTTCCAAACTGCAAAAGTTACCAGCCGATAGTACCAGGCGATCATAAATAGTCATAAATAGTAGCGAGTCTTTCAATTCCTAGGAAATCAACAAACTCCAAAACATTCATCGTCGTATGCAAGCGGAAGCGGTTGGTATTTGAATGGACAATTTATTATTTTTCATGTTTTCTACACAAAGAAGTTTGCGTTAAGTATAATTAAAAATTAAAAAACCGACTTAAAAAAAGAACAAAAATTAATTTAAAAACCACCAAAATAAAAGAATTGATAAAAATACCAATATAACCTCTACATACAGCGCCACCGACTAATTAATCTGTTTTATCATCTGACGTCGGGCAGCCAAACTAAGTACAATATGGAACTATACAGCCAAGTAAAACTGCCCGACTTCAGATGATAAAACAGATTAATTAGTCGGTGGCGCTGTATGTAGAGGTTATTTTGGTATTTTTTATCAATTCTTTTTTTTTGGTGGTTTTTAATTTTTAAATTAATTTTTGTTCTGTTTTTAAGTCGGTTTTTTAATTTTTAAATTATTTTTTTATTTCACCCTTTTTAGTACCTACCTACCCACTTTCGAGGGCCAAATAAATCAACTTTAAAATTTAAATTAAATTAAAAATTAATTAATTGTTACCGTAATTTTAATTTTTGAGGAGTTTGCTGATGAGAAGGTGGTTTTAGGTGGCCCATCAATCTGTACTTAGTTCTTTAGGGGTCTATTCTTTTTGGTAGAAGTCCAAAACGAGTAATTTATTACATTCTGGGAAGCTATCCTATCCATCATTCCGAAGATACTCATCAGATCCTGACCAAATTTTTATGGGACCACCACGGAGCTTCCACCTTTCCATTAAAAAAAGAAACCATCTCAATCGGTCAAGCCACCTTCGCGTAATCGGTGAACAAGTGAATTGAATACAGGTTTTTGAGGAGCATTCCCGGTCCTTACTTCGAAGATCCTCATCAGATCCTCACCAAATTTTTATGGGACCACCTCGGGGCTTCCACCTTTCCATTAAAAAAAGAACCATCTTAATCGGTCAAGCCACCTTCGAGTAATCGGTGAACAAGTGAATTGAATACAGGTTTTTGAGGAGCATTCCCGGTCCTCACTTCGAAGATCCTCATCAGATCCTCACCAAATCACCTCGGGGCTTTCACCTTTCCATTAAAAAAGAACCATCTTAATCGGTCAAGCCACCTTCGAGTAATCGGTGAACAAACATAAAAAAAAAGAAAAAAAAAATACGCGACGAATTGAGAACCTCCTCCTTTTTTGAAGTCGGTTAATAAAATGACTGGCATCGAAGTTAGAAAAAGAAAAAAAAACGAATATCAATTTTTAAATTCTTTTTAATTTTGTTGCAATTTTTCTCACTTCATTTAGCCAGTTATTATTTCTTATTGGTTGTGAACCGATTATGGCCATTAGGAAATTAGCCAGTGTCATGTATTCCAATATATTATGCAAGTTATTTGCATTGAAACAGTCAAGTCGTCATAGTTAAAGTCAAGTCTAGGGAATCATTTGTAAACACGGCGGCCATTTACAAACAATCTTCACGGAGCCTTGGAGACAACACTAAGTCAATGTTTTGCACCGATTTTCACTTTCATTCCACTTGTACACCTTCACGAAACTAAATTGATTAATATTCCCCCGAAATTAAACAATTTGCACGCATATGAACTAGGTTTCACAAAAATGAAAATTTAGCACCACATCTCCTCAACGAGTTCCCGCCAAGACTCCATTTAGCCAGTTGATTAAACTGAAGTTTTATAAAAACTCCTTTCAGTCTGACACTGTGAAGAAGTTTGTATTACAAAAGGCCCTGACAGTTTTTTGGCGGTGGGAACGCGTTGAGGAGATGTGTGATGTGTTGCTAATTTTTCATTTTTGTAAAACCTAGTTCAAAAGCGTGTAAATTGTTTAATTTCGGGGGCATATTAATCAATTTAGTTTCGTGAAGGTGTACAGTGTAAATAAAAGTGAAAATCGGTGCAAAACATGGACTTTAGCGTTGTCTCTAAAGTTCCGTGAACAATCTGTAATAGCCGACGTGTTTACAATGATTCCCTTGTCTGGACTTCAATTATGAGGACTTGACTGTTTATAATGCAAATAACTTGCAAATATTACTTGACACTGGCTAATTTCCAAATGGCCATAATCGGTTCACAACCGATAAGAAATAATAATTAAAAGGAGTTTTATTGTGATGTCCAGAAGAGTTTCGGCGGGAATGCGCTGAGGAGATGTGTTGCTAAATTTTCATTTTTGTGAAACTTAGTTCAAATGCGTGTAAATTGTTTAATTTCGGGGGCATATTAATCAATTTAGTTTCGTGAAGGTGTACAAGTGAAAATTAAAGTGAAAATCGGTGCAAATCATGGTCTTAAGCTTAGTGTTCTCTCCAAAGCTCCGTGAACAAACATTGTAAAAAATGGCCTCCTTTTTACAATGATTCCCTTGACTTGACTTTAACTATGACGACTTGACTGTTTCGTTCGATGCATATAACCTGCAATTATTGATAATACTTGACACTGGCAAATGTCCGAAAGGAAAAGCCATTTTAAAGAAGAAGAAGAAGAAGAAGATGTCCAGAAAATCATCAGAAAATACACGAAGTCGCCATTTTGTTTGGCTCTTAGTGAGTCCAGGGGATTTTTTTTTGAACGGAACTTACGCGAGTGAAACCGCGGGGCGCAGCTAGTTTATAATATTAGTAAAGATTTACTTATGTAGGTACAAATAGGAATCGTTGTTGAAGTTTTACAAACAACAGTGTGTTGAAGTTTTGGGTACTAAAGTGTTAAACTTACGTTAACGTATTCTATGTAAGTGCTTACTTAGGCGGACCAAGTAAGGTATGTACTTGGCTTTAGTTAGAGTGATAGTCAAATGTTTAATTTTACTTGGTCCAAGTTCAAGGTTATAGTAGTTTATGATAGCACTGCTCCGCGGCTTCGACCGCTAAGTCCCAATCACGTGGAAACTTAAAAAAAACATTTCTTGTTGAAACTTATCTGTGTTTTTTTTTAGCGACAATGATCAATAAAACAACGAGAAACGATCATGGTAAGGCAAATTAAGTAGGTACCTACCTAGATATACATACATAGGTACATACCAACATTTTTATTATTCTTTGCATACATCGTTACACTTTGAGAATTCATAAACAAAGTTGGAGACTCAAGAATAATAAATTAGGATAAAATATACCTACTTGCATGAAACGACCACCGCGACCGGCAAGAATTATATTCTAGACTAGCTGCGCCCCGCGGTTTCACCCGCAGAAGTGAAAACGCGTTATCAAGGGCGCGGGCGGTCGAGCGGTTCTCGAGCGGTTGCACTTTTTCGTTCATTACTCGGGTTCTACTAATTGGATTTCGATGCAAAGTATACCACGACCTTACTCAAAAATAGAACTATCCAATATTGAAAACCTGATTTCAATCGGATAAGTGGTTTTTAAGGAACCGACAGATAAACAGAGAAACAGACCGACAGACATGAAATTTGACAAAATATATAATATTGTTCTAAGTACTACTTTTTCTAAGCCCTCTAGACAACTTTTTTTTTAATTTACTTCCAAGTACAGACTTTTCGTCCTCTCTTCCTTTATTATAAAGTACCAATAGATTTGTTGCGGTGATTGATTTTTATAAGCCGTGATTTCTGCAGCCAATAAACGCCAGTTAAAAGGTGTTTATTACAAAATGCAATTAATTATAATACGCACTATTATAATAACTTACCTTAATGACCATAAACGCATATTCATTTCGCGTAACATTGAATAAATGAGTCAAGTGGCGTGCTGACTTATTTTCAATTGGGTTTGGACGGTTTTATGCCACTAGATATGAGTTAATATTTCGTTTTTTTTAATGGTTTTGTATTTTGTTCGTATTTTTTTTTTTTTTAATAATAAATTTTAAAAAGGAACTTACTAGACGTTCTACACATAAAAAACAGAAACCTTACCAATATTATTAATGCGAAAGTTTGTATGTAAGTAGGTAGACGATTACACCTTCACGTAAAAACTACTTCACCGATTGCGATGAAACTTGGTATGCAGTAAGTAGTTAGAGATCTGGATCAACTCATATTTTGACCCCACATTTTTTTTTTAATGGTAACTTTAACTTAAAGTCGCTCAACGGGCTATGGGGAGAGCTAAACTTGGAGTTTCCCTGCGGGAAGTGCGGGATGGAATCCGAAATACGGAAATCCGCAGGAGAACTTCTTGTGTGGTATTCGCGATTTTGCATAATAAAACACTTTATTTACCGGGTTTAATCGCGCTTTATTCATGATTTTAAACAAACCGAGCTTTCGCCAACTTTACAGTTGGCTTTTCAAGGTTGACTGAGATGTAATTTGTCTATTTTAACATTCTAAAAAGTAACTGTAAAATACAGCCTCATAATTATTTGTAACAAAACGTTCCAGTGTACGCAGACTATAGAGTTATGAG
Organism: Idaea dimidiata; assembly: GCA_949358125.1. Classification (NCBI taxonomy): domain Eukaryota; kingdom Metazoa; phylum Arthropoda; class Insecta; order Lepidoptera; family Geometridae; genus Idaea; species Idaea dimidiata. Next base: position 11,860,019 of record OX442342.1, on the reverse strand, counting down.
CTGAGATGAAGATGGTGATGGTGGTAACATAAAGAACAGATGGTGGTGGATGGTGGTACTTTGATTTTTCGAACGAACAAACGATCGATTATTTGCTAGTACGGTTTTAACTAATTTATACGATGTTTGATCGTAAACTTTTTTTTACTAGCCTGCGCTGTCCCACTGCTGAGCAAACGCCTCCCGCATCTTTTTCCACATTTCTCGATTTTCTGTGACCTCCGGCCAAGTCGGCTCGAAGCGGTTGAGATCGTCTCGCCAAACTTGAACAGTGAAAAATTACCAGTAGTTTAGTTAATTTCTCAAAGAAGTTTACGGTCAAAAATAAACTGTTCGAAAAAAGCTAGTAGTTAGAATACCTAACGTGTACCTAACTTAACACCTCAGTTGTTTGTATACGTTCAAAATAAATCTAAATTCCATTTTCAATAAACTTTTTATATACATTGCAAAGAGTTCCGATAATTCACAAAACAATAAAACGACTTCAAAGTGGACTGGGGCTGCCTGCGGCTGACACAGAGAGTAAAAAACTTCATAGATAATACTATACTGGTTTCAGAGAAATATAACTTAATTTCACCTTCCGTTATTTCTTGTTCACCGAAAGGTTGTCTGGATGACATTTTAAGCGATATAATATTTACCTATAATAAAACACAAAATTTACTAATTTAAATTGAAAACTATTACAATAATTCTATAGTCTGCGTACACTGGAACGTTAAAAAAGACAAATTACATCTCAGTCAACCTTGAAAGAGTCAACTGTAATGTTGGCGAAAGCTCGGTTCGATTAAAACCATGAATAAAACGTGATTATTTATATGCAAAATCGCGAAAACCATAGAACAATTTAATTTAATTTTGTTTGATTTATTGTGTTCCTGTGTAATAAATAAATTTGTTTTGTGTTAAAAAAACATTGGAATTATTACAGATCAATCTTTACCTATTACAGAGGCTTATGTACTAATTAAATCTAACTTACTAGTGTCTCTAAATTGCTTCGTCCTGCACAGGTACGTAAGTCCTGTTTTCGCGAGACTAACGGTATAAAAAGCTTATGTGTCTTTTAGCTCATCCAGCTATCTGTTTACCGCGTTTAACCGCAATTGGTTCAGCAGCTTTTACGTGACAAAAAAACATACACACTCGTTATCTCGTTAAGTTACTTACTTACACACAGACTTTCACATTAATAGAATTAAAAAAATAACCGAGCATTAACTCTTTTTTTGTTTGTTTTGTAAATAAAATATGCAAGTAGAGTGTACCATGGATGGCCACACTGACGAGTAAACACTTTTTATTCGTTCTTTTTCTGGACAAATAAAGGAAACGCATTATTGAATAATACTTTGCTTTATTGTGCACCATATTAAATAATTTTTTACTTAACTTAAAATACTATTTTTTAAATTAAATTTTTATTTAGCTATTCCTAATGGCTTTGCATGGGACATGGCTCCAAACAAGGCCAATATTATACATCATCGTTAAACTTAAGAATAGAGTTGTAACATGAAATAAATCCGCTTTTACTAAAATTACTTATATAATAAGCTCTATCATTTAAGCGAAACATTAATTGCTCAATATATTTTTATCGTCTATAAAAACTTAACGAACATTACTTGACACCATCATAAGTATAAATAAAAATACTAATGAAAATTATTTAAAAATTGAAGTCATGAGTATTATATTATTGGCATCAAATAACTTGCTAACGCGTTTGACAGTAAAGCTATATCTTTACCCAAAATTGCCTTCAAAATAGCAAGGCCAACCGTCAAATTTTTGATTGGCCTTATAAGGAACCAGCGGTTTTTCTAGGAACACTACCAATATTTTAACGTAAATAGAAGCGAAACCATGTTTTTCTTTCTTTACCATAAACATATCCTTAAGTATATGAAAAGCCCCAGTAAAAAGATATCAGATAATAATAGGTTGTTGAGTAAAAATTTACGTTTTGCTGTACGCGCGAACTACAGTTTTAACGTCTGAAGCCTACGCAGCGTTGGATTGCTCGCCGCTGGGCTTGTGGCCTTGAGTTTGATGAATCTTAGTGTATAGTAGAAGGACTATGTCTTCACATGTCAATAACTACGACTTTTAATAGTTGGCCTTCAAAGGAGCGTGGCCTTCCATGTTCACTCACCTTACAATGGAATCATTTCTTTTGTTTAATTTATTTCTATTAATATTCATAACATACTTTATTTTTTAAACTCGCAGCTGTATTTTAAGACAAATGCTTGAAAATCAGCTGTTTCTTTTCTTAGAGTTAGAGGTCATTGACCTTAAGTTGTTCTTTCATTTAGTTTGTTCTACTACAATCAAAACTTCAATTGCCTTTATTTTCAAAAATAGCTGTTTGTTTTCGACTTAACATAACTTCTAAATTTTCAAAAAAAGGGTTCCGATTTCCAAAATTCTTAGAACAAAAGTTATTCGTTAAGAAAAAAATGCTGAACCGATTTTGATAAGTTTTGGAATAAGATATCGGTAACTACTGGGTCGGGACTTACGCGGGTGGAACCGCAGAGCGAAGCTAATTATTAATATTTAATTATTGTAGGTTATTGTTTTATTTATTGTTTCTTATCGGTTGTGTACCGATTATGGCCATTAGGAAATTAGCCAGTGTCAAGTATTATAAATATATTATGCAAGTTATTTGCATCGAAACAGTCAAGTCGTCATAGTTAAAGCCAAGTCTAGGGAATCATTCGTAAACACGGTGGCCATTTACAAAGTTTGTTCACGGAGCTTTGAAGACAACGCTAAAGTCCATGTTTTGCACCGATTTTCACTTTCATTGCACTTGTGCACCTTCACAAAACTAAATTGATTAATATGCCCCGAAATTAAGCAATTTGCACGCATTTGAACTAGGTTTCACAAAGATGAAAATTTAGCAATACATCTACGCGTTCCCGCCAAAACTCAACCACATGAGTTAGCATTTGACATTTGTGCCAATCACAAGAATTAGCACGTTATTTATTTAGTTAGCCCTGGCTCAGTATAGAAGCGTAAGTACACCTCAGTGAATTTATAACATCATCACAAATCACCTGAGTATTGAATCAGACTTTCCTTTTTAGAACATCGGACGTCTATTTCACAGAGTTCCTCTAAGGGCCGATATTTCATTCCTCAAATAAAAGAATCTGTCGAATAAGTTCGAACCCATCCAAATTAAAAAGCCTTCAAATTTTGTTCCTTTTTAATATCATAGTGACGTTCGGTGGTGTTACATTTTATCTGACAGATATCTCTATCTAGAGATTTGAAAAATCGGCCCTAAAACATTTATCTTTTAACTAACAATTATAGAAAAGTCACACGCGAAATCCAAAATTAGAATTTTATACTTACGCTAAACGTTTTATTATTTTTCGAATTACTTAACAGAACCTTAAAACGCGTAAAAAAACCTACTTAATTACTTCTTACTAATATTATAAACGCGAAAGTTTGTATGTAAGTATGTATGTGTGTGAGGTTGTTACTCTTTCACACAAAAACTACTGAACCGATTGCGATGAAACTTGGAATATAGGTAGCTGGGGACCTGGATTAACACATAGGCTACTTTTTATCCCGACATTCCCGCGGGAACGGGACTTACGCGGGTGAAACCGCAGGGCGCAGCTAGTATATTATAAATCGGAAAGTTTGTGAGTATGTGTGTGTGTGTTTGTTACTCAATCACGTAAAAACCACTAAACCGATTACCCTGAAACTTAGAAATATAGGTAGCTGGAAACCTGGAATAACACATAGGCTACTTTTTATCCAGAAAATCCTGCGGGATCGGGACTTACGCGGGTGATACCGCGGGGTGCAGCTATTAGATCATAATTTATAGCATGTCAGCACAGAACATACATTTTGAAAATAGATTAAATAAAGGGCTATTATCCAATGGGTAAAATACACATAGTTACATTTCCCCGGGTCTTTTAAATTTTTAATTTTCTTACCTCGACGTTTCGATCATGTTACAATGATCTTGGTCTCAAGGGGACACTCCGAGACCTGGGTAAATATGAAATTATGAGTTCCAATCGTGTTCGCTTAAAAAGTTTATGGGTACATGACAGACGGTCAGTGGGATAAAGGGGTCCCACCCTTGAATCCACTATCTGTCTGTCTTTTATACCCATCTTTTGGGTAAAGTTTGAACCCTAAATTTTGTCTAAGGTTTTCGCGATTTTGCATACTTAATTAATAAATAATAGAACACAATATTTCGCGTCAAGGTTGACAAGTCAAGTTGGCGAAAACTCGGTCGTTAATAATAATGACGTTATTAAAGAAAAAGCGAGTAAAACCCGGTAATTATTGTGTGTTAAGGAACCCTAAAAATAAGTTTACTAACTTGTTTATAGAATGTGCCATGTTACATAAAGCGGTTCATGCGCGGGCGCACGTTTGTCCTTAAACTTGGAGCGCAGTAGCGGGTGCGTGCTACGGTTGACGCACGCTTTTCCTATTTCGAATTGCTTTACGAGAAATAGTTCGTTTCGAAAAAGTTTTTATTGTTATTTTTTCGTTTGAAAGTTTTGTGTTTGAAAGGTTTTTGTGATTAAATTTGTACTGGTAAGCATTTTTTAACTTAATATTTTTAAATCGTATCACTTTTAAATTATTTTTAGGTATTTTTTTCAATATCTATAGCAAGAAAAACGACTATATTATTTTTGTTTTTTTTTTTAAATAATATCTACCTATAGGTAAAAAAATATTTTCATTACGTCTTTATTTATCTCACGTAGTTCCCGTTTCCGTGGGAATACCGAGATAAAAAATCCAATGTGTTAATTCAGGTTATAAGTAACACTTTGTATGCTTATTTTAATCTACATGACATGCGTCATTTTGCTTGAAATGTGTGCAAAAATACAAATAAAAAAGTTTTAACTTTCTGATTTAAAATTTACTACTGGGAAGGGATTCATATTGTATACTTAACAATAATAAATTATTATCAATGCGAAAGAACTATTTCGAAAGAACGTTTTACGAAGTGTATTTGTTCTTGTACTACGAAGATACTCAGTCAGAAGTCTGTAAAAACTAAAATTAAATTAAAAGTTACAATAATGTACATAATTATAATATTTAATTAAAAACATTTTATTGTATTTATTTCACTAACTCTTGTCTACCAAATGCAAGTCTTCATTAATTAATATTCAGCAACAAATTGTTGCCAAGGTTACATACTTCCTTATTTTTTTAAAGACAATTGTAACTTCTTTATTATGTACAACTTTTACTTAGGCATTGAACCTCAACACTATAACCTACGTACTCAAAGTCAGTGACCTAAAGTACAGTCAGGGTTCAAAATTCGATTACAATGTGGATATTTTTAATTGTCAATTTATAAGAATTATTAAATAATTAAATATTGCACGACATTACACACAGCGCTATCTAGCCCCCAAACTAAGCACTAGGCTTGTACTATGGGTGCTAGACAACGGATATACTACATAAATTATACTTTCTTTTTTTTAATACATATACATATTATTATGATACATAGAAAAACACAAAGAATAACTAGGTTTTAAATCTAATAGATTCCCACAGTTCAGCCGCGTAAGCTGCAATCTAATGGAAATTTTGAATAATCCGTTCTAATCGGATGCTGACATCAAAAAAATACTTTATTTACCGGGTTTAATAGCGTTCTATTCATGATTTTATTAATAAAGTGTTTTATGAAGAAAACATTATCCAAATTTTAGATCTATACTATCAAAGCGGCTGAGTCTGTGTAACAGTCAGTCCGGACAAAGCTATTTAATTGGCCATCTCATCTAATTTTAGATGATTTATACAGCGCAAACTACATTGAATCCATGCTACTTTATGGCGCTGTAGTGCCCGGGACGTTGTTAGGTGGAGTAGGCTTGCCCAGCACCTATACCACCCTCCCAGCCTAGTCAGCCATGTCCAGAGGAAAGAACTGGTCAATACGTCTGGAGCTAACTAAGCAGTGGGTTTCCTCACGATGTAAAACAACAAAGCTAAACAAAGCCACAAAAACATAGCTATTTATTTCTTGTTAGGTATATTTTTAACTAGATGCGCCCCGCGGTTTCCCCCGCGTAAGTCTCGTTCCCGCGGAAATATCGTGATAAAAAGTAGCCTATGTGGTAATCCAGGTCCCCAGCTACCTATATTCGAAGTTTCATCGCAATCGGTTCAGTAGTTTTTGTGTGAAAGAGTAACAACCTCACATACATACATACATACATACAAACTTTCGCGTTTATAATATTAGCAAGATTATGAATATTAAAAATATACCTCGTTATCTAATATTTTTTATTAGATAACGAGGTACTTACCATGTTTGTTTTTATTAACAAGGAGCTCGATATTTTTGTCGACCAGATTGTTCACGAGACGCTGGAGAATGCGGGTAGGTGATACGATGACAGTTAGAGGCGTCCATATAAAACTTTACCTTTTTTTTATTCGAGCGCTCCGTCTCTATTTATAGTGAAAATAACCATGTAAGTTTAACATTGTATATTTTTAATTATTTAGGACAAAGCTATTTATAGATATTATAAAAGAACTACCTCTGTACTTACCTACCTACTCCTCCCCAAAAAGATCATTTATAAATGTTTCCTATTTCAAAAACCTTGACATTTGTTTATTTATGTTAAAATAACAAAGATTTGCATAAATAGTTTGATCAAAATGCAGTTTCTATGGATATTACCATATTAGGGCACTTGTTTATAGAAAAATACAAGGTTACGAATTTAATTAAAGAATTTGTATGGGTTCGTTGTTTAATACATACTCATACTCATTTATTCAGACCATGAGTATGAGTATGTGTATGTATGTGTATGTTACTCAATCACGTAATCCCGATATTCCCTCGGAAACGGGACTTACGCAGGTGAAACCGCGGGACGCAGCTAGTAGGTCATAATGACGATGGATGATGGTTTATTGCGATGTAATTATGTGTATACATAGCAGAAATCTTAAAACACATTTTTGAATAACATCTAAGGCGGTGAATTTCTTATTTAATAGTCGAATACTTATCATTGCGTATACTCGCAATAATTAAATAATCATAGTTTGAGTAAGTAAAATACTTAGTTAATTAACAGGTGTATTCACAAATGACTCTATGCGTGGAATCAGGAGGGCTATTACGAAACGTACCGACCGATCCGACCGAACATAACCAATGACATTCTCGATATATTCTTCGTTTTTTCGTCTTGAACGTATAGGAAGTAATTATTGGTTCAGAACGAACATATCTCACCTACTGATGTTCGATCGGATCGGTCGGTACGTTTCATTATAGCCCTCCAGGTTTTGTCACATTTTCGCTGTCGCTGACGTTCACATTCACAATACCAAGACAATGCATTAAATCCCGCATAGGGTCGTTTGTGAACACTGGCGTAAGTTATTGTATATACAAGTACCCTAAGTCATAAAATATCAATCAGTTTTTTAATTTAATTCACAAATATTTTAATAATGACCAATTTTTATTATCTGAATGAGTTGTTAAGTTGGCATATTGAAACATAATAATATTAAAGGGTAGGTACCTATTTATATTATATATTTTTGGAAATATGACAGAGAACCGAGTAGAAGGAACACAAAACTAACAATCACGTTTGTTGTATGGGCCCCACTCAACTTATACAAAGTGTTACAAGGATACCCATTTAAGCCGAAAGGGGGTTGTTCTTGACGTCTAGGCAAACAACTTTTGTTCTACAACTTTTGAAATTTCGAAGTAGTTTTCGAAAATATTAAGTTTAAAGTTTACTTGAAAATTAGCTGTTTCTCAGAGTTCGAGGTCATTGACCTTATTTTGTCCTTTCATTTAGTTTAGTCGACAACAATCGAAACTACAATTACGTTTATTTTCAAAAGCAGCTGTTTTTTTAATGAACCATAACCTCAAAATTAAAAAAAAAGTTTGAATTTTCAAAAGTCGTAGAACAAAAGTTGTTCGCCTAGATGTCTAGAACAACCCCCTTTCGGCTTACAAGGGCATGCGCGTTACTTCTTGTATTTGACGTCATACGGTTTTCATCGTCTTCTCTGCTGCTATCTAAGGATTTGGCTAGTGGGCGTATTATGCAAAGAGTAATATAATACAGAGTGACACAGACAAACGATACCTACATACCAACTATAAAATACTACTATACATGCATCACGGTCCAAATCATAACCTTCCTTTTGCCTTAGTCGGATAAAAATAGGAACTGGGTCAAAAATATCTAGCCCCCTTTTTAATAAGACAATAAGGAACCTATATTACCTACGGAAATTAAAATATTAATTTTAACACTGTGGTAGATATATGAAATTTATTGTTTGAACACTTGAACACGGAAAAGACAATTATATTTTGAGTGTTTTTTAATAAAGTTAATTAACTTGCCTAGGTTACAACATAACAAAAAATACGTAGCTTCCTTCATTTTGATGACCATAGTATGTATGTATAACTAAAAGGTGTAACGAGGATGACGGGTTTGTTCTAGACGTCCAGGCGCACAACTTTTGAAATTACTAATTTTTTTAAATAACATTTTATTATTTTTCCAAAGTTGTTTCACTGAAAAAAAAACAGCTATTTTGAAAATAAAGCCAACTTTAATATCAATGGCCTCTAACTCTAAGAAACGCCTGATTTTTCAAATAAACTTAAATTTATCGACAACTACTAACTAAACTTGTAGAACAAAAAAATATTGCCAAGATGTCTATATCAACTCCTTTTCGGCTAACTTTCAGATTTTCGGATTTTCAGTTAAGCTCATATATACCCCATATACGAGCTTAACTGAAAATCCCTGTCAGATTCATCAAAATTGTTTTATTATTTTGTGACGCAATGTTTTAGAATAAGTATTTTCAATAAAAGCGTTTGAAAATGACTTTGTATCCGGCGTTTTGAAGTACGTTTATTTTAAATAAAAATGTCGAAAAGCCTTGGCAAAATTCAGGCACAAAAGTCAATTTTTTGACTAAAATGTGCTAAGGCTTCGACACCAAAATCTAGGGAACAATGTCATTTACTTGAAATGCTACAAACGAAAATATTCTAAAACATTGCGTCATTATACAATCGACAATTTTCGATGAATCCGGGATTTTTAGTTTAGCTCGTATTGGGGTCTTAAGGGTCGTAATATCGACGAGGACGACGAAATTACCAAAAAGAATAAAACTAAACAAACGTTTATGCGTTATTTTCCGAGCCTCACAACTTTATTCTGTGGTTTTTACCGTTATGATATTAACGGTAAATTTAATAAAAATAAAACAGTTTGGGTTTTTTTGGCGGTTTTCATTTAAACTTACCATTTTTAGGAGCTTGTAATCAACAAGAAACCATTATACTTAGTTTCGTCATATCCCTCTGTGTGTCCGCGGCTTAGGGAGGTATTATATTAGACCGTCTCACCCGACCGTGCCCATGCCGGGTGCTCGGACCCGGATTCCTTGTCTGTTCGTCTGTCGGCCGCCACTCGGTTGCAACAGACCGATCGACTGCTCGCCCAGCAATGGACGACGATGCTCGGCCGGGTGACGGTCTAATACAAATCATTTCATACTCTGCATGAGTATACTTACATAATATATCTATTACTGTTATATATACAGAGAAAATATTTATTTGTTTGTTTGTAACGAATAGATTCCGAAACTACTGGACCGATTTCGATAATTGTTTTACCAATGGATAAGTACCTACCTACGATTTCGAAATAAAACATAGGTTTTTGATCCCGATAATATCACGCTGTCAGGACTTATTCGGGTTCAACTGTGGGACGCAGCTAGTGTAAAAATAATCTAATTAATTTAAATAATCTTACTGTCTTACTAATAATTATGTCTGTATGTATGTCTGTGACATTGTTACTCAATAACTTAAAAAAACAGCTGAACCGTTTGCGATGAAGCTTGGATAGGTAGTTGGAGACTTGGAAAACACATAAGCTACTTTTGATCCAGATAACGGGACTTACGCGGGTGAAACCGCAGGGTGCAGTAGGTTAGGTGCGGTAACTGCTCAGTAGTGAGTATCAGCCTTTACGAGTAAAAAGTTATATTTGTTTATTTGTTTCCAAGACCTTACGAAATATATTATTATGTCGAAAAGTATTTACATTGAAAGCATTGTAAAGAAAACAATAACAAGAGATGGCGTTTCCGTTTCATTGCACTACTTCCGGAAAATAATTTGGGTAAGAAACCATTCGCATGTTGGCAAAACCTGAGCTTGCAATTCAATTTAAAAAACGTCGTTTTTAAAAGCTAGTAAGCTAGTAGAATGGTATTTTACTGGCTTAGTGGAATGGCTAGTAAACCGACATCTTGTTACTGATCAATAACTGATAAATACTAAAGTATCTGTTTAGGTTGTTCGCTGCAGGGTAAACCTGGAAAGATGTGGTATGATTGATCCAAGCCGGAGTCAGTGTGACTGTAGAGCTCCCGAGCAAACTATGCAGCACCTCCTTGTATGCCCTCCAGCCCTATTAGTTGTAAATTGACTGACCTGATATCAGCCAATGAAAACGCTAAAGACCTATATAGTGCTGCAACATACTGGAGTGGGCGGGTTTAACGCGCCATTCCACTGAAAACGTACCTATGTGCCCTTGACAAGAAGAAGAAGAAGATCAGCTGTAGTATCATCTAATTAGCATCCACCGCTAGTAGTTGCTAAGTTGCAGTACATTGCTGCTTTGACGTAACGTGGTTGTTATCGGTGATTACTTCAAAGCAGCAATGTAGAATTCGAAATATGCTTTTTGACAGTAAATAGCAACTAGTAGCGGTGGATGATAATTAGATGATACCACAGCAGCACCTATCCTATTTATCTATCCAGTGGATGTCTGATAACAGAAGAAATTGACGGGGTTACTACCAGTGATCACCTCATAGCAGCAATGTACTGCATAGTGCCTGACATTCCACTGTTGTCAGACGTCAACAGATAGATATTAAGGATACTGATTAGGTAGGTAATTGACCGAACGAGCGAAGCGAGTGAGGTCCAGTGTAGACAGGCCTGGCGCTTGTATCTTTGTATGTTTGTATGTTTGTTCGACGATAACTTGAGTATCGTAGCTCCGATCTTCATGAATTTTGGTATGCGTGTAGTTTAGGTCAATAGAATTTATGAGTTCGAAGATGAGCCGAATCGGAAGGGGGGTTGGGGTGATATAGGGGGTCGTGAGGTCTCAGTTCGGGGCAAACTCCTAGTTGATACCTAAATTTTAACTAGGAGTTCGCCCGGAACTGAGACCTCACGACCCCTATCTTCCCAAACCCCCTACCGATCCGGCTCATCTTCGAACTCATAAATTTTATTGACCTAAACTACGCGCATACCAAAATTCATGAAGATCGGAGCTACGATACTCAAGTTATCGTCGAACAAACATACAAAGATACAAAGTTACAAAGATACAAGCGCCAGGCCCGTCTACACTGGACCTCACTCGCTTCGCTCGTTCGGTCAACTACGCGCATACTAAAATTCATAAAGATCGGAGCTACGATATTCAAGTTATCGTCGAACAAACATACAAAGATACAAAGTTACAAAGATACAAGCGCCAGGCCCGTCTACACTGGACCTCACTCGCTTCGCTCGTTCCGTCAATAAGGTAAACTTAACAAATCCAGTTTGGTTGGCAGTGGACGTTCTGCTTTATTGTCTTTATTTTTTACCCACCTCTATAGCTGGTTTGTCGACACATGGCGATAAAACTTATGCGCATTTTTATAACTACTTAAGATTCACTTGTAGTCTGAGAAAACACATTAGTTTTTTTGTTTTATAAAACAAAAGAATTAAGGTCTTAAACGAATAGTTTCAAGAATATTTTTCTTTTGTTTTAATAATACTAGCTGCGTACCTACCGCGGAGTTTTGAATTCGGTCCAGTATTTTCGGAACCTAGTCTATTACAAACAAACAGATATGTAAATCTGTCCTCTTTTTATTATTAGTATTATGTATCTGTAGAATTCTAACTTATTTCGATATTTCTACGGGATTTAAATAAAAATTCAATAGGAATACTTTCCTATCAACATTATTCCGATTTATTAATATCGAATTATGTTATTATTAATAATAATTAGTTCCGGAGATTACCTGCATTTAACCTTGTTCAAATCTTTCAAACATTTGTCGAAAATTTTAAAAATTGAACGTTTAAAATATTATGAATTATTATTATATATATAATTTTAAAAATTGAACGTTAAATAAAATACATAAAAGATAGAATAGGGAGGATTACCATTTATGGGGCCGTAGTAGGCCAGTAGTGATTTTTCTAGGGTAAATTCCTACAAAAGTTATTTGAAATATAAGTTTTTGAAATCATATTTATTAAAGTCGAGGATATTTACTATAACGTGAATGTCGTGAAAACACGATTCTTGAAAGTTTTCTCGATAGAAAAAAAACTCCAAACTTCCCACTAAATTAATTTTATGCGTTTTTGACTTTTGCTTATTTGTCCTTATGCGTTTTTGAATTTATGCTTGTGATTCCTTTTATTTTGCAACTTTTATAAAAACAATCTTTTTTTTCGTCAAGTTTGAGGTTGTGTTTCACGGTTGCAAAACAGCTGTTATTGAAGGTAAAGAAAGGCAATTGATTTTATCAAACTTATTGTAACAACAACTTTAGGTCAATGACTTCTAACCCTAAGAAACAACTGATTTTCAAGTAAATTACATTATTATTGTGGGAAGTCAAACAAAACAGGACAGATCTTCTGAAAATAAAAGAGAAGGTAGAGTTCTTTTTAGAATATGTGTCCTATTTTGAAAGCCAAAATTATTAATTAATTACTTAAATTGTAACTGTTTTCTTGTGTACTCAATAAATAAAAAAAAAAAAACAGTCATAATAAAGATACAACTGTTTATAGTTCTCTGTTGCCTGTTTTCTTATGTTTATTTCCTAAGGCATTTTATTAAAAATAATTAACAAGGAAAAATGCATCGTCAAAAATTTCCCCGTCACAGGAATTTAAAACCGATCATGATATATTATTATATATATATATCATCATAATCATCATATGCGTCGGCGATACAGATACGGTGATCAGATCGGATAAATGATACATATCTGGCTCATCGACTTATGAAGCTGTTGAAGCTTGCCGTACCAGACAAACTAGATGTCGGAGGTTTGGCGGGATCACGCGATGTGCTGCTAAATTTTAATTTTTGTCAAACCTAGTTCAAATGCGTGTAAATTGTTTTATTTCGGGGGCAAATTTATCAAATTAGTTTCGTGAAGGTATAAGTACAAGTGTAGTAAAAGTGTAGTATTAGTGCAAAATATGGATTTTAGCGTTGTCTCCAGAGAGCCACCATTTACAATGACTTCCTTGACGGGACCATTCGAATTTGACTACGACGACTTGACTGTTTTGATGCAAATTTCAAATAACTTGCAACAGTTAATAATACTTGACACTGGCTACTTTCCAAATGGCCGCAATCGGTTCACAACCGATAAGAAATAATACTAAAACTAGATACTACTGCAGTACTAACAAATATATCTATCTTAATAAATAGTTGTCCACAACGTATCGATTTGCGGTCAAGAGTAGTAGTTACAAATGCTAGGTCATGGTTACCAGGTCTAGTTATTTACAGGACTAGTAGTATCCCATGGTTTCATCCGCGTAAGTCCGATCACGCCATATTTTCTCAAAACCCTAGGTACACATAGGGACCGGTCTGGTAAGCTTTTCAGGTGTTTTTGAATGGGTTTTCTGTATAAGTTTTGTTACCTTAGCTACCTTTTGGTCGGGAAAGCCCGTTGAATAGATATTTTAAACGCTATTTCATAAGGTAAAAGATTTTTTAACCATTTTAAATAGGATTAGATTAGGTAATTAGTTATCTTTTACTGCCACGTCGTGCAGTGCACCCGGTATTTCACTATTTTAAACGAATGGGTTACCCTTTCGATTGGGTTAACTTACAGAAAGGGTATCAATCGAATTTGGTATGGCACATTTTAGGGTGAGCAATTGAAGTTTAAAATTTATGACACACCAAAGTCATAATTTTAAGTTAACGTAACTAAATGATCATGTATTTATTTATATGTTCTGAAAGGAATAAAGTTTTTGACTTTTGACTATAAGGGGTGTAAAACATTTAAGTTGCCTATACTTCACATCGTATTACATACTCTACAAAATAAATAAATATTGCACAACATTACACAGCGCAATCTAGCCCTAAACTAAACACCAGGCTTGTACTATGGGTACTAGACAACGGATATACCTACTAGATATTATATACTTTTTTTGTAAATACATATGTTTTATATAGGTACATACGGTGAAGGAAAACATCGTGAGGAAACCCACGGCTTAGTAAACTCCAGACGTCTTTCCTCTGGGCAAGGCTGACTTAGCTGGGAGGGTGGTATAGGCGCTGGGCAAGCCTACTCCACCTTTATTAATGTCCCGGGCACTACAGCGCCATTAATAGCATGGTTTAAAAGTTGCATGCGCTGTATAAATCATCTAAAATTAGATGAAAAGGCCAATATATTAGGGGTTAAAGTATGAAATTGCCGATTTGTACTGAAAATCTTAATTGTTTATTTTTTAAATTTTTAACAAATTTATTTAATCAAAATAGTTGCCATTATTATCTATACATTGCTGCCATCTAATGGGAAGGTTATTAATGCCTTTGCGATAGAACTCCGACGATCTAGACTGCACAAACTGTGTGAAAGCATTTTGTACTGCCTCCTGGGAAGAAAACTTCTTGTCACGTAGATAATTGTCCAAATCCGTAGTCCGTTGGAGCAAGGTCTGGTGAATACGGAGGATGACGAATGGTTTCTAAGTGCAGTTCCTGAAGGGTCAAAATGGTTTCTCGTGCTGTGTGAGGTCTCGCGTTGTCGTGGAGCAATAATGGTGAAGATCGATTCATGAGTCGGGGCTGTTTTACTGCTAGTTTTGTCAACATGGTTCGGAGTTCGGCACAATAGACATCTGCCGTAATTGTTTGACCAGATCGAAGAAAACTATAGTGAATAACACCATGCAGTTACCATTACCTTTTTATTGGTAAGTTTTGCTTTAGGACACTGTTGTGGCATTTGACCTGGGGTCAGCCATTGCATTTTTCTTTTCCGGTTATCATAAAGAATCCACTTTTCATCACATGTTACAATTCGATCCAATATTCCTTCATTTTTGTACCGGTTCAACAAGGCAACACAAGTTTCAACACGCGTTTCTTTCTGCAGATCAGTCAAATCATGAGGCACCCATTTTTCGTATTTTTTTATTTTATTGATTTGACGCAAGTGAGTCAATAAAGTGGGTAAGGTAACGTTAAACCATGCCGCTAATTCCTGGGTAGTTTGACTAGGATCGGCTTCCACTATCTCTCTTAATTCATCGTTATTCACCTGTGTGCGCGGTCTTCCTCGTGGCTCGTTCTTTAAGTCGAAATTTCCATCACGAAAGCGTTTAAACCAAAATCGCACGGTGCGTTCATTAGTAGACCCCTCTCCAAACGCAGCATTGATATTGCGGGCTGTTTCTGCCGCGTTAGTTCCGCGTCGGAACTCGTATTCAAAAATCACTCGAATTTTCGCAGTATCCATCTTTCTTGTCTAAATTGAATAACAAAAACAATTGAAAGTCGATATTCAAATGTTTCACATTTTTTAAAAAAGAACATCACAGAAACCATTTGAAAAAAGTTTCATTCGAAAACCTCAAACCATGAAGATTCTATGTCAATTCAAAGAACCTATTGCAATAAAACGGCAATTTCATACTTTAACCCCTATTATATACACATTACACATACTAATTTCATACCTTTAGAACCAGCAGTTTGGGCTCTGCGTTGATAAGTATTTATAGCTCAGTCATTGAATCAATGACTCAGAACGAATTATACATATTGTACTTACTTATTTATAAATTTATGTAACATTCAGAAGTTTACACTCATCATTTAAGGCGAAACAGGATGTTTGGTATAAATACAAAAAATTGCTCTTTATCGTTCGATCGTTAACATTTGGAGCAAGCGCAGCCGGTTGAGTGAGTCGAACACTGACTGGATGGGGCTACGACCTTCGTCGTACAGTGCCAACAATGTTGATAAAAAACAACACTATTCATCGGTAAAAACTTTCTTATTGAATTTAGTTCCTTCCTTACTCCGGTTTTCGACCGCTGCCGCTGGCGGAGCAAATAATTATGTTCACTTAAAATTTAGTTTTTTTTTTGAGCGACAAAGCATCGATAAAGCATCGATAAATGTTCATGGTAGCGCGGATTCGATTGTACCTAATACTCCTTGAGCGCACGCCCGGGGAATATGTGCTCATTACCTACCGTACGTTAATTTAGAAAAAATAAACCATTTTAAAATGTGATTTACCTACTAATATAGCCATTTAATAATAAGGCGATAATCTACTTCAAATATTATGTAGGTAATTAAAGAACTAGTCGACTTATAAGTATATATTTTTAATAAGCAAACCTTAATGTAGGTAACTATTAAGGTAAAATTAGTAATGAACATAAAAACTGACAAAATGTAATTATGTAAATAATTATACGATTAATAACGAGTATTTTAGTACCTAATGTAAATAATTAAATAAACAAGTTTTAAATATTTTTACGATTTTACTTATATTTCGGTTTTAACCATCTACTGATATTAAGGATAAAGAGAAAATATTTGTTTTCTTGTAGCGCTTCGTTTCTGAGTCACAGAAACTTGGGACCTATTTCAAAAGAGGAGGCACACAATGCTAATTTTGATCCAGATATTTCTACGGAATTGGAACAAAATTATGCGGGTGAATCCGCAGCTAGTATTTTATATAAGTAGTTTTAATTATTTCTAGTTTTTTTTTCTATTCTCCAATAAGTCATGGTAGGGTTACAGGTTACCTACAGGTTACACTTGATTCATTGAAAATCAATGTACATAACAAATTTTTCAAATAATTACCTACTTAAAAATTAATTATATTATGATTTCGGTCATTGGCTTTATCACCTTGTCAAATTAAGTCAACCTTCATAAGAACTGGTCTAGGTTATAAAATTACAAACCTGTTTTAATCCTATTAATCAAACCTTTTGGTCAAATTGTAAGACCGGATACAAAACAAATAATTATTCATCAGTACTATAATTATGTATTTTAGGGTCTGTGGTCCAGAGGCCGCAGGGTCAAAAATCTAAACTAGCAGCGCCCGCGGTTTCACCCGCGTAAGGGATGATTTATATTAGACAGTGGACCTTACCGCGTAACTCCCGTCGAGTTCAACTCGACGTCGTTTTGGGAATAAGATGCTGTCGATAACGGGGTTGGAAAAAGTTACCGCGCAAGGACTGAGCAGTAATTGTCTATAGCTTTAAGCGGGTATAGTAGGCTAGAACTGATGATTCTACAAAAGTTATTTGAAACAAAAGTTTTTGAAACCATGTTTATTGAAGTCGAGGATATTTACTAACTCATGATTGACGTGAAAACACGATTCCTGAAAATTTACTTAATAGGAAAACACCCAAAAATTTTCTCCCAATCGTACAAATGGGATATTACTCAGTCAATATTGTCCGTAAACTAATAAATCTTTGTATAAGAACTGAACTTAGCTCAATACAGGTCCTGAATGATTTGATTTTCAAGATTAACGTTTAGTTATCTTGAAACTAGCAATTGTTTGATTTTACGCACAACAATTTTGCATAGTCGCATCTTACGTCCTTCACTTAAACATTTGAAATTCGCCAGCTTTATCCCTGTCACGCTATTAAGGTTCTATTGGCCCATAACGTGGACAATTTCTGCTCGCTCCTTGCGCGGTTCAATAGATACTCGATCTCTGTACACTATTATTACTTGACCCGCGGGTCTAGACTACATTTTAAAGATAATTTGATACACATCTCACTTACCTTTTCATTTGATTCCAGCTAAAATGTACTGGCGTTCGAGATGGATCGTGACTGCAGTTGCGATGACGCTGCTGTGGTCTGCGGTCAACGTGAACTGCAGCAGCTACAGGCCCCGCTCTGACATCGGATATCCTGCCGGTCTTATACCGGACTGTAAGTTTGTTTGTTACTACCTGCTTATTGGTTCACTATTTTTTGCGTGAAAGCAATAACAAACTCACATACATACAAACTTTCGCGTTTATAATATTACTAGCTGCGCTCCGCCATTTCACCCGCGTAAGTCCCGTTCCCGCAGGAATCTTACTAATATTATAAACGCGAAAGTTTGTATGTAGGTATGTGAGGTTGTTACTTTTTCACGCAGAAACTAATGAACCGATTACGATGAAACTTGGAATATAGGTAGCTGCGGACCTGGATTAACACATAGGCTACTTTTTATTTCGATTTTCTCGCGGGAACGGGACCTACGCGGGTGAAACTGGGGGGCGCAGCTAGTAATACATACATACATACATAGGTAAGTAAGTTTATGTGTTACTAACTGCTAAGTGATTCAGTAAATATACATTTATATATGAAACTTATGGGATTCCAAGCCAAAACTGTACAGGGGGTGATTCTCTACGTCAATACGAATAACTTTTGTTCTAAGACTTTTAGAAATGCGAAATAGTTTTCGTAAAATTTAAGTGTAAAGTTTACTTGAAAATCAACTGATTCTTATAGTTAGAGGTCATTGACCTTATGTTGTCCTTTCGTTTAGTTTGGTCTACTACAATCAAAACTTCATTACCATTGTTTTTGAAAGCAGCTGTCTTTTAAGTGAAAAATAACCTCAAAATTTGAAGAAAAAAGTTTGAACTTCCAAAAGTCGTAAAACAAAAGTTATTCGTTTTGATGTTGAGAAGCACCCCTAGAGCCCTTAGTATGAGTTTTTATAGTTTATCGTCTCCATGAAACTGGCAGTTTACTTCATACATTTTCCATCAGCGCCCCTAGCGGTAACTATTATGAATTAAAATAATGTATGGAAGTAAACTGCCAGTTTCATCGAGACGATAAACTATCAAAACTCATACTAAGGGTTCGGTACAGTTTTAAATTGGAATCCCATAACCCTGTATATTTCCTCAATATCCTTAATAATCCTTATTATTACATTTTCTAACAAATAATTGCAAGTAAAGTTGTTACACGGCAATCTTGACCGCAATGTATTACATTATCCTATATTTTACTTACTGATCACTTTTAGGGTTCAGTAGAGATAAGGATTATTTAAGAAATAAAGATGAAGAGAGATTTGAGAGATAAAGATTAGGATTTTTTTTAATTCACACTTGTTTTTAACAACAACAAAGTTACATTTTACCAGGATGGATTTACTGCGCATCGCAGTTTTACCCGCGTAAATCCCGTTCCCGCAAGAATATCAGGTTAAAAAGTAGCCTATGTGTTATTCTAGGTCTCCAGCTACCGATATTCCAAATTTCATCACAATCGGTTTAGTCGTTTTTGCGTGAAAGAATAACAGAGTCACATACATAATTTAAATTTCTCGTGTTTATAATATTAAGTATGATTTCCTTACTTCGACGTTTCCCAGACCCAGCCAGTTTATGCGAGCACAAAAGAAAACTCCCATGAGTTTCTTGTGGCTACAACTAATTCGTGGGTGCGTTTCAAATCCACGGTAGTTTTTTTTAAATTAGAAATAATTATAGAGTCCTTGCCAACTGAAGTCTGCTTACTCAGGGACGTTTTGATACAAATATTACATGATTTTGACCTGATTTTTATATTCATATAGATGAATGACAAATTACATCAGTTAACTAGTTAATCATTACATTAGTTTTAATTAATTATTTATTCAATAAAACTTCTAATATAAAAAAAAAAAAACAAAAAATTACATCTCAGTCTACCTCGAGGATGGACATGGATCGATGATGCGTCACATACGTTACGGTATAGGAATTTATGCGGGTGAAACCGCAGGGCACAGCTATAATCTATAAAATAATAATAACAAAAATAAAATAATCACAGTCTTACTCAAACAAGCCGCCGCTGATCGTCTCCTGCGCAAAGGACCCCATAACAACAGTGGCATTACACCGCTGAATTGCGATGGCTATCGTTTGCACAAGGAACGAAACGACTCATCCATCCCTCAAGCGGCGACCAATCTCCCCCAATTATTTAATACATATCTTATTATTATGTAATACTCATGCATGACAGCAACAATGAATCTGAATTTTCTACAGAACCCTACCCTGCGCGTGGATGCACTTGACATACCAATCACAATGTTAAAAAACTGAACTTTGTCAAGTAAATCTAAGCACCTACTATTTATAACTATTTATACGCAATTATACTATTAAAATAATAGCAGTGTTAATAATGTATGTCTTATTAAATCTATTTTAACTGTAAAGGTAAAGTTAGACTATGCTGGCGGCACAGCCGAGCCAGCGGCGGCGGTAAAATTTATTGTGATAAATTTGAATAAGATTTTTCTTCTGTTTTCGCACTCATGAATAGAAACTATCGTCTCATTTTTCTGCTTTTAGTGCTATTTTTTATGATTTAGAGGCTGGTCATCGCCATCGTCACGACAAATCTTGGCATTATGCTGGCTACATAGAAATAGTACTACAAAGAAAATAGAACGCTAATTTCATCAACAAAAAAAACGGTCCGGCTTGATGTTAGAGAGATCCCAGTCTGTCCTCTTTTCACTTAAGTGTTAGTCGGTTAGTTAGATAAGGACAGACTGGACCCAACTGGATTCAACAGGACCGTTTTGATATTTCAAAGTAAAAACTACCTTAATCTTAGAGAACATGATTGAAATTTATATTTCAAGAGTTGTCAAGTGCACAGTCTTGACAACTCTTGAAATCTATACTAATATTATAAAGCTGAAGAGTTTGTTTGATTGTTTGTTTGATTGATTGTTTGTTTGTTTGTTTGTTTGAACGCGCTAATCTCAGGAACTGCTGGTCCGATTTGAAAAATTCTTTTTGTGTTTGATAGTCCATTCATCGAGAAAGGTTATAGGCTATATTACATTACGCTACGACTAATAGGAGCGGAGCATCCATTAAAAATGTTGCAAAAACGGGAAAATAAATCACCCTGTTCCGAGATTCTGTCGCGTGCGCTGAGTAAACGGTCAGAGTTACATAAAAACCTTATATGAGAGAATTCTTCCTCTAAAAAGGATCTAATAAATAGTCCGCGACAGCATATGTCTAACTCTTAAGGTTGACTCAATATAACATCTTTTAGAGTAATAAAATTTATTGTAGAACAATGCATTGTTTCCGAAGGTAATTTTGTAAATATGATATTAATCCTTATCCAAATAAATACGTTATTCATTAAAAGTATTTAATTTTAAACATAATTGTCCTTAAAATCACTTGATTTCAATGAATATCTCACGAGATATTACAGTTTTAAAATAACTCCACAATAAATAATTACCCCCAACATTACAAGCGTGCATATTATACACGTAGCGGGCGACTATGATGAGGGTGGCCAGCCAACTCTGTGAGGCATCATGCCGCGCGGCTCAATCGGTCGGCTCCATGCGAGACGGTTGTGTCACCAAACTGCAGTGCTTTTTAGCTACATTATCCAGATATGACATTGGCTACTTTTGATCCCGATATTCCCTCGGGATCGGGACTTACGCGAGTGAAACTGCGGGACGGCAGCTATGAAAAATAAAGTCGTGTATTTCTAACTCAACAACCCGTGAACCGATATGAATGAAATTTGTACAGGGTTGGTTTAGAGGTAGAAATAATTTACATATAGGGTACTTTGAATGATCGTACGGGTTAAGCAACACTTGGTACAACATACGTGATGGGTGAAACAGAGCGGGTGACCCGATATTCATAAAACTTGGTACAGGGTTGGTTTAGAGATAGAAATATTATATAGTACTTTGAATGATCGTTAAGAAATACTTGGTATGACATATGTAACGTTACGAGATAGGAAGTTACGCGGATGAAACCGCGGGGCGCAGCTAGTATTAAATACAGGAGCGAAGACGACAATGTGACATTTCTCTGGCTGGCTATAGATAATCGCACGTCAAAATACCGGCGGCATAATGTGAAGGAACTTTATAATTCTGCAGTTGACATTGACATACAATGTTGGATATGGTTTTTCCAATGTTTCTGTTAAATAATTTAATTTAAATTAAAAGTAATTACCGACTAGGGACAAAAGTAAAATACATTTTGAATAAAAAAAAAAAAACAAATAACCCGCCCGTTATTGTTCCTGGTGGGTTCCCATCATGGGTTCCCATCACACTTGCAGCATTGCCGCGTTGGATGTCGATGGCTAACATTTGCCCCAGAAACAAGCAGGAGCAGAAGTCACCTCCAAATTATCTCTAACTCTGTGCCCCAATTCCCCTAATTGATTGTTTTGTGTCCCCCCCCCCCAACAGCCCATTGTCTATACTGCGACAGGTACAAAAATATATCCTGGTTCATAGCCCTGTTAAATAAGAAAATATAATTTTTAGTGACGTCCTTATTGTACACCACTAAAGAAGTCAGATCAGTGGGGTTATTCACAGCCCCCGATCTAATATCGATGATGGAAATGGAGTGGGGAACTCCTCTGACCTCTGAGCGAGACGCCAAAACATTTTCAATCTTCGGTATCTGGCCGAAGTCCTCTGAATAAAACTTCAGATCTTGGACTTTTTCTTGTGTTTTCGCGATTTTGCATTGTAATAAAACACAATACACCGACTGTAACTTGGTTACTTAGATTTAAATCGAAATTTAGACTTTAAGCAATTTATACACATTATTTTGGAAATAAATTATTTATTTGTAAAGTTGGTAAAACGGTTGTTCATCATTGAATCAATGCCGTTTATAAATTAAACGCGAGTTAAACTAGGAAAATATTGTGTGAAACTGTATCATCACCTTTCATCAGGTGAGATAGTGGTTAAACGCTCATCATCGTGATGACAATATTTACAATAGTCTGTTTATCAATATCAAGTATTTGCATCTGTCACCAGGTCCAGGTGTGATGAAAAACGCGACAATATCGACACCAATGCTGCAACAGTTGCAAATAGCGATCCAGAAGTTGAGTAAAGGAATCGTGCAACGAAAGTCATTGCCCATATCGACCGCATGGAAGAGCGTTGTCAAAGATAAAGATCTAGGTAAGAAGTTAAGTAAAAAAGTGTATACCTATATCGGCGGCCTCGAAGGGCGTCGTCGAGGATAGTAGGATCTAGGTAAGAGAATTATCCAAATGTAATGTATTGTTGCAACAGCTGCAAATCGTCCAGAAAACAAACAAGAGTGCAGGGGAAGTTTTTCCAAATATCGAAGGAAGGGTATAAATTGTCTAAGTTCAACGAATTGCTAAAACATCTTCGGATTCCAATCCAGAAGTTAAGCATGGGTGCAGGTTGCAGCGGAATTCTATCCACAGGAACTGTCTAGGTTTAATGAATTGCTAAAACACCTGCAGATTGCAGTCCAATAGTTTAGTACATACATATACCGGGTGTTGGAGTTTATGGAGCAGCATGTTAAATAGCTACGTTGTACGTCTAGGCGAACAATTTTAATTCTACGACTTTTGGGAATTATACTAGCTCCCGGCGGGAATCGAAGCGACAACATTCCAAGTCACAGTCAAAACACATTAAAATAAGTTACAACTCTCCCCATATTTTCGTGCAACAAATTGTCAATTATTCTTCCAAAGTGGATGTTTTTGGTCATTCATTCGCTGAGCTTGATACATTGCTACAATAAAAGCAGAACTTTTGTGAAGAAAAGCTTTCTGTTGGTTGGTAGGTACTCTCTGCGACTATACGACCGAAACGGAAATGGAACGGTCATTCTCTACTAATATTATAAAAGACAGTTTTTGTGTCTGCTTATTACCTATTTATTATATTCGACGACCTCTGTGGCGCGTATGCCCGACTGCAATTATTATCATTATGTATTTACCAAAGTATTATAAATTTAAGTTTTAATATCCGTTGTCTAATCACCGTAACACAAGTCTAGAACTTACCATGGGGCTTGATGGTGGTGTGTGTTCACGTTTTTTTTTAAATTCAGCTGTAATAAGCCACTGAAGTAACGCTTCATCAAATCCAATGATAGTTTTGACGTTTAAAGCTTAGCACACGCAGTAATTGTCATTTCATGTTTACTATGTATAAGAGCGGTGTTGGTCTAGTGGTAGATACCCCGACTTTAATTCCGAAGGTCGTAGTTTCGAATCCCGGCGCGCAGCAATGTCGTAAACATCGTAAGGAAACCCACGACTTAAAATCACGCACAAAGTCCAATATAAGGGGTAATTGCGGAACACACACAATTAAAACCTTTAACTTTAAAGGCCTTTTTAGTTAGTCGTATTGTCGCCGTTGGTGGGACCATTGCCTAATGTTCGGATCTGTGACCAGTCCAGTTCTATGATCTCAATGTTTAACATGAGTCCACGGGGCAGTACAGGTGTAATAATATAAAAATAGGACGTGCCCGTAATCCATAGATCACGTACCAACTACGTGGTGCCACGTAGACGTAACTCGGACCACGTGGCGTGTTTGTACAATTGAAAACATTACAAGTAAGGCATCGTAGACTGGCGATCGAGGAGTCTCCATCGGCAGATCACTATTGTTCATAAGATCATCAACATTATTCTCTATCGGCTGATCACTTGTTGCTTTAAGATCACAATATCGTTTTAAAAGCGAACGCGACCTCCAAAGAGAAGAAGACACAATAAACTGCCCCTAGATTATCTTTTCAGTAAATGTCTGACAACAGTGGAAATAACAGGCACTATGCAGTACATTGCTGCTTTGAGGTGATCACCGGTAATAACCACGTTACGTCAAAGCAGCAATGTACTGCATAGTGCCTATCTTTTCCACGGTTGTCAGACGTCCACTATAGAGATAATCTGGGGGCTGATGGGGTTTCTTACAGTGATCATGTAATTCACATTGTCATAATAATGCTAAAACGATGTTCAGTTTTGCATTTGATGTGAAAAAGCATTAGGTATATTTCAACTTGCAAAACTACTGTTACGGTTCATAACGGTTCATGTAGAACAGCCTGACACACAGCCGGACAGTGGAATCTTGGTAAAATGGTCCCGTTTTGACCCTTTGGATACGGAAACAAAAAAACCTACCATTTCATTAAATTACAACTCATAACGTCAGTCATTTTGGGTACAGACGGAATCCTAAAACTCTTGTAAATACTCCATCAGGAAATGAATGACATTTAACGGGCTCATAATTAAAACAGCCACAACCGAATTGAAAACCTCCTTCTTTTTTGAAGACGATTAAATTTTTTTGCCGATAGAAAGTCTTTAGTGTGCAGAGAGCTAAATGGATGATGGAAGATTATAGTGCGGGCGAAGGAAATTGGATTTTGCATTATAGCCAGGTTCGAAAGGTAAAAGCATTGACTTATTGCTGTACCAGTCAGTACAAATGTCTTTTGGAAAAAAATACATTGAAATATTAGTTGATACTCGGGTGACATCCCTTTGCAGAAAACAGAATCAGCATTTGGTAACTCTAACTTGTTCCATTTCTATTAACGGATGGTTTTTATTAACGGTTACTTTAATTACTATTTTTCTAAATCCCCGACTTCAAAATGTGAGCATCAAGTTAAAACAAAACCAAACTTTAAAAACGATTGAATAAACGATTGAAATTGTGGACAATAATTTCATGTCTTGGTAGGCGTTGGTAGGAGTAGGCGGTACCTAACGTTCTCGCACCGAGCCTCAACATTTGAATCTTAGGTCAAAAGCCACCGGTTTAGGCAGTGTGCCTTATTTATTATTACTTCTTATCGATTGTGAACTGATTATGGCCGTTTGGGAAGTGGCCAGTGTCAAGTATTATTAATATAAGCCAAGTATCAAGTTTTATTTGTTTTTTCACAGTAAAGTCATCGTAGTAAAAGTCATTCAAAGTAAATGATCACTGTTCATGCTCGAGAAATCCGTTGTAAATGGTGGCCCTTTACAATGACTGTTCACGCGAGCTTTAGAGACATAAAAGTCCATGTTTTGGCACCGGTCTTCACTTTCATTATACACTGGTGCACCTTCACGAAACTAAAATTATTGATATGTCCACGAAATTAAACAATTCACACATTTTCATTGAACTAGGTTTCACAAAAATGGAAATTTAGCAACACGAGATGTGTTGCTCAACGCGTTTCCTCCAAAACCTCCTGAGTTTTATTTTTTATAATTGATAGGTAAGTGTTTGACCACTATCTCACCTGATGGAAAGCGACAATGTGGTCTAAGATGTTACACGCTACCTAGGAGATACCTCCTGTTGACTCCTGACTTGATGACCCTTTGGAGGTATGAGGTTGTGGTTTTCGCCCGGTAGGCCGCGGCCCGCCGATGTCTCGTCGGTAGTTGTAATATGAACTTATCTCGGAAAGAAAGTTGATATCGCGATTCAGGATTTCATACTAGTAACGCCATCTAGTAGGTGCTGTCGGCGACCGCCACAACCCCAAATTGTAGACATACTCAGGCAACCGAATCCTTTCTCTCGCAGTACGAATAAAGAATGACGATGCGAAACGTTTGGTTCGGGTGACTGGTGTCGGGTGGTATATCTTCAAGACCTGCATAATTGACATAAATATTTTAAACTTTTAGACCTAAAGAACCGGAAGACAGTGCTCTACGCAGTCGGCTTCCTGGACAGCTCGATCTTCCCCCACTCGCAGGCAATAGGTAACACCTACGCCAAGAGAGGCTACAACGTCTTCGTCACTGAGACCATGATGTTCCTCACCTATATATATCCGAAGTAAGTATTTACATTTAAACAAACAAAGTTAGTACACAGCGTGTTCCGGTGATGACCATTTATGCCGAAAGTGTGTTGTTCTAGACGTCTAGGCGAACAACTTTTCGTTTTCGAAAAATTCGAAGTGGTTTTCGAATTTTAAAATACTTGAATATCAGCTGTTTCTTAGAGTTCTTCTTCTTCTTTAAAATGACTTTTCCATTCGGACATTTGCCAGTGTCAAGTATTATCAATATTTGCAAGTTATTGCATTGAACGAAACAGTCAAGTCGTCATAGTTAAAGAATCATTGTAAAAAGGGGGCCATTTTTTACACTTTTTGTTCACAGAGCTTTGAAGACAACACTAAGGTAAAGTCCAAGTTTTGCACCTATTTTCACTTTTATTTACACTTGTTCACCTGCACGAAACTAAATTGTTTAATTTATTAAACAATTTACACGCATTTGAACTAAGTTTCACAAAACTGAAAATTTTGCAACACATCTCCTTAACGCAGTAGATCAAAAGTTGTTCGACTAGACGTCTCGGAAAACCCCCTTTCGGCTTAAATGGTCATCGTCAGAACACGCTGTATAATATTGTTCCGAGGATGACCATTTAACCCGAAAGGGGGTTGTTCAAAACGTTTAGGCGAAAAGCTTTTGGAAATTCTAAGTAGCTTTATTAAATATTTGTTTAAAGTTTTATGGAAATGAGTTGTTACTGAATTCTGTTTTTTAAAACTTTATTTGCCTTTATTTAAAAAATAAAACAACTGTTTTTTCGGCAAAACATATAATCTGAATATTTAAAACACGGTTCGAGTTTTACAATTCTCTTAGAACAAAAGATTTTCGCCTAGACATCTAGCACAGCTAAAATGGCCATCCTCAGAACAGCCTGTATAGATCTGAGTAAGTATATAGAATGAAGAATCATTTTTCGTCTTTCTCCCAAAATGTCGTCTGTCGCATGAAATAGATCGTCTCTAGAGGATATGATTTCCGGATGACCTCAGTCGGGACCATATCAACCTCACGCAAATATCTGTACTCCAAAGACTTTATAATATTAGTAAAATTTAGATAGGACAACCAGAGATTATGTATTTATAAATTCACCACTATCTTACACAAATCGACATTATTGACCGAGCGAGCGTTAGCGAGCAAAGCGCCTTTGCTTTAGGTGGGCCAAATTTTCATTTTTCTTTATGCTGCTTCTCCTCTACGGGTCGCATTTCTCAACCGATTTTGATGAAACTTGGTACACAAGTTCTATGAGCATATGTTTTTTTTGTCGTGGGGGATTTTCGATTTTTGGCGTATTTCTTTCACCCGCCATACAACAATTCCTGATTTACTTAGTTCCTGTATGTTGTTTCTCCTCTACAGGTCGTATTTCTTATCCGATTTTGATGAAGCTTGGTATACAAGTTTTATGAGCAAACAGAATCTTTTAGTCGTAGGGGATTTTTGATTGGTGGGGTATTTCTCCCACCCTCCATACAAAAAATCCTGTTTTTTTAGTTCCTGTGTGTTGGTTCTCCTCTACAGGTCGTATTTCTTAATCGATTTTCATGAAACTTGGTATGCAAGTTCTATGAGCAAATGGAATTTTAGTCGTGGGGAATTTTTGATTGGTGGGGTATTTTTTCCACACTCCATAGAAAAAATCCTGATTTTCTTTCTTTTGTAGATATCTCCGCATTATGAGATCCGATTTAGATGAAACTTTGTATAGGTACATACAAGTTTTATGAGCTTATGGTTTTTTGTAACGAAACGAAACAATAACCTCATGAGTTTCTTGTGTCTTCTTCTCATTGGAGGCCGCGTTCCTGAGACACGATAGTTTACTTGACATTTCTACAAAATATGTAATGATATTTAAAAGAATAGAAATATTTTGAATAGAAATGATTTTGAATTGGACTAATACAGTAGCACCTAACTTTACCGTCCACTCTATCGTTGAATCTATTGAAAAATTCTTTATTTCCCTACAATGTGGCATGGAATTTAAGCAATGCTGTATACCCACATAATTGTTTGTCAAAGACCATTGTTTATAGTGCAAACAAGCATTTGATATTAAGTCTATGTGTGTAATGCCGCATTCGTTCGAACGGTCGCCAGGGTTGTACTCTAGGCATTGGGGGCGATAGACTAGAACGGGAGCATGGCGTCCGTATGTGAAATAACACTTACAATAATATGTAACGATTGCGTAAAATATCATTTATGTAAGTTTTTTTTTATGTAAATAATTTTATTTTATATACCTAAGTACGTTTTTTTTAATTTTGAATTAAAATCTGACGTCCCAGTATTTGAAAATATTTTTATATAAAAAAGTGTCAAATAAAAAATGAAACAGGTCAAAGAAGTTACATAGGTCAAATATAGGTCAAAGAAGTTACATTACTAAACACCAAAACGTCTGAAAGCCATTTTACCATGTTTTTTTTCTTCCCATGTAACCATTTCGATCTCTGTAGCGCGTTCAATTCCTGCTGGGGGAAAAAAATTACGCTTAAATAAATATTTGTGTCTGGTCTGTCTGTCTTTCCATGCATGTGTGTATTTACAAAAGAAATATAAATATAAGTACCTATATCCGTTGTCTAGTCACTGTAACACAAGCTTAGTAGCTTACCATGGGGTAGATGGCGCTGTGTGTTGTTTACAGAATTTATTTTTATTATTATTTTGCTCTACCATTATTTTGTCCTTATAAATATATTATATGATAAATATATTATTTGTTGTTTAAACAGAAGCAAATTACAATAGGACGATGTATTTAAAGTTCCCATGTTTCCCATTTCGCCCCACCCTTACTCCGTTCCTTTATACAAAGATAAATATATTGTTTGCAAAAGGTAGCAGCCTCTCAGAGTTTGTTGACAAACAAACTGTGCAATTAACTTTAATTAGCGATGTTACGCATCGCTCCGCGGAGTTTCACTAAGATTACACCGGTTTTGATCATTCTCACGTACCAACAATACGTCACTTTTGAAATAAAACTTATTTTCCGGTTTAATCGCGTTATTATTTATATTTATTCTCTTTGGTTAATGAAATTAATAAAAACTTGTGAGAAATAGTGTGGAGTATTTTTCACAAGTTCTTAATACATTTGGGCTGAAATCTATAGTGCATAATTTGACTTTGCTCAGATGAGCTTAGCAAAAACTAAGCATAATCTTTGAATTGGAATTTAAAGTCCCGATATTTCTGCGGGAACGGAAAACTTGCGTTCCCGCGGGGCGCAGCTGAAACTTGCGCTGGGTGCAACTGGTTGTAACATAATTGAAAGGTCGAGGAAAGATAATAATAATACGTGTTTAAGAAGTGGCATTTTTTGTATTAGGCTGCGACTAACCTACCTATTTCTTATTCTTAAAATAAACATACTTTTTATGGTCATATTCATATTCATTTCATGATTGTTGATTGTCACCCAAGGCCAAGTTGTACCACAATTCCAATTTAACGACAACATCTTTGTGGCTTTAATAACTGCTATATATTCTGTGGTCGTGGTAACTGGAGGTACTAATTTACCACAATTTATTGTCAAGCTTACTATTTCCTTATTACTTTTTAGAACAAAATGCTAATAATATATTTTATAGTAATATTTTACTTTGTGTAAGGCAATATTATATAGGTACCTAGTTATGTACATACCTACGTAGTTTCTAGTTAAAACGCACTACATTTTAGACCGCAACGTTACTAGTTTTTTTTTGAACTAAACGTTATTTTGAAAAAAAATACACAACGCACGATTCAAGTAGAAGATGGTGAATATTTAATTTATCAACAAATACCATTTAAGCCAAAAGGGGTAGTTCTAGACGTCCACGCGAATAACTTTTGTAAATTCTAAGTAGTTTCAAAAAATGTTAAGTTTAAACTTTACTTGAAAATCAGCTGTTTCTTATAATATAGAATTAGAGGTCATTGACCTTAAGTTGTCATTTAATTTAATTTGGTCTACTACAATTTATACTTTGTATTTATTTTTAAAAATAGTTGTTTATTAGTGAAACATAATCAAAATTATCTAAAAACCAATTAAATTCTAAAAGTCGTTCGCCTAGACGTCTAGAACAACCTCCTTTCGGCTTAAATAGTCGTCTATAGATTATACCCAATAATACCTAGATACCACACAATCATAGCATTATGAAACTCGAATCCGCTTTCACAGAAGTAAACAGTACGAACGTTCCGGGCACCGAAACTTGTCCCATCGAACAGAAACTAAACAAACCTTCAAATAATTACGGAACATTCATCTGTACAGATCGGTCCGCCTCACCCGCGCCATCGGGAAGAAAGTGGGAGAATTCCTCGTGAGGCTACATGAACGGGGGCTGGATCCTGATAAATTGGAGCTGGTTGGAGCCAGTTTAGGCAAGTTTTTGACCTTACTCTTAAAAATCTTCACTAAAAAAAACTCATAATATTTTAATACCTATCATCCTTTATCAATGCTAGAGTCCCAATGACAGTAAACGGATATAAGATTAGTTAATGCGGAAAACAACTAATTTTGAAAGTCAACTCTCCATATTCTCTGCCAAAAATAAAAAATACAAGTGAAAAAATTACTTCGATACGTCAATTCGTTTCCGATTTATAGAAGTAAACGTGCGATGCGGAATTGTACTCGGGTGTGACGTCATCAAACGTGTGTTCTTCGTTTGTTGTGTATTTAATAGCCATTTTTTTCTCATTCCAGGCGCTCACATAGTAGCGTACGCTGCAAAGCACTTCTACCAAGCCACAGGCAAGAAACCTTACCGCGTTACCGGCCTAGACCCAGCAGGGCCTTGCTACAGAAACCTACCACCAGACTACAAACTGGCGCCAACAGACGGACAGTTTGTCGACGTTATCCACACAAATATCGACGGCTTCGGCATAGCAGAGCGACTTGGCCACGTCGACTTTTACGTCAATGGGGGGGAATTCCAACCGAGCGATATTCCATACATTCCTTGTCTAGTAATCTGTAGCCATGTTCGGGCAATAATCTACTGGTGGCAAGCCATAGAACATCCTAAGAAGTTTATAGGAATGAAGTGTGATTCTGTCCAAGATGCTCGTTTGGCTAATTGTTTCAGGGACCATTCGGAAGTTTCAGATATCAACTACTTGGGGTTGGCAACTAATTTTACTAGTGATAAACACGGGGTATATTATTTGGCGACGCACAATGAGTTTCCTTACTACAGGTCCAAGGAAGGTTTGAAGAAAGATAATGAAATTTACACGTCTGTCATTAGGGACATTAATTCGGATAATGGTTTTGTTGTTTAATGATCTGACTAAACCATTAGACTATCAAACTGTTACAGTTTTTTCTAAGGTTTTCGCGATTTTACATAATAAAACACAATATTTACCGGGTTTTACTACCGTTTTATTTATTAACGGCATAAAAAAAGATTGTTTTAAATTTCCAAGCGAAGTGAGAACCCTCCAAGTTTCTTTGTGGCTTCATCTCATGCGAGGGCGCGTTCCGAAGCCATGGTAGGTAGTATTTTGAGTTAACTAGAAATAATTTAAATTCTAAACTATTACAATAATTCTAAAATCTGCAAACACAAACGTTTTGATACAAGTAATTTAATGAGTTTACAGTAACTTTTCAGAATATGAAAATAGACGAATTACATCTCAGTCAACCTTGAAATAGCTGTAAATTTAGCGAAAGCTCGGTACATAATAAAAATGCCGTTAATAAATAAAACGCGAGTATAACCCGGTAAATATTGTGTTTAATTATGCAAAATTGCGAAAACCTAAGACAAAATAATGTTCCAATATGCAAATAATTGTTGTTATTCTATTTTTGGGATAAAACGGTTCATTTGCATCGTGTATATTTTAATGTAAAACTAAAGTAAATTAATTATTTTTATACACTGTGATAATATTTTAAGTAATAAAATTAATTTAAGCAAAGTATTTCATCTGAGTTTTGCCATTTATTCGCAATATTAGTGCGAGAGGAATGTTCATTAAAAATTTAAGTTAAGTCCCCTTTTGAAAATTTGAATATTCATAAAGTTATTATGAAATAGTAAGTTAAGAGCATAATTTTAATGTAGGTATTGTCCATTCAACTGGATTTTAATCAGGTACTGTATACTGGTATGAATAAATGTACAATATTTTTTTGTATTACGTCATACCATAAAATTCCGGTACTCAAAAATAGCAGTACAGTTTTTTTTGATAAATAACGTTCATACCTTTATATTTGGGGTAGCGTCAAATTTTGATACAGAAATTAAAATCGCGAGTAAACAGCTTTCTTCTAGGTAAGCGTGCATCTCAGACCACATCGTCGCTTTCCATCAGGTGATATAGTGGTCAAGCGTTTACTTATTAACTATAAAAAAAGGTTAAATAATTCTACTGGAAAATATAATTACAGAAATTCTCACATTATTTACACCTACATATTTGTGTACCTACTAATATGTTTTATTCAGAAACATGTTACATCGTCGTCTTCGCTCCTAGAAGACTTTGCACTTGACAACTTTTGAAATATCAATTTCAATCATGTTCTCTAAGGTTAAGGTAGTTTTTGCTTTGATATATCAAAACGGTCCTGTTGAACCCAGTTGGATCCAATCTGTCCTTATCTAACTAACCGACGAACACTAAAGTGAAAAAAGGACAGACTGGAGTCTTTCTAACATCAAGCGGGACCGTTTTTTTTTACGAAGTATAAGCTTTCTAGTAATTCCCTTACTATTTATATGCAAATATTACAATTTCATTAGTTTCATTGAAGATTTGTAATTATATAACAGACTTACGTAATCAGCTAGCTAAATAGCTAAGTTTAGAGATTGAAAAAAAAACCGCCCTAAATTACGTACCTACAGTAAATACGTTAAAATTCAATCGACATTATAGCTGTTGTTTGTCTTCAAACCTCAAACAAGCCACTAAAACCTAACCGAGTTCGGTCGCTATCAACAAAAACCAACCACTTGCCTGATTTACTCCCAATTTACCAAAACCACAAAACCAAATGCCTACCAAATAGTTTATCTCAATTTAATTACTGCCTACAGAAGCACGCGGCGTTTAAATCATCCAATTTCGGGAGTAATCCTGGCGTTGGCGTCGATTCTGATCTACCTCTCTGTGTACCTTTAATTTAGTACAGAGATAAATATATTATAAAAATAAAAAATATAATATAAATATTTCACGACATTACACACAGAGTTATCTAGCCCCAGAGCTAACTAAGCACTAGGCTTGTACATGGGTACTAGACAACGGATATATTAAATAAATTATACTTTTTTTTTGTAAATACACGAGACATACAGACACACAACATCCTTCCCACTTCCTACTAATATTATAAAGCTGAAAGTTTGTGAGTATGTGTAGATGTGTGTATATGTGTGTATATGTGTGTATGTGTGTATATGTGTGTTTGTTACTTTTTCACGCAAAAACTAGTAAGTACTGTCGTCTCCACTCTCTTGCAGTCTCCAGCTACTTATATTCCAAGTTTCATCGCAATAGGTTCAATAGTTCTTGCGTGATGGAGTAACAAACATGCACGTTTATATTATTAGTAAGATAAGATAAGATAAGATAAAAGCTGAAGTGGGAGTGGGCTGGCCACGTCACCAGAAAGCAAGGCTCGTGGTGCAAAGCGGTGCAAAGCGGTGCAAGGTGGAGACCATGGGGCGAGAAACGCCCACAGGGTAGACCGCAGATGCGTTGGCATGACGACGTTAAGAAAACAGCAGGAGTTAAGTGGATGCCGTCGGGTACCGCGGATGATTATCCCGTAGTCCCAACATTAGGGCTAGTGAGGAACCGGTGGAGTTTTAGTGAGTAAACCTCTGGTCGCCCACCACCCTCAGGCCAACAGGGAGCCCCATATAACCTCGCTGCTCCTCCCCCGAGGAGCGACGGGATGATGGATAAGGCACATTTCTCCACCTAAAAAAAAATGGACTAAAGTGGATCGAAGTTCCCCAAGACCGACAAAATGCCATGATTTTAAGGAGACCTACACCCGCGCGGTTGGAAAAGAAGAAGAAGATAAGATTACATACTGGTAGAAAATCAGGTAATATATTTTTTGGAAACCGGAACTGGAATCGTCCCCTTGTGGCGCTGAAAATTAAAACAGTGGTAGGTATAATAATGAATGCAAAATGTTTAATTTTCCCGCGCGCTGTCACCAGGGAATTACCTTGCACGTTTCTGATTGGATTTTTTATACTTTAAGTGTGATGGGCCGTAAGCTACAGATGGCTAGACTTACGTATAAGGCGGTGGTTTCTACTTTGTCGTTAGCTAGTCGATTGTACTTACAGATCAATAATCAAATTACATACATAAAGAAACAACCAACCAACCAAACCTTGAAAAGGCTAACTGTAAAGTTAGCGAAAGCTCGGAATTTTGTAACAATGCCGTTATTAAATAAAACGCGAATGAAACCCGGTAAATTTTGTGTACTATTACATAAAAAAAATTAGAGTGTTCAATAGGAGATATTGAAGTCAAAGTTTTTTACAGCATTGTTTTTACTACATTTTATAGTAAATCTTTTCATCAACATTATAATACTAGCTGGTCCCGCGGTTTCTCTCGCGTAAGTTCTGTTCCCACAAGATTATAGGGATAAAAGCAGCCTTTGTTTTATTCCAGGTCCCCATCTAGCTATATTTCAAGTTTCATCGCAATCAGTGTAGTACTTTTTGCGTGAAAGAGTAACAAAGTCACATGTATACATACAAACTTTCACGTTTATAATATTAGTAAGATAGATAGTAAGTTAAGTAATATCTGAAACTATCTATAATAGATAGTGGATAGTCTAACAACGTTCGAATTTGTTCTGACGTTTTTAAAGGTATGCGAATAATTTTCCGAGCAATCTGACTTTGGAACTTATGAAGCTGGGACCATCAGTGCCGAGTTTGAAATTCTTCACTGTCAAGCGACCATTAACTTAATAGCTAGTATTTTATCATAAAAGAATAGTCTTCATTCTTTATAATTATGACATTTACCAAATATAAACTATTTTTTAGGTCTTCAATTTTATGTTCTATGACGTAGTTGTAGTTGTCATTAACTCACAGATTACAATTTTTCAGCGTGTTTAGTTAGATGATTGGTAAATTTATGACGTCAATTATAGTCAAGTAGCCAATTTCGGAAACTGAGCGTCTAATTTAATTGCGTTGATAACTTGATTAAGGTCTCAAAAAATATAACACTTAGGTACTTTAAAGAATAAGGTGGGTCAATCAAGCTGTGTAATTGAGAAGTTAGAAAAACTTCTAAATTACAAGCTGCGCTCGGGTTTGCACCCACGTAACTCCCGTTCCTGCGGGAATATCGGGATAAATAGTTATCTATGTGTTGGTTAAATTCTATCGATCACTAGACAGCTGCAGCTATCGATATATAATGTATAATGATATATAATAAATAAATAATATATAATGATATATTTCATGTCTGATCGCAATCAGTTTGGCAGTTCTCGAGAAAGAGTAACAAAGTCACTAACATACATACAAACTTTCGCGTTTATAATATTAAACGGGATGATTACCATTTTTCTTTTTTTAAATGATATTTTAAACAAAATACTCCTTCTTCTTTTATATGGCTAAATTCCATTTGGACATCAGCCAGTGTCAAGTATTATTAATATTTGCAAGTTATATGCATCGAAACAGTCAAGTCGTCAAAGGTAAAGTCAAGTCCACGGAATCATTGTAAAACGGCGGCCATTTACAATGATTCTTCACGGAGCTTTGGAGACAACGCTAAAGTCCATGTTTTGCACTGATTTTCACTTTCACTACACTTGTACACATTCACGAAACTAAATTGATTAATATGCCCCCGAAATTAAACAAATTACACGCATTTAAACTAGCTTTCACAAAAATGAAACACATCAACTGACACATCTCCTCACCGCGTTTCCGCTAAAACTCAACAAAATATTTATTTCCTATCTGTGTGTAGATTGTACAGAAATATATAGCTTTATTAATAAACGTGGAGTAAGGTCGGAGTAATTTCTTGTTACGGAAAAAGACTAAGCATGCGTTATTCTATTCCTTCTACTGACCTTACTACGCGTTTATTAATAAGGCAAAATTTAATATTCTTGTTATACCTGCTACAGCTGTCTTCAACACCAACACCAGCTATTTCTACAGTAAACGCGGCAATAAAGCGCTCAAGTTTTATTACACACCGTTTAAAAATATAAACTCTTCATCCCTGAGAAAATTTACTGGAACAATAGAAGTTAAAATATAATTTTCAGTCGAAAAATTACTTTCTTTACGAGTGTTGAGATGTCTATAAAACGGATTCTGTTTACTTTAGGTACCTATGTTCTGCAGTTGGCTAATTACTGTCAAGTGGGGTGAATGGGGTAAATACAGCGATCATCAATTTACCGGAAACTATCGATAGGTATAATTGATTA
Source organism: Idaea dimidiata (assembly GCA_949358125.1). NCBI lineage: Eukaryota > Metazoa > Arthropoda > Insecta > Lepidoptera > Geometridae > Idaea > Idaea dimidiata. The sequence continues at coordinate 11,822,517 of OX442342.1, read as the reverse complement.
TTTAAAGTATCGTATTTATACGCTTAAACTAATCCCTGTAATACACTTCATTCTAATTAGTGCGATCGTTCCTGTTGACGCATCACGTATGTGTCACGCCAAGCGTTGCTGAACCCGTACGATCATTTAAAGTACCCTATATCGTATTTATACCCTTAAACTAACCCTGTACCAAATTTTATTCTAATTGGTGCGATTGTTCTTATTGACCCATCAAGTATGTGTCACGCCAAGCGTTGCTTAACCCGTACGGTCTTTTAAAGTACCCTATTTATTTTATCTAAATCCCTATACTAACCCTGTACCAAATTTCATTCCTATCGGTTTCGCCGTTCTTGAGATATAAATAGGGTAACTAACACGACTTTCGTTTTTATAGCTGCGTCCCGCGGGATTTACCCTCGTAAGTCCCGACCCCGTAAGAATATCGGGATCAAAAGTAGCCTATAACCTTTCTCGATAAATGAACTATCAAACACAAAAAGAATTTTTCAAATCGGACCAGCAGTTCCTGAGATTAGTTCGCGTTCAAACAAACAAACAATCAAACAAACTCTTCAGCTTTAATAATATTATAGTATAATATAGTATATAGTATAGAATAGAATAGATTTATAAAAAGTGTACCTACAAACGCAATCGAGAACCGAGTTTTAATAAAAAATAGTAATGAACAGAAATCGTGTGAGTTTAAAAAGTGAAGTAACTTTTAAGTATTATTTAATTTTGTGTAGGAAGTCTTATCTTTTAACCTCACACACGTAATAGGAGCCCAAATATAAAACGGTAACTGACTCGCCTCGGCGCGGGTATGTTAAGCGACATAAAACACAACTTGGATAAGAATTGCCCCAACAATGAGCTGAATTATGAATGTATTTTTAGGGGTCCGCAGTCAGACTGAAACAATTTATAATTGAAAAAAAAAAAAGCCTATACGTTTCTAATTTGATGTAATCTGACGTTTTGATTCCTTGTGTTTGGTATTTTTTGTGTAGAAAGAAATGTCAAATTATATACTAACCTTCCTTGATCTCTTCGTCGTCGCCAAGTATCGTTCAGATAAAAAAAACAACGTACAAAAAAAGAAGATTTGTTTTAAATTATCTGTGCTTTTTAAAGTAACCTAGTGGGAGTATTTTTTTATTATTAATTATTATTAATTATTAGTATATTAACATTATTTTTTTTAGCAATAAAGCAACGATCATGGATAGTCTACAATTATAAAACGAATATGTTTTTTTATTTGTCGAAAACCTGCTAAGTTTCAACACCTTTCGACATTTTAATTTAAAATCTACATCAAAACGTCAAAAACAATGCCATTGTCAAACGCTACAAACGAAAATATTCTAACATTGCACTGCGTCATATTCTAACTCACAATTTTCGATGAATCCGACAGGGATTTTCAGTTTAGCTCGTATAGAGGCCATCCATAAATAGACGTCACATTTGTTAAGGGGAAGGGAGGGGCCGACGAAGTGTGACATTGTGTGACAAAGGGGGAGAGGGGTCCTAAACTTTGTGACGTCATACAAACTTAAGCGTTAACGTAACGAACGTTAAAACACGAACATTGAACTAATAACGAAAACTTAAAAACTTCGGAACTGTGCTGTTTTAATTCAATTATCTGGAAGTAAAATTACAAAATGTGATGATACACTTTCTCACAAATGTGACCAGCTGTGACAAGAGGGAAGGAATCAATAAATCATGAAATTTGTTTGACGTATTTTATGAATGGCCCCTAATAAGCGGTACGAGGCTATTTATAGGTACAGGGTTAAAAATTAATCCAAACATTCCGCCCTACCGCGTTTAAAAACACATCAAATAAAAAATAAAAAACATTTTTTTTAATTATCTTTGGGTTTGAAAAGTAGTCGGAGTATTCATAATTTTAAACAAGCTGCGACCCGCAGTTTCACCCTCGTAAGATTTATCAAAATCGGTTCAGCATTTTTTAAAACCATCTCCTGATCATAACGAAGATAACAAAAAAATAATTATCGAAATCGGTCCAGCCGTTCAGGCGTGATGCCGTGACCACGCGAAATAGGGATTCATTCTATTTTACTTTTTAATTTGGACCAGTAGTTCCTGAGATTAGCGCGTGCAAACAATCAAACAAACTCTTAAGCTTTATAATATTTGTATAGATTTACTTTATTTTTTGTAACGACTAAATTGGTCAGAAGAACTACAAAGCAACGACAACCGATTAAGTATGGTAGCGCGGATCATACCATAAAAATTCTCATAAAAATAGACATTTTCCATTCGGATTCTAAATTTATAGTCTCGACATTTATCAAAAACATTTATCGAGAGGGTGTTGAAGCACAGAAGTTTCCTCATAAAGACCCATTATTGTCGGAAGTAATTGAGTTTTTTACAAAATCGTTGACTCCGGAATCGTCGTGAACAAGCCAAGTTATATTTGTAGGCGACAGTGGCGCTAGTTCACTACAAACGTATGGGTTTTTAGAGAGGGATCTTTGGTACCAGTTTTGTCCGCCTGAGGAGTTAAGTTTGTAGTGCAGTAGGTTCCGAGACGAGTCGTAATCGAGTGGCAAGTAATTCGATTTTTAGTGTTGTTCCCGTTGATGTCTGAGTTTCCGAACCTTTTTTAGGTTAATAAAACACTTTATTTATCCGGTTTTATCGCGTTTTTATTCATTAAAAGCTCGGTTCAAATAATGAATAAAAACGCAATAAAACCGAATAAATAAAGTGTTTTATTATGCAAAACCGCGAAAACCACAGAAGAAATTACTTTTTTAGGTTTTTGTATTTTATGAGACAATGGCCCTACCATGCTCGTTTGTCGGTGCTATGTCGTCCTTTTGTCGTTCAAAATAATAAAGTAAATTTTAAATAAAAAATACCCCGACTACTTTTAAAAACCACAGACAACTTAAAAAACTCTTTCTTATATTTTGAAGTTTGTATTTCTTTTTTTTTTAGTTATTTGATGTGTTTTTAATTTTATTTTTTTAGCTGAACGACAACGCGACGACTTATAAGACATCATAGTAGGGCCTAATCTCTTGGTTTTAGTCTTTTTAGCGTGACATGTTACCAAGCATGTAGCAGTAGGTATCAGTAACCTAAGCTGTTTTCTATAAATCGGACAAACCAGTACAGTATGAAAAATACCGGCCAAGTGCGAGTGAGACTCTCGTACGAGGGGTTCCGTACCTACCATTATTGCAAAATAAATGTAAAAAACCACGTTTGTTGTATGGGAGCTCTCCTTCATTATTTGTTAATTATTATTTATTTTTGTTTTTATTGCTCAACGCATTTTAAACTCAGAAATATATTTCCAAAAAATCCCCATGACAGGATTCGAAATTGCGTCCTTTTGCTGACCAGGCGACTGCTCTAACCACTGAACTACATAGGAATCACGTGTCATGTTATAATTTTTCGGCCATATCTTAATTAATTATTGTTTTAGTATTTTTTGTTATAGCGGGAATAGAAATACATCATCTGTATCATTGTGTGCAATTGCACTAGACGATCTTTTTCGAAGGCTAAAAACAAAGGACTATTTTACTTTGACTCCACTGTCTGTCAGTCACCAGCCTGTATCTCATGATTTCTTAAACCATGATAGCTATACAAGGTGTAACGGGTAAGCCCTTTTAAGCCGTAAGGGGGTTGTTCTAGACGTCTAGGCGAACAACTTTTGTTCTACAACTTTTGGAAATTCGAAGTAGTTTTCGAAAATTTTAAGTTTAAAGTTGACTTGAAAATCAGCTGTTTCTCAGAGTTTGAGGTCGTTGACCTTATCTGGTCCTTTTATTTAGTGTAGTCGACAACAATCGAAACAACAATTACGATTATTTTCAAAAGCAGCTGTGTTTTTCAGGGAACCATAACCTCAAAATTTTCAAAAAAACAGTTCGAATTTTCAAAAGTCGTGGAACAAAAGTTGTTGGCCTAGATGTCTAGAACAACCCCTTTTCGGCTTAAAAGGGCATGCCCGTTACATCTTGTATATACAGTTGATAATATTTTTTTCAGTCATTTTTTACCCTTTGTTTGGAACATTCCGTTTTATTTCTCTGGTATCCGCAATTTTGCATAATAAAAAACCATTTTTACCGAGTTTTACGTGCGTTTTATTTGTAACGGCATTATTACAAAAGCACCGAGCTTTCGCTAACTTTTTTTACAGATATCTTGAAAAACCCAACCAACATGAAAACCAACCAACCTGGTTGGTGTCAACCTTGAAAAAGCTGACTGTAAAGCTAACAAAAGCTAAGTACTTTTGTAAAAATGCCGTTATTAATTAAAACGCGAGTAAAATCCAGTAAATATTGTGTTTTATTAATTTGTGTTGTCCTAAAAATTTACGTTGATATTTTCTAATAATTTTGGTAATGGAAGAGTAAAAAGATTAAAAGGCATAAAATGCGGAGACATTACCTCGAGAACCCCAATCTCACAAACAGCCATTCGGACTAACTCCACGGTTGGGTCGACTAGAAATGTTCACTCTGCAGACAGACGTACAGACCTACCTTCTGTTACTACAGTAAGGAATTGAATTGACGATTAATTTTCTAGGAATACTAGGTACCTAGCTAGGTATTCTATTTCACGATTCTCTCGGGTATTCTAGGAACTCTATTCCTAAACGCTCCACAGTTTCACCCGCGTAAGTCCCGCTTCCGCGGAAATATCGGGATAAAAAGTAGCTTATATGTTATTCCCGATATCCAGCTACCTATATTTCAAGTTTCATCGCAATCGGTTTAGTAATTTTTGCGTGATTATAGTAACAAACACACATTCACACATAATATACTCATACACACATATACTCATACACACACACATACTCACAAACTTTCAGCTTTATAATATTGTAATTGGGGGATTGTAAATTACTTCGAAAATGCAATTCTAAACATTGGCCCTTACCATGATCTTCTCCTTATAGGACCTTAATCGTACAGGTCTAATAAAATAACATGAAATTATAAAAAATAAAAGAAAACAACTTAAAAAATAAAGTTTTTTTAATATTTGTGTTTTTAAAGTAGTCAAAGTATTTTTAGGGCTTCGTAGTCAAAAAGAAATCATTGACCTTATTTTGTTCTTTCATTTTCAAAAACAGCTAAGTTTTTCAGTGAAATATAAACTCAACAATTTCAAAAAAATAGTTAAGTAGATTTTTTAAAAGTTGTAGATCGAAAGTTGTTCGACTAGACATCTAGAACAACCCCCTTTTGGCTTAAATGGTCATCGTCGGAACACGCTGCATAGACGGGGTATTTTTTATTTAAAATTTACTTTATTTTTAAGTAATACAACGACAAAGCAACTAGACTGGACTCTGGACTCATACAGATGACACCGCGCGGCTAGTATTTCAATATTATTTTATTAATATATATTATTATTTTTATCTTTTTTTCATGCCTAAGACAACGATATTTTCAAACCAATAAATACGAGTATAAACTATAAACAAATCCAAACCATAAAACTTGAAACTTAAGTTGAAACTACAACTAAAGTTATATCGAATGGCATTGTTTTGTGAACAGTAGAACGGATGTTCACGCGACGTGATATATTTGTTGTTTTATCCACTTTTTATTGTTTAGATTGTGTTAGACGAATAAATTTGGAATAGGTGTAAATTCAGCACCTGTCTGATAGTAGGTAGTTCACATTAGATGAGGTGATAGATTACGGACCCTGTAGCTTGATGAGGATGAGGTCTGTTAAGACCTCTAAACTTAGGACATTGATAACGTGCTTAAAATAATAAATACATTCTGTGAACACCACACAACGCCAGCTAGCCTCGTGTTAAGCTACTTTAAGCTTGTGTTACGGTAACTGGACAACGGTAATACATAAATTTATCTTCCTTTGATATAAACACACATATTATACATAGAAAGACACCCGGACCAAATAGGTACAAATATTTTTTTAAGCAGAAATATATTTGCACCTGAGGAATAGAATCCGCAACTTTTTGCATTGTAGTCGGCAATTTGCACGACGATCCACAGAGGTCGTCTCGTACACACATATGTATGTAAACAGGTATACCACTGAATTTACTTATACCACTGGAAATGATTTTTCCTATAAAATTGCATTTTATTGTGGTGTCGAGTTGAAGCGCCGTCGCCACAATAAAATTCTATTATATTATGACATTTTATTGGCCTCCTATACGTCCGTGAAACAAAATTACTGCGTTCCGTCGTTCTTATCGAAAATACTATCGATAAATGTTATGATAGTTCTCTAAGGGCTATAGGTATTATAATATATATCCCGCGTTGTTCGAACACCTACCTACTGCAGTGCAAAAATCCACACTTAAACGGACGACCAGGGAAGTACTGATGATGCCAGGCGCGGGAGCGCCTGGCTTCAACAGTAGGTACTTCAATGGGCGACGAAGTAAGTAAGGTAAAGTTTGTATGTCAGTATCCAGCTGGATTTTCGGGATCAAAAGTAACCTATGTTACTCTCCATCATTTAAAGTATCTCTATGCAAATTTTCATCCAATAAATAGTTATCACCCGCGTAAGTCCCGATCCCGCAGGATTTTCGGGAACAAAAGTTTCCTATGTTACTTTCTATCATTTAAACTATCCCTATGCAAATTTTCATCCAAATCGGTCGAGCCGTTTGACCGTGAAGAGGGACAAACAAATAAACAAACAAACAAGCAGACTTTCGGATTTATAATATTAAGTAATAATAAGATAGTAAGATTTGACACCTACCAGCAGAGTCTTACGGTTTCACCCGCGTTAGTCCCGATATCGGAATATCGAAACAAAAAATATCTTAAATGATACTGATAATCTAGGATATTATGATTGTTGGCCGGCCACAAGTCACCTTCACCTGTATGGTTTTCTAGTGATATCAGGTAATTCGGCACCAGAATCAGGGTTGGAAAGCCTATCCATAAATTTATATCTATGAGGTATAACTAAACGCATACGTATTATACCTACCTACAATATAATTTAACGTGTCTCTGAAACATACGCCAAGTTGAAGCCCCGCAGCAATTCAATTCTAAGGAGTTGAAAGTTTTTAATGGAGTCTTCTAAGTAGAAAATTTTAAACTTATATCGCACCTTAGATAAAATTAGGAGACTTGTACGGAAATTTCAGTCGCGGCTTGTCACTACCAATAGAATTAATAAGCTATGGCCATTTCCGAATCATAACTAACGGTAGAACCGCTACTTAAAGTTTGGGTTCTACTTAAACAATTTAACTTCTCCCAAACTCGGAAATTCCCATACTGTTTTTTTAATTTAGAAGCTGCTCAATTATTTAAGTACCCGTCAAATTTTAAGTACCGTGTCTACATTCGGCTGTTAGCCAGTAAAAAAATAATTGCATGAACAAATACTTTTCAGGATTCTGTACCCGAACGGTTATAAAGAGAATATATTCTAAAGGTGCACTCTCACACATCAGTCATCGTCACGTCACCGTCAAGTCACGTCACCGTGGACGACAAAAATCGATTTGTTCGGCTCGGATCAATCAGCGTTCACCTTTAGACTGCACTTTCCCTTTGTCTATTTACCTGTCACAAAGCTGTAATTCATGAACCATTATTTAGCTAGTTTCACCGATAATGTATTTCTGTTATGCCTCTATAAAAACGAAAAATAAAAATAAAAAAATGAATTAAGTTTTACGGGAATACAAAAAACGTGTTTTAAGGTGATAGAACCCTTCATGCGCAGGTTCGATTTGCACATGACCGGTGTTTTACATTTGCATTTACAGAATCTACCGGCATTTTACATGGCAATTGCTTTCCAATGGCTACTGCTGGCTTAGGTTGCTTTTCCACCAGAGATGTGCTGTGCAGATATGCTGCGAAGATGTGAAATCTACGCTACGAAAATATGCTGAGCTATGTGCACCAATGAATATGATTGGTGGATATTAAAGCATCCATAACATCGTAGCATAGCACATCTCTGGTGAAAAAGCAGCCTTAGAGAAATGGATAGAAAAACAGCATCATATAAAAAGTTCATTAAGGCGAGGTTCTCATCGGAATTTTCGAAATTAAACTTTGTTTAATTGAGTGGTAAACGTATTTTTGGTCGGATAAAAAATATATGTCGTAGTTCAAAAAATCTAACGAGGAAACATTTGGTTTAAAACATGCTATAAGCAAATTCGCTCAGTAAAAAAAAACTCAGAAAACTGTCAATTTTTTTAGTAATGTTTTGTCTGTATTCAGATAATATTGGACGTTTATTTACAAAACAAAAAGTAAAATCGTATGTATAAAACATTTATAAAGGGTGTTTGGTTAACAATTCTAAAATATAAAATATGTTTATCAATTTGATAACACATAATATAATATCAAATATTCTCGCATTCTGCTATCTGACGTCGTCCAAGGCAAAGGAATTTAACTCGGTAGTACTGCAAGAGGGCCTTAAGCTAAGATTTCAGCACTTGTTCTTCTTCTAAAGCCGGCTACAAGAAGTAAATACTAGGTAATCTAAAAGCAACATAGCTCTGATGTAATCCGGTCTTATCTCCTGACTTCAAGGCATAACCAACCAGTGGCGATTTGTCCATGTAAGCCAATTCCCAGCGATGTGCTTTCGAATCAGAATATTAAAAGTGAATGTGTAATAGATAAGTAAATAGTAGGTGCTAAAAATACCAAAGTTCAAAGTAGGTACTACCTGAGTGCTAAGTTCTAGATATTATACTAGCTGGGCCCAGCGGTTTCACCCGCAAAAGTAAAAACGTGTTATCAAGGGCGCGGGCGGCCGAGCGGTTCTCGAGCGGTTGCACTTTTTCGTTAATTACTCGGGTTCTACAAATTGGATTTCGATGCAAAGTATACCACGACCTTTCTCAAAAATAGAACCATCCGATATTGGAAACCAGATTTCAATCAGATTAGTAGTTTTTAATTGTATAAGGAACAGACAGAGAAATAGACAGACATGAATTTTAAAAATTACCTATATAATTTTGTTCTACTACTTATTCTAAGTTCCCTTGACCACAATTTTTTAATTTACTTCCAAGTACAGACTTTTGTCCTCTCTTCCTTTATTAAAAGTAAAGATTATAGATAATTAGATAGATATATAACTATATATTCTACAATTGAATCTTTAGGTAAGGGATGGCTATCTGTCTAATAAAATATAACAGCACAGAATAAAGATGTCACAGTATAAAAAAAAACAGTTTTCAAACGTTTTAAAAATTGATAGAGTTTCATTATTGGGATATTGGGCCTTACCATGGTCTTCTTATTGCAGGATCTAAATCGTAATTCTAATTTTTTAAAGCCTAAAATAGTTATTAAAAGAACAAAATAAAAACCATTTTTTGTTCATTATTGTGTGTTTTTTAGTGTAGTCGAGGATTTTTGATATAATTTATTTGTGTTTTTGCTAAATAAACAGTGTAAGGAGGTGTAGCCAGCGGAACTCTACACCGGTATACATAGTACAAGCCTAGTGCTTAGTTTGCTAGTTCGCTCTGTGTGTAATGTCGTGCAATATTTATTTATTCAAAGCGTAAAAATGAAGGCGACTTACTTTTTAAGGAAAGTAGCGTTTCACCACTGCTACCTACAATAAATTTCCCAGACTTAAAGCTAGGATTTAGACGTAATCTGTGTCCTTTGGACTACTAAGATGGTCAAAGAAATGGTAGTGAACAGTCCGGTTTATAAACACTTGTACGTGTGCCGTGTGCGAACAGTGAATTAAAAAATATGTACCTGACTTCAGAATATAAATACCTATATATAGGAGTACCTATAAATAACGTAGGTACTAGCTGCGCCCGCGTAAGTCCCGATCAACTGCGGGAACATCGATATTTTCTTAAATCATCATTAATTGTATTACGCCATAACATTACATTACACAATATAGGCATAAAAGTTAAAAAATAAAGATAAAAAAATCAATAATTAAAACTAAAACTAAACATTATCCATCCATGGTTAGGTAAAAACGATGTCAAAACCAAGTCATATACAATTTGTAACGGGCATGCCCTTTTAATCCGAAATGGGGTTGTTCTAGAGATCTAGACGAACACCTTTCGTTCTACGACTTTTGAAAATACGATTTTTTTTTTAAATTTTGAGATTGTTGAACTGAAAAAAACAGCTGCTTTCGAAAATAAAGGTAATTGAAGTTTTGCTTATAAAACAACAAGCTAAATTAAAGGACAACATAAGGTCAATGACCTCAAACTCTCAGAAACAGCTGATTTTTCAAGTAAACTTCACACACAAAATTTTCGAAAAGTACTTCGAATTTCCAAAAGTCATAGAACAAAAGTTGTTTGCCTAGACGTCTAGAACAAGGCCCTTTCGGCTTAAAAGGGCATACCCGTTACACCTTGTATTCTGAGATATTATAAAATGGATTTGTTTAAAAAAAAGTTCCGAATTCCATTTTTAAATTCATTAAATGGAAGTTCTCGAACAGTTTCTTTCACATTCTATTATTATTTTTAGTAATAGGTATATTAGTATTTTCAAGCATATTTTTAACCTACTAACACTAGCTCTTAAGATTTCTTACTAATAATATGGATGTATTATTTTATCCGAAATAAAAATATTTTGATTTGATTTGATTAGAACTTTCTCAAAACAACTTTTTGGCAAACACATTTTTAAAGAAATGCTTTCCAAAAATGTTTGAATCTACATCTTTGTCCGTCCGGCCCAACGCAAGCAAAAATGCAAGCTGGCAGTCTACAAAGAAGGCCGGTAGATGCCACTACGTGGCTTAAACGTAAATAAATAAGAGATGCGAATCTTAATTTCCTGCGGCCAATTGGTTAAGGCTTTGGGCCGGACTCCTCATAGATGCAGGTTCAAGTCCTGTGGGTGCTAACATTTTTGAAAATTTTTAAAAAAAAAAATTGTCATCCAACTGTAGGAAACACTTTAAATTATATCAAAAAATAACAAACAAAACAAATTTATTATAATATTAGTAAGATTTCTTATATTTAAGATAATCCGCGGTATCGTGATCGTTCGTCGTTGCTATGTCGTCCTTTAGTCGTTAAAATCAAAGTAAATTTTAAATAAAAACTACCCCGACTACTCTTAAAAACCACAGACAATTGAAACTAATCTTTGCTTTTTTTTAGTTATTTGATGAGTTTTTATTTTAAAAAATTTTTTAGCTGAACGACAACGCGACGACTTATAAGACATCATGGTAGGGCCAAAAGTGGTTTTCTATTAATTAATGTATGTCTATAACTCTATTGTTACACACGTACCTACCTAGACTATAACCTCCAGATAGTTTTATCCCAAATTATTTTTGTTTTCCTTTACCCACATCAACAAATAGTCTACCTATTCAATCAATGCCCAATCGTCCGTGAATCAATATTTATCTTCGTGTCACGTGTCACGTGACGTGACACCGAGTGACAGTTGTCACGTGATCCGATATCCCGATACTAGGAGGATTTGTTTAACGAGGGTTCAAATGAATATGTTTCAACCAAATGTAGTATCTTGATGGTCGGCATAGTTATAGTTAACTAGTGGGAATATCGGGATAAAAAGTATCCTATGTGTTATTCCCGGTATTCAGCTACCTATAATCCAAGTTTCATCGCAATAGGTTCAGTAGTTTTTGCGTGAAAGAGTAACAAACTTATATACACACAAACATACATACATACTTACATAGATACAAACTTTCGCGTTTATAATATTAGTAAGATAGCATAGAATAGTATAGTAAGTAATTAGTAAGATGTGATGGTACATAAATTACATATAATAGATTTGTCTTTCTTATAGAGTTGCTATGAAAAAAGTTTGTAAATATTTCCAGGATCAAGAATCGGTAAAGTCTAACACGCAAAATGAAGTTTTCGCAAAATGTCAAAAACGCATTTTATCAAACACGTAAGTATATTGTCAAGAACGCAAAATGTCAAACTCGTTATTTGTCAAAACCACTACGTATAAGGTAATACCGCTACAATCCGGCACAGTACATAGAGGGAGCAGTATGGAAACTGCACACACACACCCAACGTGCACACTAGTCGCGACGCGGTACGCAGTACTGACTGCATCGCCAAGCATATAGGAGTCTCGTCGACGCTCATGTTTGTGCGAGTGAGCTGTTTCAACCATTTGTCGATATTTACACAATATTTTCCGGGGTCTTAATCGAGTGATTTTAACTTTATTATTTTCCTTACCTCGACGTTTCGATCAAGTTACAATGATCTTGGTCTCGAGGGAACTGGAGCTGCGGCGGACGTCGTCCTCTATTATAACCTCGGCGTACTGGTTAATAATAATAATAAATTCTTTATTAATATTAGTATTAGTAATAAAATTGTGATATGGGCAATAAACCCATATCACAATTTTATTACACTAAAACGTATAAGTAACTTAATAATTAAAAATAAACATTAAAACAGCGTATTAAGATATTAAAGACAATTAATGATGAATTAATGTTCGTAATTGTAGGTAGTTAAGTACCCAAATCTTAGGTGGTGTAAATTGCAGGTAGCCGGCATATCCTCACTTTTAAAGTTGGCTTTATAGACTAAGACCCGCACACTACACTCACGACATCCGAAGATTTAACCGGAATTTGTAGATAGTTTCCTTACTGCTGTGCCTCAGCCTTGCTATGTACTGTGGCTCCGGTTAGCCATAGACCACAAATCCTTGTTAGTACAACAACCTACCGCTCAGCTACAGTGTGTTCGAAATTTATACGTGGTTGAACATGACCGCTTTGTTTATAGAGAGAATAAATTTAATTACACCCTGTAGGTAGATACTTAATTGAGCGGAGATTTTCAAAGTAAATTGTTTTGCTTTTAGTTTTTCAGGCACAAAATGAGGGTAGCGGAGGTCTATTATGTAGCGACTATTGAGGCTCGGACGTTTGTATGTTTTAGGGCTCCGTACTCAAAATGTCACCGGGCTACAGCCTGGGATACATGATTCATGAGATTTGGAATTCATGAGATACATGAGATACATCTCATGAATGGTGATAGCCGAGACAATTATAAAAATCACATAATATGATGTATTTAAACTAAGATAAATAATGTTTGTTGTCTTAACAGCTATTGCCACTACAACAACAAATACTAACAAATGAGTCACAAACATTTTTACTGAAACCCGCATCTAAATCGGTCGAGCCATTTCGGAGATAATGGACGCAATTGATTTAAAAAATAAATTAAAATTCAAGGTAATATTTACAATCATAATCATCATCATCAGCCTGTTGCAGTCCACTGGCTAGAGCAAAAAAATACGAACAAGCATTATTTTATTTTAAATACAAATGTGAATAACACTAAAAAAAAGGTTCCTATGTGCTATGCTAAGTGACAATATAGTTTAAGATGTAGCACGCCATAAAAAGCATGAATAAGTTGCTTGCACTGTATAAACCATCTAACTTTAGATGAAAAAGTTCTTTTTTATTAAGCACACAACGTAATCCGAAATTAAATAAAAAGAAGTATTAAATAATCAGATCCTATTCACAAAAATTACCACTTAATCCTTTTACACAAAAATTATAATTTCTAATTATAAATAGCACCATTAAGCAATCCAGTACAGTCACTTTTTCTTCATCTCGTATTAATTATAGATATAGATGTTCAAGTTATCAGCTACGCCAGCGTGAGCACAAGAAACGTTTTGTCGAATAGACATAAAGTTCCGTCTCTTTCATTCAAACGACGACAAAAAGAGACGGAACCTTTAAGTCGATTCGGCAAAATGTTTTTCGAGCTGTCATTCTAGCGTCGTAGGTCGGATTTTTAATTAGTTTTCTCGAGCGCTATGAGCACTGGTAACAATCAGGTGTATGAACAAGTTTAGATGCAGTCTAAGATGAAGCACGCTGGCCTAGAAGTTCTTAGTTTACGTAAGTAAACAGGGTACTCGCGATGTAAAGAAGAATACTGAGCAAAAACTTTAGATAGTTGCGAAGACCGCTTTATCTAATACAAAAAATTGTTTTAAGTCAATGTTTTTGCTTAGCAAAGTCAAAGTAGGTACGGACTATAGATTTCAACCTAAGGCCTTAGGTTCTGTCAATTCTGAAGAAGACGTAAACGTTGAGCATTGAAACAATGATTAAGGTTAAATATCATTTTACCTTCCCGGATCTGTTTTCTCGTCCGGTCTACAATCCACAGATACTTACCGGTCTTTGTCTTACCAGTCGAGATTCCCCAATCGAGTTGAGTACGTCATAACGCCCGAAGCCGCGTGCAATAACTGCTATATAAACATGTCACGTCTCTCCTAAACTAGAACTAATAAAGAGTGCTCATTTACAAATGAAGACGTCGGATTTACGAGCTCTGCACCCGTATTGGCTAACTGGTTGATAACTGTTATTTTTTAGTTGATAACCGAGATTCATTGAAACTTTGTAGTACATTACTGCTTTGTACCTACGTGGTAAACGCCAGTGGTTATCTATCCAGTTGTAAACTAAGTTTTATAGACACTTTACAGTACCTACATTTTTCCTTTGTCGTAACGTGGTCCCTGGAGCTCTGCCGCTGTGTTATTATTGTTTTATAGTTGGTAAGTGAGAGTGATAGACACTTTGCTGTACATTGTTGTTTTGACGTAACGCGGTTATTACCAGTGATTACCGCAAAACAGCAAGGTACTGCATAGTGCCAATAAACCTATCTAGCAATTTTTTTTACTAAGTTTAATCGCAACCGGTTCTGTACTTTTATCGTGAAAGAGTAACAGACATACTAGTTTACTTCTATACTTACTTACGTACCCATGCTTAAGCTTTTACATTTATAATATTAATAGGTTAAGTAGGAATTGTTTTTTATCACTGTTTTTTTTAAGCTTAATATATTGTTAATCAATGGAACTGTTAATCTAAACTTTAGATGAACAGTTCCATTGATTAACCCAAAACTCAGTGATCATCATTATTTCATAGGCACCGAGTTACGGAATACCTTTCCCTGTATTCTCGGAGAAGACCTGTCTATAACATAGTCATTCCTAACTCAAATTACTTGTCTCTGGCTTGAGATGTAAGACTACCTCTGTGGCGTGTTCAACAGACTCACTGCGAAGGAACAGGTCGCAGATTCTATGAATACTTAAGACTTACGAATTTTTTTATGAAATAAATTCCTTATCATTTCACGACTGCTAAAGGAAGTGTTATGTTTTTGCCGTGAGTGTATGTATGTATTATGTATGTGACATATTTTTGTGCCGTCGTAGGGCCTAAACGGCTGGGTCGATTTAGATAAACGATACGTCGTTAGATTCATGAGTGAGTGACATAAGGTACATTAAAATAAAATATAAATAGAAATAAATATGTAAAACGCTATAAACCAACATTTATCTGGACCATAAAAGAGTCCCACCCGACTGGGCTTTACTTTACCATTCCTAAAGCTCCTAGAAGCATCGAACGATTTTTGAAGTTACTTTACCTTCAGGTACACACTATAAGACTAAAGTGTAGTGTAATGGAAGTGCTACTAACATAGTTCTAAGCTATCTATTAACACATTCATTTTATTATAAAATATGTATGTATGTTAGTCTATAAGGTATATATTTTTATGGATTTATTAGGCGTCTATCTATACTTCATTATATTGGTTCCTCGGTTACTGCGATACAAGCATGTGCTTAGTGTAGAATCGATGTCTGATATATGTAATTTGAGAAATGTCTAATAAGTGTCATAGTTAATAAATAAATATTTGATATAAATATTAATATATTTTGAGGTATTCCTAAGCTACGAGATCAGAGGAATAGCCAAGCTATAGCCATAATTATAGGCAAATTAGACCAGCTTGACTATGACTGATTCACTCCAAGGCTAGTGTTGTTCATCTTGTTTTTTACTTTTCAGTTAAAACTGCAGTCGGGTTTTTATTTTTTTTAAATATATTTTTTGCGGTTTTAATTGCTTTGCTTTATTATTTGTTGGTTCTCAAAATGTAGGGCGTTGAAAAATGTTAAGAACAATTCACAGTCAAGTCACAGCTATGCCATGGTGCTCTTTGCAACAAAGTTTTACGAACAGTAGCCAACTATGAAGTACCTATCTGTATGCTTCCTAAATAAAGTGTGTCCCAGTGACCCGTCAGCACTTCGTGGTACTAGGGTTTGTTTAAGAGAGTGCGAGATAAACCCGGTAAATATTGTGTTTCATTAATGTCGAATCACGAAAACGTAAGACAAAACAATAACCCAATTAAAACTGAAAATTAAAATTAGTTTCTTATCAACCATCCTACAGGAAAATAGATTTGGCAATATTTTTATGGCTGGCAGCCTGCCTGACAATAATCCTCCTACTAAGCAGTTTTATCGCCACCGCGCGGGAGAACTCCAGATTTGCTAGTCTCCCTTCATTTATTCGCCTTTTACGACACTCACTCACGTCACTCAGATATAGAGTGAAAAAGAAAAAGCCTTTTAGGCCGGAGTTATTTTAATAAATAAATAAATAGAAATATTTTTAAAGGAAAAATTCATCTTCAAAAATTCACTTGCGACGAGTTGAATTTTTGCAATTTTTGAAGATGAATTTTTCCTTTAAAAATATTTCTAGTAAATATGCCTTGAGCAATAAAAACAAATTTACGAAATAAATAAATAGTTTTTTTTTTGTTTCCAAAAGAAACAAAATATGTTTGTTGTCTGGTCATATACTATGTTTGTGTTATGGTGCTATTAACACTGACTACCACGGACAGAGGACTGCGATTTAGTTAGAGATAAGCTGCCTGTTCAAAATGTTGTTATTTTTCACTTGCATTTCATTAAATTCATAACGATCTGAATTAATTTCACATAAGCGTGTACAGTGAACGACTGAACTCGGTACTGGCAGCGTAAACAGCAGCAATCAACGTTATTAACTAATTTTAATATTATGTTACTGACCTTAGTTGTTACTTTGACATTTTGAAGAATGCCGTATTTCGGTATTACTCTGATAAAGTAACGCGCACGATGTCTTTTGATTTAAGAAAAAGTTATGTGCTCTAATAACATCGCTCTTACTGTGATGGAAAACATCGTGAGGAAACCGATATGTCCTAGGACTCACCACGGTCCGAATACATGGGACAATCGCCAGTCCAGGGCAGGCTCCCGTGGCGTTTTAATGCCTAGCCTCTCTAAGAGGAGGCCCTTGTCCTGCAGTGGGACCAAATTAACGGCTAATGTGTGTGTGCTTGTAACTCTGATAGATCCAACTAATATTTTTCTGAATGCAAAACGTTGCCAACTACGCATAATAAGGTAGGTCTCATTCGTTCCAGTCACTGTCCCGCTACAGATGGATGGATGATGGGACCTATCGAATTTCCTTTAAAACATTTGTAGTAGATATGCTTTGAGCAATAAAAGACAAATTACGAAATAAGAAAGATATAAAAAATACTAATAACTTATTTTTTAGTTTCCTATTTAAGTGCGCTGTCTATGTCGCTATCCCGTGGTAATTACAAAAAAAACCTTTTCTTTATGAATAAATACGTTATTGTAAAGAACATACCTACCTCCAAATTCTACTTCTCTACCTCATGCGGTTTTGTGGATAATCATGGATAATCAGTCAGTCAGTCAGGACAAACGTTTTTACGGCTAAACACAGAAAGACACTAATTTGAGTTATACTTAAACAATTAAGCAACTCTTAACCTCAAAAAATCAGATAGGTACTAATTTAGAATCTCTTCTCCACATTTCTGTATTTGTCTATTATAGACATTGATTTCAGTAACACGATGTCGCATTATAAAAGTACTAATATTCGCGACTTGCCTGCAACAACCCTCAACAGTACACACATTCGTTCATAATTAACATCCCCAACAAATGAGATGATACGAGCACGTAATAAGGCTCAACTATGCTCTGTACGAGCAAACATTTGAGTGCTAGTGATGGGACTTGATGCGGTCTTGAAAACTGCCGATAGACTTGGCTTGACAGTCTTCGAAATGGGTTTCTTGTTTAGTTGTTGAACGTTGAAAGTTGAACGAGAATGGAAAGAAGGGGGAAGATAAAGGTTGGATATAGGGCAGGACATTAGGCAGGGGGGGGCGGAGAAGAGGGAAAAGGGAGGTAACCTTCCATCTCCCTCTTTTCTTCATTATATTATCATAGAGGATATCTTTCTCTTATCCTGAAATGGGTTTCAAATGTTGAAGGAGGATGGAGGGAAGGCGAAGGATAAAGGTGGATAAGTGGAGGGAAAATGATGGGAAAAAATATGGAAGGTGGATAAGAGGGATAATTCATACAATGTAATTAAAGTGCCATTATTACAATGCATAGTATTAAAGTTGGTTTTCCTTTGCGATTCTTTTGCTCTTAGTTCGACGCAAGCGACTTCCCGAATACCTACTACCGAAGAATTTAGTCAAGTTTTTTTTGTAATAAGTAAAACACATTCTTCACCGGGTTTTACTTATGTTTTATTTATGTAACGGTATTGTTCCAATTACTGACGCTTCGCTAACTTTACAGACAGCTTAATGGCAGGTTTCTTACTATAACAGAATGTTAATGGTCGCTTGACAATGAAACATGTCAAGTGAGAGCGCAAACTCGGCTCTGACGGACGAGATTTATCACTTCCAAAGTCAAATTGCTCGGGAAGGGACACACCTTCAAAAAAGTCGAAATAAAATCGACATTGTTGTGAAATCACTCAACAAAACAAAATTTATCTTTGATAAATTAATAATTTAAGACATACCTAGTTCCCAATGGAGATATAGGATATGTAATGCGAGGGAAACCGCGGGCAGAAGCTAGTTCACAATGTTAGTAGAAGCAGGATAGGGAAGGTAGGTAGTTAAATCCCTACTTATTTTGAATTTCATCTAAAATTAACTGAACTTTTTAACGAGTTTGTTCGAGTTTCAGACAAATTAATTTGATAATAACTCTGTAATTCACAGGTTTCAGTTCGCTTCACTCAATTGAAGTAATTATTGCTCAATTTTACGTAATTTATGTTTAATAATATAATAATTATGTTCGTATATGTATAAGTTTTTAATCCCACTTCCCATTAAGGCAATCATGATAAATGCAATTTTTTAAACGTATTGATGTTTGTGTTTTATTTACTTACGCAAACAGTACTGGAGTACTGAAAGTACTACTACGGGTTGTGTTTGTGGATGTGATTGTGTTTTTCTTTTACAAAATAATTAGAACTCTTTGATGCTTGCATGCAAAAGTGTATTTTGTCCGCTAGTGTGGAAAGAGTTAAAAATTCGAACCTTTTTACTCCATACTTTTCTACAATAATAGGAGAGCCGGGGGCAACATCATCTACCTCATCAGATACCTCAACAGACTTTAGATTGTAACCCGACAGTAAAACAAGTTAAAAAAAACCAGATCTGCCAGCGCCGGTCCTGAACCCGTAGTGTGAATTTTTTCGTAAAAAAACCGCTGATGTGATAATTAAGTTAACGCGTATTTTGTATGAAAACCCAAAAAGCGCCCCTAGCGGACAATATCGAAGACGTTCGCGTTTCTTTTTATGAAAAAACTCACACTTACTTACGTCTGGGTACTTCCGATCGATATTTTTTTAATTTTTATAAACCTACCTCATAAGGTACCTAAATGAGAATGCTGGCAACAGTTAACCATTGATTAGTTACGATTACGCAAGTCTACAGAAAATAAACCGATTGCGATAAAACTTGGTATGCACGCACATAGATTTTAGATCTGTATTAACACGGAGGCCACTTTTTATCCCGATATACTTGCAAAATCGAGACTTACGCAGGTAAGACTGGAACTTATCTTCGCATCACTATTCTCAATGTGTCGTAAAGCCATCTCAATACAATTTGCATGTGAAAACAAAACTTATTGTCAAAAGCTTTTCGAGACTAAAGCTATAGAGCATTATCTATTGTGTGACATAAAATATGAGACTTGCTTACTTGAAGCGGTCTTAAGGCGCTTCGTCATACATTTATGTTAGATTTTTCTTCGAATTTCATGATACTGTTACAATTAATTTAAAAAAATGAATTTAGTGCACTAATAATTAACAATTTCATGGTTAATAAAAACTGGGAGGACGATGATATTTTTGTTTGGTATAAAATTTACTGAATGATAGAAAATATAATGACGCGAATGAGGGTTATAATGAACATAAATGTATCTGCACAGAACCACCAAGAAATTGAAGAATTTGACTGCTTAGAAGAAAAAATAATGGCCGTAGTTTATAGACTGTGAATGTGAATGTTACAGAATCGACTAGGCCGACAAGGTACAAAAGAAGATCGGCAAATAAGGTACTAAATTTCGGAAGCATTTCCCAAAGGCATTGTTGGCGGTCTGACCTACTACTGAACAATTGTGAGTTGTGTTTATTTACTGAAGAATAAGAATAAACTATCTCTTTTCTCTAGACTTTTACCTTTCCTAGATAGATAGCGGTATATCTCGAACAACCTTCGAATTTTGTTCTGAATTATTTAAAGTTGTGGCTTAGGTGATAACTGGCACGCTCAGATTCTGGCACTAGTGCGAGCTTACCACTTTTTCTGATAGCTAGTGGTAACCTGGCATGAAACAAATTTTCGTTTACTCTTTTCATAATATATGGTAGGAAACTCGCCCAAATCTCTTTTAAGATCGCAAACGCATAATATTGCGAGTAATTCCCCGAACAGAATTTCGCAGTGAGCTCAAATGGTTGCCTATACGTCTGCGTAGAAACTATCACATTTTAACGCTTCTTTACAGAATTTTATTCCTGCCTAACTCTCCCCTGTATCTCCAGTCTCGGTTTCAATTTCAACGTCCCCCTTCTCAACCTGTCCGCTCTTCGAAAGCATTTCTCCTTAAACTCCCTTCGCGTTCTTCCACCTTTTATGGTGATTCCTTTTCAGCTAGGGCTGTGGAGCTGTGGAATGTTTTGCCTTCCTGCATTCGACAGTCGAAGTCTCTATCGGTTTTCAAAAGTAGCGTTTACAAGTAGGTACTATCTTGATATTGCTGAGAAACGTTTGGTTGTGAGATGGTCATAATGTATCTTTATTGTATGTGGGTATGTATATGTGTATTTTATGTGATATGTGTATATGTGTACTTATGTATGGATGTATGTATATACATATATGTGTATAATATTAGGTGTATTATTGTGTCATTTATTAGTATGTTTGTGTAGTATTGTAATATGTTGATTGTACCACCTATTTTTATGTTGTTTATTTCCTTTTTTGTTATTGTAATTATTTAATCGTGTGTTGCAATAAAGTATTAATCAATCAATCAATCAACAGTTTATCTTTGGAACTGATGAAGCTCGTCCGTTAGAGCTGAGTTTGAAATGCTTCACTGTCCGGTGACCATTCACCTTTCAGTCTCACAAAAGACGTGTCTAAATTCTTTGTTTTTTACTTATCTTCAACGATAACCTAACAGTGTGGTACAGTCAGCATCAAAAGTAAAGAGAAAGACCATTGACCATTTTCAAAAACCGCGCTTAAAATATTATCACGACTGTCATAAAAATAAAAAGATCATCGCTGCAGACGCTTGTCGATGCAGATCGAGTCGATGAATAAAGATAATTACATCACTGAGTTTGCGTTAGCGTTCCTTCAATGGCTTGTTTCAACAGTCTTATCCTTCTGATGTCATATCTACAGTTCAGATTGAGATCAATAGTTAGATTAGGATAGGTTAGAATAAAAACCAACGCAAAGCTCAGAATTTTTAGGGTAAGAAATAAAATTACTTCTATAAAACTTTAAGACGCAGATTCTACTAAGAAAAATATCGACAATAAAAGCAAAGCCAGTGCAATATGTGAGCAAAATATTAAAGAGTTTATTGTATAAAATCACTCACAGCGCACGCTCCGCTCAAAATGCGCATATCAGGTTAGAAATATTAATAATTTCATGCAGTTTATAACCGGGGAAATGGCTCGCTATTGTAGTAAACTTATTTCACGGATGTATATTATAGGGATGCAAGTTTGACGTGGAGATAATATAAAAATACCTAACTGGATTTGACAATAATATTTTAAAATATTACCTATATAAAAAATGCAGTCGATTTGATAAACTTTTCTGTTTCGAGTTGGACCCCATGAGTTTCTTGGCAAAATATTTAGGTAGAAGTCGATTAAAATTGGTGACTTGTTTTTACATTCAAAATGCATTCAAACAAAATTGCCTAAGAGCCCGTGAACCCCAGACCTTCGTTATTTTAAAAAAGCTGAAAGTTTGTCAGCGCATGCTCCCAACACAGGTAAGAACGATGGCCCATTATGAAGTTTGGGTTGCGGTGGCTTTGGCAGGTAAACGGTACTAAAGGTGTGTAAAATTTTAATGCAGATCTAATTTAGTCAAATAATATAAAGCGATTTTTTGGTATTATCTTCAGAATATAATTAAAAATCACATTATTCATTGCCAGACACTTAGCATGGTGGCAACCCCATGCTAGTGCTTAGTTTGGGGCTAGATTGCGCTGTGTGTAATGTCGTGCTATATTTTATTCCCGACATTGCCGCGAGAACTGGAAATAAGCGGGTGAAAAAACGTGTCGCAGCCAAGTCGCACCATAATCAATCCTCTTCTATATTATTATACGTCCAGTTATTATTATTACTTATAATGAAGGAAGGGAGGACAAAAAGTAGTCTAGGGGACTTAGGATAAGTAGTAAAACAAAATTATATAATGTTTATAATTCATGTCTGTCTGTCTGTTTGTCTTTTTCTCTGTCTGTTCCTTATACAATTAAAAACTACTAATCCGATTGAAATTTGGTTTTCAATATTGGATAGTTCTATTATTTAGGAACGTCGTTGCATACTTTGAATTAAAATCCAATTAGCAAAACCCGAGTAATCACCGAAAAAGTGCAACCACTCGGCCGCCCGAGCCCCTGATAACGCGTTTTCCACTTCCGCGGGTGAAACCGCTAGTGAAGTATAAAAAGAAGCTATAGACGGCGCGGGCGGGTAGAAAGAACCGCATCCATTCTCCCTATACATCTCCCATGTTTACCCAGTGTAAGTGGGAACACAGTGAGCCTATTGTTTCCTCCGTGTTAGCAGTATATCGTCACTACGAAGCGATTTACAACGCGCTCCAAATAACTGTGCATCTCATTTGTATACAGCCTCGTTGTGATGAAATGCACAGTGTGTTGAGCTTGCTAGATTACAATGTTTGCTACGAGGTTTTAGAGTTTTATAGATTCAATGCCGGTAGGTAAATATTGTGTTTTATTACGATCGATGCAAAATCGCGACAACATTAAGATCCATCTGTTTTTACACGACTGCCAAAGGAAGTGTTATGTTTTTGCCGTGAGTGTATGTATGTATGTATGTATGTATGTATGTATGTGACCTATTTTTGTGCCGTCGTAGGGCCTAAACGGCTGGGCCGATTTAGATAAACGATACGTCGTTAGATTCGTCATGCATGACCGTGAGAGTGACATAGGGTACATTAAAATTACACGACTGCCAAAGGAAGTGTTATGTTTTTGCCGTGAGTGTATGTATGTATGTATGTATGTATGTATGTGACCTATTTTTGTGCCGTCGTAGGGCCTAAACGGCTGGGCCGATTTAGATAAACGATACGTCGTTAGATTCGTCATGACCGTGAGAGTGACATAGGGTACATTATAATAATAAATAAATAAAAATAAAGATTTAAAACGCTATAAAGCAAGATTTGTCTTGACCATAAAAACCGAGCAAAGACAACGGAACGTTACTTAAAAACTTTTCGATTTGACTTTGACGCAGAGTTTCAACTTTTGAAGGAATTTGAATGATTAATTTGTCAGTTTGTCAGAGATAACATAAATAACAATTACTATTGAGTTTTGGCGCGAATGCGTTGAGGAGATGTGTTGCTAAATTTTCATTTTTGTGAAACTTAGTTCAAATGCTTGTAAATTGTTTAATTTCGGGGGCATATTAATCAATTTAGTTTCGTGATGGTGTACAAGTGAAAATAAAAGTGAAAATCGGTGCAAAACATGGACTTTAGCTTAGTGTTGTCTCCAAAGCTCCGTGAACAAACATTGTAAAAATGGCCCCCTTTTTACAATGATTCCCTCGACTTGACTTTAACTATGACGACTTGACTGTTTCGTTCGATGAAAATAACCCGCAAATATTGATAATACTTGACACTGGCAAATGTCCGAAAGGAAAAGCCATTTTAAAGAAGAAGAAGAACAATTACTATGTTTACAATAAGTAATTAACTAAAAATTTGAAATGGCGCGGTATGGATAATGGATAGCAAGGCTAATCCGCTAGAACAAGAAACCGCCAGCCTTTGTATCACCAGTCGCGACGAAGTTTTCGGATTTGGTAATTATATTTTAAGATGAATACCTGCCTACTTCATAGCCATCTCAGCAAAACTCAAAAAGAATAGCTATTATAATATTGAAGGCTTTTAGATAGCCTATCTTTAACCGATTCCGAGTCCTCGCTACTGGAGTATACACATCCAGAGTTAATGAGTTTCTCTGGTGTAATTGTATCTAATAATAACTAAAAAGCGTTAAATAAAAAAAATATTTAAAAAAAATAAAAAACCCGACTTCCGTTAAAACTGAAAAGTAAAAAACAAGACGATACCTAAAGGTAAAGAAACCTTAAAAATCGTTCGACGCATCTAGGAGCCTTAAAAAATTGTGGATGCAGTCGGGTGGGACTCCTTTTAAAGGAAAAGTATAATGACACCAAATTGTGTTGAAGTCCCACCCGAGTCCATCCACAATTTTTTAAGGCTCCTAGATGCGTCGAACGATTTTTAAGGTTTCTTTATTACCTTTAGGTATCGTCTTGTTTTTTACTTTTCAGTTTTAACGGCAGTCGGGTTTTTAATTTTTTTTAATTGATATAAGTATTTTAAAGTGTTTCCAACACTTGGATGACTATAATTAATCGCCTTTTCCAATTTTGCCACGGATGCATGTTCGATCGAGTCTAAATTAAGGCTTTCATTTTCTTATTGTTATTCGTACACTTGGATTACTATAATTAAAGAAATGCTTTCCAAAAAAACCCTGTTTGTACAGAGAAACACGCCTCAACTCGCCAGTAAGCCGCTAAACTGAAAATCCTTGTCGGATTCTTCAAAATTGTTGATTATTTTCTAACTAACGCAATGTTTTAGAATATTTACGTTTCTAGCGTTTGTAAATGACATTGTGCCCTACATTTTGGTGTAGTTTCAAGACAAACACATCTTGACGGTGAAGGTGAACGGTGAAGGCAAACATCGTGAGGAAACCAACATGTCCTAGAACTCACCAAGGTCTAAAGACATGGGACATTCGCCAATCCGGGGTAGGTTCCCGTGGCGTTTTACTGCCTAACCCCTCCCCCCCCAAGAGGAGGCCCTTGCCCTGTCGTGGGATCAAATTAACGGACTGATTATCTTAATATCAGTTATCAGTGAAAAGATTATTAAATGTTATTTCTTTATACACACAAATAACAAGTTAAGAAAGCCCTGCAAGTGGGCCCTTCATTTAAGTGGTAGATACATACCTAACAAAGACAATTAAGCCAATTGACTGCATTATTATACTGCGATTTTTCTACAAAACACAACTCACCATTGCGGGTGTGGTAATAATCAAACCTAGTGATTGGCCATTGCGTTATTGTTCTTCTAGATGTTACCCGCGTCTTTGTCTGTGTAGAAATAGTGCATAGCCAACTTTTACGTTCATTACTCGGGTTCTACTAATTGGATTTTGATGTAAAGTATACCACGAGGTTCCTCGAAAATAGAACTATCCAATATTGAAAACCAAATTTCAACCGAATAAGTAGTTTTTAATTATATAAGGAACAAACAGAGAAACAGCCACGCAGTATGAATTTTAAATTTGTTTTTTGGTCTTCTACTTTTCCTAAGTCCCCTAGACAACTTCTTTTTAATTTACTTCCAAGTTGGTAAACTTTTTGTCCTCTCTTCCTATATTATATTATATTTATTTTATATCTTTATTTGCACAACATAATATAATACATAGAAAACAACACACACACATATACAGTAATATATTATTATGTGTATACATAAACAGTAAATACTAAAATAAAAGCTTAAAAATTAAGTTGAACAAATGGGCGGCCTAATCGCTGAGAGCAGTTTCTACCAGGCAACCTTATAAGTGTAGATAGAAGATAAATAGGTACTTAGACTCATTGTGATTGGCAGATGCGTAACCTATCTATACCCAGACTTTTTGTGATTGGTTCTTCTTGCCCGGGAGTGCTACGAAAAAGACTTACCTACTACTTTCGTGATGAAGGAATACTTATGAGCAGGCAACTGGTTTTATCGTCTTTAATACCTAAGTACTAGGTATGTCTTTTCGACGTCAAGCACACTTGACTTCGAAACTTCTAAAACAATCGTACTTCACTTGTTTCTCTTATCGTTTTCAAATCAAGTTACTTTCTAAGTAAGTAAGTACTTATCTACTTACTTAGAAGTTAAACTTTTATTTTAGTTCGCGCGATGCTTGATAGCTCGAGGCTTTCATATCATTCGGAGAGAAATGCGTGGACCATTTTTATTTATTGAAGTCGAACGGATTTCGAATGGAGGAGCTAGGGTTGTCAGTTCCTCATTTTTGTGTTAGTTTAGACTAGTATTTAACCATACTTACATACCATATTGTGTTTTTGAAAATGAGTACCTAGTTTTTTATGCAACTTCTTCGTATTTCTTTTTATTTATATTGCTCAAGGCATTTTAACTTACAAACTTAGAAATATTTTGAATATGCCTTAAGCAATAAAAATAAAAATTAAATTGGAGTGAAAGCGCATCTCATGTTGGGTATGTTTACTGTCAAGTGAACCACCTAAGCCAGTCAATAAGCTGCAAAGCTTGACCGGTAGATGGCGCTGAAGCCAAGAAATGTTTCCAAACATTACTTACTTACTTACGCCGTTACTAGCCAACTTTTTCGTTAATTACTCGGGTTCTACTCATTGGATTTTGATGTAAAGTATACCACGAGGTATCTCGTAAATAGAACTATC
The DNA here is from genome assembly GCA_949358125.1 of Idaea dimidiata. Lineage (NCBI taxonomy): Eukaryota > Metazoa > Arthropoda > Insecta > Lepidoptera > Geometridae > Idaea > Idaea dimidiata. Next base: position 11,795,316 of record OX442342.1, on the reverse strand, counting down.
CAATATTTAAAACCAGATTTCAATCGGATTATTAGTTTTTAATTGTATAAGGAACAAACAGATAAACAAATAGACATGGATTTTAAAAATTAGATAATTTTGTACTACTACTTTTCCTAAGTCACCTAGACAATAATTTTGTTTTCTTCCAAGTACAAAGTACTTTTTGTCCTCTCTTGGTTTATTATAAGTAGTATAAGATTGTGTTGTGGATGTACTCAAAAGCCTAATTTACATAACGAAACTAGTGTCAAGCATTATAGAGTCAATTACACAAAAACAGTCTCGCTGTAGTCTGTTCCTGGAAGCAATTTCATTAAATCCTATCCTAACCTACCTACTAATATATAAGCTGAAAGCTTATGAGTATGTAGGTGTGTTTGTTACTCAATCACCCAAAAATTAGGCAACCGGATCGCAACCGGTTAGGTTGCAATCTAACTTACAATATAGGTATAGCTGGGGACCTGGAATAACACATAGGATACCTTTTTTTCCCGATATTCCTGCAGGAACAGAACTTAGGTAGGTAAAACCACGGGGCGCAGCTAGTAGACAAACATAATAGTACCACAGTAGAACTATTTTTTGCTTTGCCTTTTTAATGAAAACTACCATGTTACTATTTTAACACAAACGGAACCGTAAGTTATTATCTTCGGAATAAAGTCGATCTTCTTCTCTTTTCCTGTAGTGGTGTGTCTCACCTAGTGTTAGAGTTGTTAGGTCGCCCTAAGGCCTCTAACTTGACCTAACGACTGCTATCAGAGATAACAACCGGAACCAACTGCTTAACGTGCCTTCCGGAGGACAGAGGAGCTCGAGAAATGGTTATTTGCCACACGACGAAGCTCCAATAAAAAATATGTCATAAACGGCCCGCCCACTTACACCTACATCCACGAGTCACACGCACACGTATGCACTTTCGAACATCGCAACTTTTTTGATCTAGCACCCAAGCGCGCGAAATCAAAACTGTTATATATTTTTTCATAGGTTGTAAACCGATTATGGTCGTTTGGAAAGTAGCCACTGTCAAGTATTTTATAAAACGACCTCATTGGTGCGTCGGGCGACCGCCTGGCTCACGGAACACTATTACTCCTAGCGGGCCTGGCTGCAATACGGAAGGCTGCGGATTCGATTCCCGTCGGGTGCAAATATTTATGCTTAAAAATAAATATTTGTATCTGATCTGGGTGTCTTTCTATGTATAATATGTATGTATTTACAAAAAAAAAAGAGGTATAATATGTATTATATTCGTGGTCTAATACCCCTAGTACAAGCCCAGTGCTTAGTTTGGAGCTAGATTGCGCTGTCTGTATATGTCGTGCAATAATATTTATTTAATAATTTGCAAGTTGTTTGTTTTGTATCTTCAAAACTTGTATCGTCCGATTATTCCTAGTTGTCCCCTCTAGCCCTGTTCCCCGGAGGGACAACTAGGAATTTTTCCCCAGTTGTCCCCGGGGCGACAATTCGTGGCGACTGTCCCTTTGAAAGCTGGCTAAAGGGGACAAATGGGAATTATGTTTCTCAGTTGTCACGGCGGGCGGGGGGGACAGATGGGAATCTGTTCTCCCATTTCTACCCCGCATGTTGGTGTTATAATAGAACTAGCTGCGCCCAGCGGTTTCATCCGTGTTCGTAATAAGTACCCTAATGTACCATTATTATTTTAATGAACTTTATAAACGCATACGACTTGCATTTATAGCAATATTTTGGATTAGGGGTGAAGTCGTCCCCTTCGAAACTGGGACCAGGGACGGTAGTTTAGACATTGGGACGAGTCGACTACATACATATTAATATACTCTAGAGGTGAAGTAGTCCCACTAAGAAGATACTAAAAAGACTTTGTAAATTTTTGGGAAAAAAAAGTTAATAGAAGAGATTAGTGGAAAACAAAAGACGATCGAAGTAAAAACAAAAAACGATCTAACCTAACTCCGAAATTATTGACACTAGACCACTAGTTTCTCAGCCTAAGTTATATAGCTCCTCGAGATCATCAGTTTGGTTGACAGCTGTCAAACTTGAGCCGTCAATATCTAGGAAACTATTGACACTAGACCACTAGTTTCTTAGCATAAGTGATAGAGCTTCTCGAGATCTTCATTACAAACTTCACCCCTAACCGACGAACCCCTTACGACTTGCATTCATAGTAATATTAGGGGTTAAAGTATGAAATTGCCGATTTGTACTGAAAATCTTAATTGTTTATTTTTTAAATTTTTAACAAATTTATTTAATCAAAATAGTTGGCATTATTATCTATACATTGCTGCCATCTAATGGGAAGGTTATTAATGCCTTTGCGATAGAACTCCGACGATCTAGACTGCACAAACTGTGTGAAAGCATTTTGTACTGCCTCCTGGGAAGAAAACTTCTTGTCACGTAGATAATTGTCCAAATCACGAAAAAAATGGTAGTCCGTTGGAGCAAGGTCTGGTGAATACGGAGGATGACGAATGGTTTCTAAGTGCAGTTCCTGAAGGGTCAAAATGGTTTCTCGTGCTGTGTGAGGTCTCGCGTTGTCGTGGAGCAATAATGGTGAAGATCGATTCATGAGTCGGGGCTGTTTTACTGCTAGTTTTGTCAACATGGTTCGGAGTTCGGCACAATAGACATCTGCCGTAATTGCTTGACCAGATCGAAGAAAACTATAGTGAATAACACCATGCTGAGACCACCAAACAGTTACCATTACCTTTTTATTGGTAAGTTTTGCTTTAGGACACTGTTGTGGCATTTGACCTGGGGTCAGCCATTGCATTTTTCTTTTCCGGTTATCATAAAGAATCCACTTTTCATCACATGTTACAATTCGATCCAATATTCCTTCATTTCTGTACCGGTTCAACAAGGCAACACAAGTTTCAACACGCGTTTCTTTCTGCAGATCAGTCAAATCATGAGGCACCCATTTTTCGTATTTTTTTATTTTATTGATTTGACGCAAGTGAGTCAATAAAGTGGGTAAGGTAACGTTAAACCATGTCGCTAATTCCTGGGTAGTTTGACTAGGATCGGCTTCCACTATCTCTCTTAATTCATCGTTATTCACCTGTGTGGGCGGTCTTCCTCGTGGCTCGTTCTTTAAGTCGAAATTTCCATCACGAAAGCGTTTAAACCAAAATCGCACGGTGCGTTCATTAGTAGACCCCTCTCCAAACGCAGCATTGATATTGCGGGCTGTTTCTGCCGCGTTAGTTCCGCGTCGGAACTCGTATTCAAAAAATCACTCGAATTTTCGCAGTATCCATCTTTCTTGTCTAAATTGAATAACAAAAACAATTGAAAGTCGATATTCAAATGTTTCACATTTTTTAAAAAAAGAACATCACAGAAACCATTTGAAAAAAGTTTCATTCGAAAACCTCAAACCATGAAGATTCTATGTCAATTCAAAGAACCTATTGCAATAAAACGGCAATTTCATACTTTAACCCCTATTATTTTGTACCATGAATGCAAGTGGTATGCGTTTATAAAGTTCATTAAAATAATAATGGTACATTAGGGTACTTATTACGAACACGGGTGAAACCGCGGGGCGCAGCTAGTTTTATTATAACACACACATGCGGGGTAGAAATGGGAGAACAGATTCCCATCTGTCCCCCCCCCCACCGTGACAACTGAGAAACATAATTCCATTTGTCCCCTTTAGCCAGCTTTCAAAGGGGACAGTCGCCACGAATTGTCACCCCGGGGACAGGGCTAGAGGGGACAGCTGGGAATAATCGGCCGCATCCACACCGGACGATCCCCGCGCTAAAGAATATTTTATCTTATTCGCGCTCAAGCAGCGGAGAGGGAGAAAATAGGATAAAAGATTCTGGAGCATGTGGATCGTACAGTGTGGACCAGGCTAATGGCATGTTTGGAAAAATTCATAACTTGTCGATAGTGGACTTGACCAATTACCTATTTGACTTATTACAGACTTGACCATTGTCGTGCCATTCTCACTTTTCTTGTTAGTTTGTCTGTCCGGAGTCCGGGCGGAATCTTGCAAATTCAATTTGATACACTTTCCAATTAGCTAGCGTGCTGAAACTGTGTTTCGGTTTGAATCGCGTTTGTTTTGTTGGCTTTATAATACAAGCCCGACGTTTCGGAGCCCTTCCGGCCTCCCTCATCTGAGGCAACAAACGCGATTAATACCTCTTATATTTCATATTCTCTCATATTTTCGAATGAAAAATATTCATCGCCCACTATGAGAATAGTTAGTAGATTGTATTACAATGAAGCAAAATAATATTTTTACGGTGAGGGTGGTTTTTTGAATCCAGAGCGAAGTGAGGGATTCTAGAGTAGTGTGATACACTCTACTTTTTATTACCCTCTATGAGAAAATAGAAGGCGCCTCATATTTATAATTTGAGAGCTACTTTATTATTTAAGTAGCCCTCAAGTCTTAAGTGGCCTCAAATTTTAATCAGTTTTGAATCCAATTCAAATTTGAGGCCATTCATAATTTTAAAGCTACTTAATAATTTAAGTTTCGCTCAAATTTTAAGTGGCCTCAAATTTTAATCAATTCTACTTTAAATTTGAGGCCTTTCAAAATTTGAGAGCTACTTAATTATTTAAATACCCCTTAAAATTTGTCAAATAGTTGCAATAATTAAAAAATATTTTTAAATTTCCACCCTAGGGATGAAATGAGCTACTTTCAACCCGGATATCTACCCATGAAAATTAAACTTTCCAAACGGGAGAGATGAAAAATTGGTTTTGTTGCAACTTCATCAAAAATGTTGTGATACAAAAATATCAGCGCAACGAACAGAAAAACTATGGAGTTATTCCTATTTTTTTCATTTTACAGTTTTCACAAATAGGTTTTTAATATTATTACTATTTACTCTTGCATTAAAAGTTTCATTTGTAAACAAAACTGACTCCTTTTTATTTACAAATAATTAAGTATTTACATTTCATGAAATTCCAATTTCCTACGTTGAACTGGTGGTGTAACAATTATTGAATGGTTTTCAATAGGCGGAAGTAGTCGTCTTCTCGATGGAATTTCAGATTAAGAGGTTTGACAAACACTCTTTTTGACGGTTATGTAATCTGGATCGAGAATTGTTCTTTTTCTGGGATGGCGTGGATCTATCAACTCAGGCAGTAAGCATTCCATGTAAAAACTTGTTAACTTCGGTTCCATCTCTTTTTTCCAAAATTGATCGTCTTTTTCCGGTATTTCTTTTTTCAATTTATTATCACCTTACCATGCGGCCAAAAGCCAATTATTTTTGTTTGCAATGTGCATTTGGCCCTGGGCCTGAATGTACCAGTCTGATTTTTATTATTAAATACCTGTAATACAAGCAAATGTTAATGTTCCAAATTTAAATTACTTTATTCCCTAGGGCTTAAACGCGCATTTTACTCCCAGATATCACATTCGTTATTTAGCGAGTCATTACTCGTTTTACGTTGACCTCTTTGGTCAAATAATATTAGTTTATGCACCGAGGTACTAAAGCCCTGTCTTATATACCGGGCGTCATATTGAATCCAAAGCATACGAAAGACTCTAGAGTTAACTCCCAAGCGCAGCGAGGGTTTTAAAAACTTACTTCAGAGCGAAGCGAAGGAGTTATGTACCTAGAGTCCCGAGTGAAGCGTGGGAATCAAGCGCACTTATTAATTAATTAAGCCTGTCTTTATCTTTTTCAAGATAAAGGCTTAATTACCGAGGTGAATACTCTACTTTACTTTATATTAACTAAAACTTTTGCCTTACCCTTCCGTCGAAATAAAATAGAAGAAAAATAGCCCAGTTTTTATTTTTTTATGTGTTTTGTCTAGGTGGCCAGTTCAAAATGGCCGTATGCTACCAGAACCTTAGTTCCAAATTTAAATTACTTTACACACCTATAACTGCTCAACAAAGTTACTTTATTTGACCAAAAAGGTCAGCGTAAAGCGATATTATACACCTAGGGCATAAAGTAATTTAAATTTAGAACTAAGGTTCAGGTAGCATACGTCCACTTGGAACTGGCCACCTAGACATAACACCTAAAAAAATAAAAACTGGGCTATTATTCTTCGATTTTTATTTCGACGGAAGGGTAAGGCAAAAAGTTTTAGTTAATATAAAGCCCCAACTTATTTCATCGACTAAAGCCGATGCTTGGTTTTGTCATTTTGATGTATCATTGTTAAATTTAATTAATATAGAGCTATTTCATAATTTGTTTTTATTGCACAAGGCATATCTACTAGAAATATTTTAAAGGGAAAATTTATCTTCAAAAATTCACTCACGTAAAGACGCGAGTTCAAATCTCGTCGCGAGTGAATTTTTGAAGATAAATTTGTCCTTTAAAATATTGCTAAAATAGAGCTGTAAATATATTTCATACACGTAGCATTAATCTATTATTTTGTTGTTAATTAAATTCTTATTTTTGTAGCCTCTTTATTGTCTCGCAGTAGATGTGTAAAGTAGAATATTCACCTCGGTAATAAAGCCTGTCTTTATCTTGGGCGCTTGAATCCCACGCTTCACTCAGGACTCTAGGTACATAACTCCTTCGCTTCGCTCAAGATACGTACGCTTTGGATTCAACATGACGCCCGCTATATAAGACATGGCTTTAGTACCTCGGTGCATATACTACTATTATGCCCTACTTAGGTGTATAATTGCACTTTATGCACCTAGGGAATAAAGGCTCGCTTTACGTTGACCTTTTCTTATCTATATCTATCTATACTTATAATAAAGAAAGAGAGAACTAAAAGTCTGTACTTGGAAGTAATTTAAAAAAAAAAGTGGTCTAGTGGACTTAGGAAAAATAATAGAACAAAATTATATAATTTTTAAAATTCATGTCTGTCTGTTTGTTTCTTTGTTTCTTATACAATTAAAAACTACTGATCCGATTGAAATCTGGTTTTCAATATTGGATAGTTCAATTTTCGAGGAAGGTCGTGGTATACTTTGCATCGACATCCAATTAGTAGAATCCGAGTATGAACGAAAAAGTGCAACCGCTTGGCCGCCCGCGCCCGTGATAACGCGTTCACTTCCGCGGGTGAAACCGCGGGGCGCAGCTAGTGGTCAAATAAAATTACTTTGTAGAGCAGTAGGTGTGTAAAATTACTTTGTTGAGCCGTAGATGTGTAAACTTACTATTTTTGTCGTGGGGGTTTTTTGATTGGTGGGGTGATTCTCCCACTAAAAGCGGTAACAGCTATCTCCGCACTATGAGATCCGATTTTAATGAAAGGTATACAAGTTCTATGAGTAAATAGATTTTATTTGTTGTGGGGGATTTTAATTTTTGGGGTAGTTCCCCCACAAAAGGATGTACTAGATATCTAAACATTATGTGATCCGATTTTTCTGCTCTATTATGATGATATAAAGAGCCCTTTCAATAATTAGTTCCCACGAGGTCCACTGTTCGTTGAATCACTTGTAATAATATTATTATCAGATGCCTAGATCACAAAGAACACACCTTCCAAATTTCATCTCTCTACTACCAGCGGTTCAGTCAGTGAGTAAGTCAGTCAGGACAAAGAGTTTTATAGATATAGATATAATAATAATAATAATAGTTTATTTCATCAAAAAATGTAACATTAGCAAAATGAGGTAAGGACTACCTTTTAGATGTCAAAGACATCTGTGCCAGGTAGTTCCGCTCTTCTTTAGACTACAGTAGTACTTAAAATAAACTACACAAAACCAAAATCACATTTAACATTTAAAAGTAAAACAAAATACAAATTAATTTTACAAAAATTAGATGATTTAGGGTAGCTATAATAAAAGTTATTCGGTTCAAATCCAAACAAAAGAAAGTGCATCGAGAACAAGTAGGTATCAGATGAACGGGCAAAACGAGTTTAACAGAATGGTGTGTGGTCCAAGTGATAAACTGTAAGTTTAATAAGTTATAGGTAATAATCAACAGTATTTCCTGAGTTGTTTTTTTTTTTTTTTTTAATTTAATACATTTTTATATACTTTTTGATATATTTATTTATATATATATTATCCTATTTTAATTGAGAGTGAGTATGTGCGGTGTGAGTTTTGCTATGTTGTATTTCTTTCTTAAATCTTTTAATTGTTATTCTTTAATTTTTAATAACGCTTCCACTTCTTCATATTTCAAAGACAGAAGCCAGTTTTGTACCTTATCTTTGCATTCTTGTGTTGTATTTGGGTAGATATTCAAAACATTATTAACTTGGTTGTACAGGTGGCTACTTAGCATATTATATTGGCGTGTAGCGAATGAAGTCCTTACACTTTTTGATTTTATAACGTGACGAGTGGTTCTTTTTTCAAGTGTACTTGACTCAAACGGAAGGGTTTTATGTGTCTTTAAAATCACATGTAGAACAAATAATTTTCTAACACTGAGAACTTCACTGATATTGTACAGTTCGGTGGTGTCATACCTATAGTGTTTAAAGTTCATAATCTTTAACAGTGATCTCTGTGCTCTTTCAGCCTGTATAAATTCAGTTTTAGCAGCACCACCCCATACTGAGATACAGTAGGTTGTTATTGACTGGGCTAGGGCTTTATATATTTTATATAGTAATGATTTTGTAGCTACATGTCTCAGGTTTTTAAATACCCATTTTAGTTTTTTTATTCTATTTGAAATCAATTGAATTTGAGGGTACCAGGATAAATTTTGGTCCAACATTACTCCAAGATATTTTGCAGAAGATACTTTATGTATTGTCGGACAATTACATATATTATAGGTCATTCTACATTCATGAATCTTAATTGTATATTTTTTCTGGGGCTGAAATCTATTGTATATAGAATAACATATAAAATTTGTTTTATTTGTGTTAAGAGTGAGAAGGTTATTGCTAAGCCAATTTGAGACTTTGTGTAGACCTGTCTCAGCATTTGCTTTAACCTTATCCCATGTGTCACCAGTAAATACCAAGGCAGTATCGTCTGCATACGAAAAAATATGTCCATTCTTTAACTGCAAATTACATAGGCCGTTTATATAAATGAGGAAAAGAGTAGGACCCAACACGCTTCCCTGAGGAACACCGTAGGTGACAACATAACTATCGCTAGTTATGTTACCAATCTTTGTCTTTTGGGATCTGTTTGTTAGGTAATCAGTAAATAGCGACAAGCATACATCTCTGATTCCCATGCATTCCAGTTTTTGCAAAAGAATAGGAACTGACACGGTGTCAAAAGCTTTTCTAAGGTCAAGGAAAACGCTCATACACTTGACATTTCTATCTACGTGTCCAGTGATTTCCGAAGTTAGAGCTGAGACTGCCTCTTCAGTGGATCTGCCACGTCTAAAACCATATTGTGAATTGGAAAGGATATTAAAATGCTCTAGATAATTTAGAAGTCTTGTGTTAATTAGTTTCTCGATAATTTTAGATATGACAGACAAAACTGATATAGGTCTATAGCTATTCGTGTCTTTTTTGTCCCCACTTTTGTATACAGGAGTTATAATTGATTTCTTAAGAAGAGCTGGAAATACCCCCTTGCCAAAGCACAAGTTCGCGAAACGAGTAACAACAGGTACAATGTCAACTTTAGCAAGTTTCAGGAAAGTGGCAGTAACACCGTCCCACCCAGGAGCGCTGTTTGATTTTAAATTCATTAAGACAGAGCAAACTTCATCATTATCAGTAGGTAAAAGAACGAAAGATGACTTTTGACGAGGATCACTTGTTACTGGAATTGTTAATTGTGATCTTTTAAATATAATCTTTTCTGCCAATTCCTTGCCGACATTTGAGAAGTACGCATTTATTTTATTTAGGGATTCAGCATGTGTTGATTTTATGTCGAGAAGTTCAGTGCAATTAGTTTTAGGTTTTTTCAGGTTTGTTATGTCTTTTATATTATTCCATAGTAATTTATTATTTCTTGAGCACATTTCTAGTTTGTTTCTTTCATAGTTACGTTTTAATTTTTTTAGAAGATTGTTACAATGATTTCTGTATCGCTTGAAAGTTATTTTTAGTATATCATTAGTAGGGTCTGCTTTCAGTGACCTTTGCATTTTGTTGCGGTTTCTAATACACCTTAAAATACCCGGAGTTACCCATGGTTTTATATTACGTTTTGATTTAGGTATATAAATAGTTTCCGTACTTTTAGTTAAAGAATCTTTTACAGAATTCGTCAGTTGATCTATCATAACATCGGGATTTTCACTATCAAGTAACCGTGAAACGTTTTTTTCGGCCAGGATTGTTAGGGCTTTCTTATAATTGATAACCATTTTCGTTCTAGCACGATTGCTTCTAGTTTCGTCACTTAATTTAAGGAATGTCGTGTAGTGATCAGTGACTGTTGTATTTAGTATAGCTATATAAGCAGGTATCTTATTCTTTTCTATATTTAACATAAAATGATCCAAGGACGTATTTTTTCTTGTTGGCAGTGTATGACCTGGTAAAATATCGTGATTATTTAGCATATCAAGGTAATTTATTCTGTTTATGCGTTCGTGTGAAGGTTCTGTTTCTAGTGGAATAAGATTTATGTTTACGTCGCCGGCTATAATTGTGTTTTTACTATGTTTTACTATTTTGTCTAGGTGTGCATCCAATGAATTTATAAACGCTCCTGCGTTTTTTGTACATGGAGGTCGGTATACCGCTAAGAATACATAATTGTCGACATCTAGTTGAAGACACGAAGCTTGGTCAAGATAAACCTCATAGACATTTTGTTTCAGGTCCTTTTTTATATAGACTACTACGCCGTCATTTTGATTTAAATGTTTTGTTGTTTGATATGAATTGTAGTTAAATAGTAACGGTAAAGGTTTATTTTGACCAAGCCAACACTCCGTTAGAATAATAATGTCGACATCAACATTTAGTTGAGAAATTGTTATCTCAAAATCAACAAAGTTAGCAGAAACGCTACGTATGTTCTGTGATACTACTGTAATACCTTTTTTGGTATCTTTTAAAATGTTATGTAGGTCCTGAACTTCGCACATCAGTGAATTGGCCAATTCAAAATCGTCAACATCTTTTTGAGTAGATGTAATGTTATCCATAATTTAAAAGATAAAAGCAACACATTGTTTTACTCACGAGGCGCAGATAACTGTTGTAGGCGCAGATTTGTTTGAAATAAGTTTTAGTGGCTACAATTTCGAATGACTTTTGTAATTTACCGATTAGAGTAAAGTATATAATATTTATGTATGTGATTTGATTTATGAATGTATATCCATTTTGATTTATGTATAAAGTAAGCAGTAAGTAAAAATATAGAAATAGTCTTCGTGAAATTTTAGTTAAAGTAATGTGACTATAAGTATGAATATGAAAAGTGCAGTGTTCAAATGTTAACAACTCAGGAAAAGTATTAGTTGAAAGAAATTGCGAAAGCTGATTAAGTTTACATACCCAAATCGTGTTACAATACTTATTGACGTTAAGCTTAGGTAAGCATAGTCATATAATATTATGGAGTACTTGAATTTGGGCTTCCGATTTAACTAGCTCAATTTTAGAGTTTTCATCCCTCCGTACGTACACCCTTCCGAAAGCTGTCCAGCAGAACTTGTATTTCTTGGTTTTTACGAGATCACGAGCCAGGTAGTGGAGCCGGGACTGTTTTGCAGTAAGCTGTTCCGATACAAATATCGGTGTCTCCTCCTGAACACGAAATCCCAGGTCTTTGGCACGTAATTTCGCTTTATTACCAATATTGAATCTTTTACATGCTTTAAGAATGTCAGTTTTTGCTAACGTACAGGAAGTTTCAATAACAATGGATGTATTCTTTTCTTCAGCATTTTTGGCTCTTATCCTGTATATATCAGAAATGTGTACCTTATTTAAGGATGATCCAACCTTTTTAGACAAACAAGTTACCATTTCAAGAAGGTCTTCCTTTGTTTCGTTGTTCTTTTTTGGAACATTTTTAAGCTCAAAGTTGGCTTTTCGCAAGCCAATCTGCATATCTTCTAGTCTGTCTTCCAATATTGTAATATTCTTTTTGTCTTCCCTTGCTTGGTTTTCTAGGATCTTTATTTTGTTTTTCAATTCATCATTTTGTGCCTTTAAAAACGTGATAGATGTCTCTATGTTTAAATTGCTTTGCTGAATGACTTTTAAGGTTGGAGAGATCTTGTCTAGTTCTTTTTTTTGTTCAGAGAGCTTACTCGAGATCATCTCCAGCATTTCTTCTTTGAAAATGTCAAACTCCTCAGAAAATTCACCAGTTCTTTTTCTTTTCAGCTTAGATAAAAGTTTGGCTCGAGAAGCACCACCAAAACTCGACTTAGGCGTATTGTCCATTGTGGCTAGATCGCTATCCGACAGTGACTTGTCTGCAGTATGCTCCATCGTTTACAGCTATTTACTTGAACCACAGGCGTAGTGCGTCACAGTGTAGTTACCCTACCGATGCGTTATTATGATATCCTGGTACTTAATCGATACGGAACTTAGATATTTCAAAGAATAAACTAAGAATTTTAAATCAAAAACTTATTAGTAGTACAGTTCGACACGTCTATACGCTATAGCGATCCGAGAGGAAGAGATAGATTACAGAAGTATAGATAATAGATATAGATTAGTAGGTATGTAAGTACTAGCTGCGCCCTTCGGTTCCACACGTGTAAGTCCCGAACCCGCGGGAATATCAATTTCAAAAGTAACCTTTGCCAAAGTACCATCTATCTTTGAATCGAAATTTATCAAAATCGGTTTAGCGGCTTGGGCGAGAAAATGACACAGCCTGGTAGAGTTACTTTCTCATTTGTAATGGTCGATTATTAGCTTGCATTACCTTGATGAAGTGTAGATACTTATTATATTAATTCCGCAAAATCCTTGTAGGTAAGTACCTATCTCAATTTTCATTTTGACAATGGAAAAGGTAAATAGATTTATTTTTTCGCCTCTCTTACGATATTTAGATTTCTTTTTGATGTTTTAGCAAGCTTTCGTTTGGAAAAAGCTTTTTTTATTGCAAATTGCTAGTAAATACAGTTACTCTGATTGCAACACTAAGTACAAATAGTATCGTTGGCGATTCAACGGGGTAATGCCACCAGTGTGATGGGCATTTTTGGACTCAATGGTCATTCACCTTAGATTATTTATTATCTTTGTAGTATTTATTTCTTGTGTAATTATTTAGTCTTTCTTTTTTTAGTACAACAACAATCAAATATCAAAGATAAATAATCACTACGTTTTACCAACAATCACAACAATGCTAGACAGTTTTATGACAGTAGGTATGATTTGACATGACTGTCATAACATAACAATTATTTTCATATTGGCCGGAAAAAATGTAAAAAGTTCGAATCTATACGAAATATAATTTAAAATAGATTACGTAATTATTTGGGAGCGAAAACTGACATAGGTCCACCTTCGACGGCGCCAGACGGCGGACTGAGGTTGGCGCAACGTCTACTTAGATGCGTTGTAATACAGTTGATTTTAGATTGAAGGTTTTCATGCTTTTAACACGAAACTAAAAAGGCGTAAGTCTCAAATCATTTTTCGATAATTTTACGGAAATTAAGCAATATTAAAAATCATCACATAAGCAATTAAAAGTATTGATTATTTCCTTTGTATTAAATAAAAAATTGTTTCGATATATAGTATAATAGAGGAGAAAAGAGTAAAATATAGAAAATACAGCACAATTTTCAAAGTAAAAAAGTATCGAACAAAACTTAATGAATCGTGATTCTGTTATTTGCAGACCTTAGAAGAAGGTTCAATAAAACATGTATTTGAATTTCACATTCGCCAAACTTGTGGCTGATGCAGAATATGCTTCGCAACAAACAATATTTTTCTTCTGCTTAGACTTAAGTAATGATCACGTCAAGCGTTGCTTAACCCGCACGATAAATTGAGGCTCAACTCACAATTACTGTAAGCCTCTGATTTCTACCTACATTAAAAATAATGGAGTATAATGTTACCTATTATTTCGAATAGGTACAACGCTGATTTATATAAACCTAATTGAGATAGAGCTCTTCGTTCTTCTTAATGATTGACCGAGCGAGCGAAGTGCCTCTGCTTCAAGTCAGGCCAATTTTTTTTTCTTCCGTCAGTATGTTTGTTCTCCTCTATAGGTCGTATTTATGGACCGGTTTTCATGAAACCTGGTACACAAGTTCTATGAGCCATAAGTATGCAATATTCAAATTTGCAAGAGATCAGCTTAATTCTCCTTTTTCTAATCTGTATACTTTATAAATAATTGCATCTTTCTCAATCAAAAAATCAGGTACCTATACGCAAAAAAGGTAGGTTGCAAGTTATGACATTTAATTATTTATTGCAAACTACATAATTGTTCTCTTTTGCTAGCTAGTTGTATGAGGCACGCAAAAATATGTAACTTACATAATAACAATTTAATTTGAATCGCTACAAACGAATAAGTATTTTGATCAATTGATTCTGCTTAATTAAGCAGAATTTACAATATCAATTTAGCTTCCATAATTTAGAATACACAAAATTAAATGAATGTTTAGGTACGTTGGTCAAGATTAAATTTAACATTTCATGATAAATGATTTGTTTAATTTTATAAAAAATAATTTCATCTATGGTTTTCGCGATTTTGCATAAGAAAGCACTTTATTTATCCGGTTTTATCGCGTTTTTATTCATTATTTGAACTGAGCTTTCGCTAACTTTACAGTTGGCTAAACCACCTACAGTTGATCGAGTCCCGGTTATCCTTCCATACATCAAGGGAGTCACAGACAAAATTAGAGCTCGGTTCAAATAATGAATAAAAACGCGATAAAACCGGATAAATAAAGTGTTTTTTTTTATACAAAATGTCATTTATTGACCGAACGAGCGAAGCGAGTGAGGTCCAGTGTAGACGGGCCTGGCGCTTGTATCTTTGTAACTTTGTATCTTTGTATGTTTGTTCGACGATAACTTGAGTATCGTAGCTCCGATCTTCATGAATTTTAGTTGGCGCGTAGTTCGGGTCAGTAGAATTTATGAGTTCGAAGATGAGCCGGATCGGTAGAGGGGTTGGGGAGATAGGGGGTGCAAAAAGAGAAAAAAAAACAAGTTCTAAAAATTTGTCAATAAATGGCGCTCGACATCACTCACATTTCTGTAGGGAATATAAACGTCTATTAGTGTTCAATGTAAATAATTCATGTTTATGTTACATATTGTGGTCGATAGAGCTCCTTCTATTAAAGTTTCAAAGTCTTTGGTGTACTATTGATAAATGTAGGTACTCTGTCTCACGCGTAACCTAACCTTTTTCATTTTTCATACTAAAAGAGTTCATAAAAGTAGATATATCCCTAATAATACAAATGTGGAAGTTTGATTTTGCTCTTCTTCTAAGTTTTCCTCTGTAAACCTTAAAGCTGCGGGGATTTTATTGAGGATTGAGCTGGGTAGTCTTACAAATTATATTTGCAACTAAAATAATCACATCACATCACCCTTGCTGTTTGGTTATTTAATATAGGTGTATAGGCAACCAATACCTAATATAGGTATTGGTTGCCTAGAAGAAAACAGCCATAGGCGAAAAGGTTGCAAATTGTGCCACTTAAGTTACATATTATGTTTTTCTTTTGTGTCTTCTACACTTGGATGATTATCTATATCTATCTATACATATAAGAAAGAAAGAGAGTACAAAAAGTCTGTACTTGGAAGTAAATTAACAAAAATGTGGTCTGGGGTACTTAGGATAAGTACGAGTAGTAGAACAATTTTTTTTTATTCATGTCTGTCTGTTTCTCTGTTTGTTCCTTATACAATTAAAAACTACTAATCCGATTGAAATCTGGTTTTAAATAATGGATAGTTCTATTTTCGAGGAAGGTCGCGGTATACTTTCATCGAAATCCAATTAGTAGAACCCGAGTAATGAAGGAATAAGTTGCAACCGCTCGAGAACCGCTCGGCCGCCTGCGCCCGTTCCGAGACAACTGACAACGCGTTTGTCACTTCCGCGGGTGAAACCGCGAGGCGCAGCTAGTTTTTTATAATAAATCTTAGGTCCGAATTGAAAAATTCCTTGTGTTTTATGGTCCTAAAATGTATTATTCCCAGTATCCAGCTATTTTCCAAATTTCATCGCAATCGGTTTAGTAGTTTTTGTTATTAGACCCGATCGTTATCGAGTAATGTATCGGAAAGTCGAGGTAAAATTACTAGACCAACACCGCTTTGCACAAATAAGGTTAAAATGTTTCCAACGGAATATACAAGATGTAACAGGTAAGCCCTTTTAATCCGAAAGGGGGTTGTTCTAGACGTTTAGGCAAACAACTTTTGTTCTACGACTTTTGAAAATTCGAAGTACTTTTCGAAAAATTTAGGTGTAAAGTTTACTTGAAAATCAGCTGTTTCTTAGAGTTCGAGGTCATTGACCTTATGTTGTTCTTTCATTTAGTTTGGTCTACTACAATCAAACCTTCAATTACCTTTATTTTCAAAAACAGCTGTTTTTCCAGTGAAACATAATCTCAAAATTTTCAAAAAAAAAGTTCGAATTTTCAAAAGTCGTAGAACAAAAGGTGTTCGCCTAGACGTCTAGAACAACCCCCTTTTGGATTAAAAGGGCTTACCTGTTACATCTTGTATTGTGTTTTAAAGTCTGGTAGCAGTTTAGGTTGGTAGACAACCCTAAGAAAATGCATTTTATATGGATTTCATATCGCATGGGTTCAAGAACCGACCGGTTTGTATAATAATCGAGTTTTATTTCAAGAGATGTTAAACGAGACACGAATACATACTTAGATAACAGATTTCTGGAGAGCAACCAGGTGATCTATCTATCTACTATACTTAGGTATTATAAAGGAAGAGGAGACCACAAAGTCTGTACTAGGGGACTTAGAAAAAGTAGTAGAACAAAATTATATCATTTTTTTAAATTCATGTCTGTCTGTTTGTTCCTTATACTAACATAATAATTTATCTATGCTTATACAATTAAAATCTACTAATCCGATTGAAATCTGATTTCAATATTGGATAGTTCTATTTTCGAGGAATACTGGTCGTGGTATACTTTGCATCGAACTCAATTAGTAGAACCCGAGTAATGAACAAAAAGTCGGCTATGCACTATTTCTCCAGAGAAGTCGCGGGTAACAGCTAGTCTTTATTAAAATTATAAATAAGAAAGTAACTCTGTTTGTTTGTCGCTTTCACGTCTAAGCCGCTGAACCGGTTTTGATAAATTTTGTAATAAATATAGATGAGGCTTTGGAAGAAGAACAAAAGCTACTTTTTAACTCGATATACTCGAAGAAATGAGACTTACGCAGGTAAAACCGCGGGGCGAAGCTAGTAGTAGTTCTTGTATTAAAATTATTGAAATAATAATTCCACTCCTATCGAGACCCTGACATGAGTTGATAATCAGTGATGAATAAATAAATAAGTTTTATTATTTATTTTTATTCATTAGTTGAAATAATTAGGTATAACAGTTCAGTCTACCCATTGATTGGTGTACACAACCACTAACTAACTTGAAGGGCTTCAATGTCCTATCCTTATCATATTTAGTTTGTCTGTTATTTCGGGACATACGAATTATATAAAAAGGCCATGGAACAGGATTATTAAACTTTTGTATGGGGACGTTTTAACGTGTTAATTTTAGCCTAGCTCTCCCCTATATTGAAATTTTTATAATCGTTTTCAAAGTATGATTTCTAAATACAAATGTAATCTAAAATTTAACTAAATATAGACATAAATCGCTTGCGTTCGTAGAATCTCTCGAATTTATTAGGTACATTATCTCACTTGGTGGAACGAACTCAAAGCTCGTCTAGCTATGTACTAAAAACTGTTTAAAACTGTTCACTAGATGTAAATCAGACGTATGTGGTTGAGATAAGCTGTTGTGATCAGTCGGCTCCAAGTTAGGGTGACTATCATTTTGTTCAAACAGGAATATTCCGAAAAAAAACGAGGTCGAGTCTACCGAAGTTAAAATAGGGGACTGATGCTTAATTTTCAATGTAAAATGTTAAAAATGTCAAACCCAAAAATTAGAGTTTGACATACGATGTTTCATTTATGTGGGATTGCGGACCATTCGACAGTTTGTGTTGCTAAAAGAACCTCATTGAAACAGAAACATTATCGATGTAAAATATTTGTACTTATGTAAAAGCGATTGCGTATGATTTGTTATAATCAAAGTGCAGGTATTCCTTTTAAGCTTTATGTGTATTTGTCTTACATACTTTTAATGTAAACGAATTATAATTGTTGTTGTTACCTGGTCTCTAGTCCCAGTTTAGTTGGGGACTACCAAATTGGGACTAGGAAAAGTATTATTCTATCTATCCCTACTAATATCATAAATGCATAAATAACTCTGTATGTCTATTTCACGCCTAAATCGATTTTAAACCGATTTTGGTATAGAGATAGATGGGACCGCTGTGTTGGTCTAGTGGTAGATACCCTTTCATTCCGAGGGTCGTGGGTACGAATCCAGGCCGATCTTTCTGTGTTTTAAATTTCATATTTTTTTTAAATATTTGGGCTTCTTTGACTAATGAAATCTCTGAAAATTTCACAAATTACAGGCAAAAGTCCATAAAAATTGTATTTTCATGGTCACTTTACAATAAGAGTCTCAGCTCGGCTTTCTAATTATAAGACTCACCCTAGTCGCTCGTTACTCTCCGGATAGCGCCACAAGCGTCTAGCAATATCTACTAATTGATTTACATTGGAACTACGCCATGTTTTATTGAGCTTTGGTGTCAGATTACAAAACTTAACAGTCTATTAAAATTTAAAATTCATGGTCACCCTAGTAGCCGAGTCTCGGCCCTCTAATTAGACGAGTGTCACCCTCGTCGCTCGTTACTCCCCGAGTGGCGCCACAATTGTCGAGCGACACTAATAGCTTCGTGTACGAGAGGCTTCGTGTGGTGCCACACAATGGGCCCTACCATGATGTATTTGGTGTACGTGTACAATAAAGAATTTATTTATTCATTCATTCATTAATGGCATCTTGTAAGTCGTCGCGAAGTTGCTGTGTTGTCGTTAACCCATCGGTGTCACCCACGTATTTAAGTTCTAATTTTGCGGTAATATCGAGATATAAACTAGGAGTTCGCCCCGAACTGAGACCTCACGACCCCCTAACTCCACAACCCCCCTACCGATCCAGCTCAACTTCGATCTCAAAAATTCTATTGACCTAAACTACGCGCATACCAAAATTCATGAAGATCAGAGCTACGATACTCAAGTTATCGTCGATCAAACATACAACCATACAAAGATACAAGCGCCAGGCCCGTCTACACTGGTGTACAAATAGTGAATTGCTATTTTTAATCCAGATATTCCCGCGGGTTCAAAACTTTACGGCTAAAACCGCGGGGCGCAGTTAGTTAGGTACGCCTAAATATAGAAAGAGAAGACCTACTCATAAGTTAATAGATTTTAGTACTATCAAAATATTTGCAAAGCGCCACCAACTTATCTGTTCAGGCGGGGAAAAAGGGACGTTATCAGTCCACATAGAGAAATTCGCAGATTCGTACTAGACTAGCGCCACTACTTACTGCAGATGTAGCTTGGTCGGAGTCTAGCTTGGTTCTCCTTGTAAATAACACCTACAAAATAAGACGCTTAGGTATCGTAAATTGGTGTAGAAACATACTGCTATATGCTATAACAATGTATATTACCTGAAATTCGTAGGTATACAAGATGTAACGAGTATACCCATTTAAGCGGAAAGGGGGTTGTTCTAGACGTCTAGGCGAACTACTTTTGTTCTACAACTTTTACGAATTCGAAAGGTGTTGAAGCCTTAGCACATTTTAGGCAAAATTGTCCTAAGGCTTCGGAACAATAAGAAGTTTTTGCCTTGAAACTACACCAAAATGTAGGGAACAATGTCAGAAAATAATCAACAATTTTCGATGAATCCAAGGATTTTCAGTTTAGCTCGTATATAGGGGTCTTAAACTGAAGCTTACCTATTTTTTTTCGGACATAATAAATTTATTTAGTACAATTTTTATCATAAAACAAATTTCATGAAAAAAAAAAACTAACAAATACAAAAACAAACACTTAACTAAAAAAGAAGAAGCCATCGTCAACGCCTTCACGAGACATAGTTCCCAAGATGCTCGCAGCATTCCCTCTCTGTATAGCGAGACTAACTCGCTGAGAAAGGAACCCGCCAGTCCTGGGATCACTGGTCGCCTCGATCAGACGTCCCGATAATTCCCTCACCTATTTATTTATAGGTACTTTTATACATTTTTGAATACTGTGCTTCTACCATAAGTTGAAATGTAAATACATTTACTGAAACGTTAACCGTTTGACGCCCACAATTCCCTGCCGCATCGGTATTGACAAGGCGGCAATACGACTAGATACTTTGGGTTGCGGACATTCACAGAGTCCAAACTATTAAAGTTACATTGCACGTAATTATTTATTAACATGAATTTAATTTAGGCAAGAGAATCTACC
This sequence comes from Idaea dimidiata, assembly GCA_949358125.1. Lineage (NCBI taxonomy): Eukaryota > Metazoa > Arthropoda > Insecta > Lepidoptera > Geometridae > Idaea > Idaea dimidiata. The sequence continues at coordinate 11,774,769 of OX442342.1, read as the reverse complement.
AGCCGAAAATAGATCCAGGTGGCGTGTAACTGAAGAGGCTTCTATCCAGGAGTGGACTGCGACAGGCTGATGATGATGATGATGAAGAGAAGTACCACAGCCTACTTACTGGAAGTACTTCAAATACTGAAATCAGATAAAACAGTCCCGAATTCAGATTCCCAATTGAAATTTCAAACAAAATCGGCCAAAAATTATTCCAATCGAATTATTTTTCATTGAATTAAGAACCCTTTCGAGACAGTTTGACGGATACAGTTAGAAAAGTTATAAGATGTCTGTAGAATGGCGATTAAAAGTCGATTGATAGTTAGACCGGTGTTAACAAAAAATGATGTTGCCTAAGCTAAAGTGATGAGCAGTGACGCCAGAAGTTTTTATTTATCGAATATTACATGTATTAGGTATATTATATACTAGGTGTATTAGGTAAGTATATGTGTTATGTACCTACACTATGAAAACTGCTGCAATTGGCATTCAAGTCAAATTCAAAATATTTTTATTGTTTCAAATACTACCTGTTATTACATATTTTTTAGAAACGTCAAGTAAACTTTCGTGTCTTTAGAACGCGACCTCCAATGAAAAGAAGACACAAGAAACTCAGGGGGTTAATTTTGTTTCTTTTTTGTTGCAATGATCATGTCTTGTGATTTTGATTATCGTGTATTTAGGGCTATACCGAAGCAATATAAATAATAAATAAATCCTGTAACGAACACACAGCGCCATCTAGCAACGTGGTAAGCTGCTAAGCTTGTGTTACGGTGACTAGACAACGGACTGTACTACTTATATTTATTTCTCTTTTATTCAAATACATACATATTATACATAGAAATACGCCCAGACCAGATACAAATATTTATTTTAAGCATAAATATTTGCACCCAGCGAGAATCGAACCCGCAACCTTCTGTATTGCAGCCAAGCGTTCGCCCGACGCGCCACAGAGGTCGTCAAATATTCAACAATAATACAAAAATCAGAGGTATAAATCAATCACTTCCAAGGATCTTTATCATTAAGAGAAGATACGTACGTATTGTAGTACGTCAGCCTGCACAGTTTGATTTTTATATAATTTTTAAACTTACTTATGGACGTATCGTAGACCTCTTGGGCGAAAAATAAATTTTATTTCATATCAATATCGCGAAGCTCCGCCCCTAATAATTTTTAAAGAAGAAAATAACTGTCGTATTAAAAATAGCTTCACTTAAATCAAGATGGCACCTGCATCAGTCTACGCTATCAATTAATAGAGGGGGGCGAATAGCTACAGGCTGGACAATCGACCGATTTCAAACATACAACCTGGAGTAACCCCTTATTTAAATTTCTCCACCATAATGGAAGGTAAAGTTTAGTTGTAGCCAAAGCTTTTCAAATTGGATACTAGGAAAATTCGAATGCTTCGAAATTTACAATGCGTATTTTAAACATTCAAAACAAAAAATGCTTAAATGCAAATGCATAATCGCTTTAAAAACACGTATGTTGCGTTCGACCTAAATATAAATTTTATTCTGTTTTTAGTATTCGTTATTCATCAGTGAAAATTTCAACTTTTAGCTATCACGATACATGAAATCACAGCCTGGGGTGACAGACCGTGGAGTCTTAAAGAGGTCCCGTTTTTACGGGATCCAATAAAAAACCTGTAAAAATACAAAGCCAACTATCGAGCTAAGAAAATTCTTACGTCGAGGTAAGAAAATAAATAATAATACGCGATTAAGACCCGGAGCCTTATTTTTGAATCGCTCGTTGCACTTCAGGCGATTTAAATAATTCGATATCTGCTGATTATCTTTTGATATCGGACTCCTGCTGCAAGTGGTTGATACCACTCGTTGAGGACGTGCGATTCACGTAGAAAAATTACAGAAATTGTACGAAAACCAGTAGACATCGAGGTATTAAAATCGCTCGAAATGCCTTATTTGGTTCAAAAATAGAGTCCCAGGTAACATGTAAATATGTGAACGAATCGTGTGAATTTAAAAAGTTTATTAGGTTAATACAGATACACAGCCGAACAGCTGAGTCTTCGTAAAAGTGTTTCGTTGTTACCCTTTGAGTACCAAATCTTAAATAAAACTCGCGTTAACACTTTATTTTTCTATTACTGAGAGATCGTTTGATCTGCACATTAACCACTGTTACTAATTATAACACAAAGAGAACTCAAATCGTCTGAATGTAGCCTGTTGCACCGGTGTGAAGTTGGCAGCCAAAGTTAGCAGCCGATAACCCGACTAAATTAAGATGGAATTTTTGTAGGATTAGCAATAGAACCCTAAATAGGTATCTATACATATATTAAAAATAAAATCAGTCTGTATGTCGAAAAAGCGCTGATTTTTAACCTACCATTGACATCTTAAAAAGGTCTAAACAATTTCTTCAAAGAATTCTCTTAGTGTTTAGCTGCTGGTGAATAGCGACCTTTCAGACCGGGATAACTGCATCAAAAATGGCTCAGCTACATAGAGTACAGTCAAAATTACCTAACCTATGTCAAAAGAAGGCGGCTAAAATGGTTCTCGACCCTTCCCGGACATCTTGAAAATAGCTAAAATTATTTAATAAAAACTCGCTAGATCTTCCGCTGCTGGTCAATTTCGACTAGTCAGACCGGGATAACTGCATCAAAAATGGCTCAGCTACATAGAATACAATCCAAACTACCTAACCTATGTCAAAAGAAGGCGGCTAAAATAGTTCTCGACTCTTCACTGATATCCTGAAAAAGATGTGAAGAATTTCTTTAAAGATTTTTTTTAGTGTTTAGCTGCTGGTGAATAGCGACCTTTTAGACCAAGATAACTGCATCAAAAATGGATCAGCTACATAGAATACAGTCCAAATTACCTAACATATGTCAAAAGAAGGCGGCTAAAATGGTTCTCGACCCTTCCCGGGCATCTTGAAAAAGGCTAAAAATTATTTGTTCATAACTCGCTAGATCTTCCGCTGCTGGTCAATTTCGACTAGTCAGACCGGGATAACTGCATCAAAAATGGCTCAGCTAAATAGAATACAGTCCAAACTACCTAACCAATATCGAAAAAAGGCGGCTAAAATGGTTCTAGACCCTTCACTGATATCTTGAAAAAGGTGTGAAGAATTTCTTCAAAGAATTCTCTTAGTGTTTAGCTGCTGGTGAATAGCGACCTTTTAGACCGGGATAACTGCATCAAAAATGGATCAGCTACATAGAATACAGTCCAAATTACCTTACCTATGTCAAAAGAAGGCGGCTAAAATGGTTCTAGACCCTTCACTGATATCTTGAAAAAGGTCTGAAGAACTTCTTCAAAGAATTCTCTTAGTGTTTAGCTGCTGGTAAATAGCGACCTTTCAGACCGGGATAACTGCATCAAAAATGGCTCAGCTACATAGAATACAGTTCAAACTACCTAACCTATGTCAAAAGAAGGCGGCTAAAATGGTTCTAGACCCTTCACTGATATCTTGAAAAAGGTCTGAAGAACTTCTTCAAAGAATTCTCTTAGTGTTTAGCTGCTGGTGAATAGCGACCTTTGAGACCAGGATACCTGCATCAAAAATGGCTCAGCTACATAGAATACAGTCCAAATTACCTAACCTATGTCAAAAGAAGGCGGCTAAAATGGTTCTCGACCCTTCACTGATATCTTGAAAAAGGTGTAAGGAATTTCTTCAAAGAATTAGCTAAGTGTTTGGCTGCTGGTAAATAGCGACCTTTCAGACCGGGATAACTGCATCAAAAATGGCTCAGCTATATATAATACAGTCCAAATTACCTAACCTATATCAAAAGAAGGCGGCTAAAATGGTTCTCGACCCTTCCAGGGCCTCTTGAAAAAGGCTAAAAATTATTTGTTCATAACTCGCTAGATCTTCCGCTGCTGGTCAATTTCGACTAGTCAGACCGGGATAACTGCATCAAAAATGGCTCAGCTACATAGAATACAATCCAAATTACCTAACCTATGTCAAAAGAAGGCGGCTAAAATGGTTCTCGACCCTTCCAGGGCATCTTGAAACAGGCTTAAAATTATTTGTTCATAACTCGCTAGATCTTACGCTGCTGGTCAATTTCGACTAGTCAGACCGGGATAACTGCATCAAAAATGGCTCAGCTACATAGAATACAGTCCAAATTACCTAACCTATGTCAAAAGAAGGCGGCTAAAATGGTTCTCGACCCTTCCAGGGCCTCTTGAAAAAGGCTAAAAATTATTTGTTCATAACTCGCCAGATCTTCCGCTGCTGGTCAATTTCGACTAGTCAGACCGGGATAACTGCATCAAAAATGGCTCAGCTACATAGAATACAGTCCAAATTACCTAACCTATGTCAAAAGAAGGCGGCTAAAATGGTTCTAGACCCTTCACTGATATCTTGAAAAAGGTGTGAAGAATTTCTTCATAGAATTCCCTTAGTGTTTAGCTGCTGGTGAATAGCGACCTTTCAGACCGGGATAACTGCATCAAAAATGGCTCAGCTACATAGAATACAGTTCAAACTACCTAACCTATGTCAAAAGAAGGCGGCTAAAATGGTTCTAGACCCTTCACTGATATCTTGAAAAATGTGTAAGGAATTTCTTCAAAGAATTCGCTAAGTGTTTGGCTAGCTGAGCCATTTTTGATGCAGTTATCCCGGTCTGAAAGGTCGCTATTCACCAGCAGCTAAACACTAAGAGAATTCTTTGAAGAAGTTCTTCAGACCTTTTTCAAGATATCAGTGAAGGGTTTAGAACCATTTTAGCCGCCTTCTTTTGACATAGGTAAGGTAATTTGGACTGTATTCTATGTAGCTGAGCCATTTTTGATGCAGTTATCCCGGTCTGGTCGGAATTGACCAGCAGCGGAAGATCTAGCGAGTTATGAACAAATAATTTTTAGCCTTTTTCAAGATGCCCTGGAAGGGTCGAGAACCATTTTAGCCGCCTTCCTTTGACATAGGTTAGGTAATTTGGACTGTATTCTATGTAGCTGAGCCATTTTTGATGCAGTTATCCCGGTCTGAAAGGTCGCTATTCACCAGCAGCTAAACACTAAGAGAATTCTTTGAAGAAGTTCTTCAGACCTTTTTCAAGATATCAGTGAAGGGTCTAGAACCATTTTAGCCGCCTTCTTTTGACATAGGTTAGGTAGTTTGAACTGTATTCTATGTAGCTGAGCCATTTTTGATGCAGTTATCCCGGTCTGAAAGGTCGCTATTTACCAGCAGCTAAACACTAAGAGAATTCTTTGAAGAAGTTCTTCAGACCTTTTTCAAGATATCAGTGAAGGGTCTAGAACCATTTTAGCCGCCTTTTTTTGACATAGGTTAGGTAATTTGGACTGTATTCTATGTAGCTGAGCCATTTTTGATGCAGTTATCCCGGTCTGAAAGGTCGCTATTTACCAGCAGCTAAACACTAAGAGAATTCTTTGAAGAAGTTCTTCAGACCTTTTTCAAGATATCAGTGAAGGGTCTAGAACCATTTTAGCCGCCTTTTTTTGACATAGGTTAGGTAATTTGGACTGTATTCTATGTAGCTGAGCCATTTTTGATGCAGTTATCCCGGTCTGACTAGTCGAAATTGACCAGCAGCGGAAGATCTAGCGAGTTTTTATTAAATAATTTTAGCTATTTTCAAGATGTCCGGGAAGGGTCGAAAACCATTTTAGCCGCCTTCTTTTGACATAGGTTAGGTAATTTGGACTGTATTATATATAGCTGAGCCATTTTTGATGCAGTTATCCTGGTCTGAAAGGTCGCTATTTACCAGCAGCCAAACACTTAGCGAATTCTTTGAAGAAATTCCTTACACCTTTTTCAAGATATCAGTGAAGGGTCGAGAACCATTTTAGCCGCCTTCTTTTGACATAAGTTAGGTAATTTGGACTGTATATTATGTAGCTGAGCCATTTTTGATGCAGTTATCCCGGTCTGACTAGTCGAAATCGACCAGCAGCGGAAGATCTAGCGAGTTATGAACAAATAATTTTTAGCCTTTTTCAAGATACCCGGGAAGGGTCGAGAACCATTTTAGCCGCCTTCTTTTGACATAGGTTAGGTAATTTGGACTGTATTCTATGTAGCTGAGCCATTTTTGATGCAGATATCCCGGTCTCAAAGGTCGCTATTCACCAGCAGCTAAACACTAAGAGAATTCTTTGAAGAAGTTCTTCAGACCTTTTTCAAGATATCAGTGAAGGGTCTAGAACCATTTTAGCCGCCTTTTTTGACATAGGTTAGGTAGTTTGGACTGTATTCTATGTAGTTGAGCCATTTTTAATGCAGTTATCCCTGTCTGACTAGTCGAAATTGACCAGCAGCTAAACACTAAAAGAATTCTTTGAAGAAATTCTTCACACCTTTTTCAGGATATCAGTGAAGGGTCGAGAACCATTTTAGCCGCCTTCTTTTGACATATGTTAGGTAATTTAGACTGTATTCTATGTAGCTGATCCATTTTTGATGCAGTTATCTTGGTCTAAAAGGTCGCTATTCACCAGCAGCTAAACACTAAAAAAAATCTTTAAAGAAATTCTTCACACCTTTTTCAGGATATCAGTGAAGGGTCGAGAACTATTTTTGCCGCCTTCTTTTGACATAGGTTAGGTAGTTTGGATTGTATTCTATGTAGCTGAGCCATTTTTGATGCAGTTATCCCGGTCTGACTAGTCGAAATTGACCAGCAGCGGAAGATCTAGCGAGTTTTTATTAAATAATTTTAGCTATTTTCAAGATGTCCGGGAAGGGTCGAGAACCATTTTAGCCGCCTTCTTTTGACATAGGTTAGGTAATTTTGACTGTACTCTATGTAGCTGAGCCATTTTTGATGCAGTTATCCCGGTCTGAAAGGTCGCTATTCACCAGCAGCTAAACACTAAGAGAATTCTTTGAAGAAATTGTTTAGACCTTTTTAAGATGTCAATGGTAGGTTAAAAATCAGCGCTTTTTCGACATACAGACTGATTTTATTTTTAATATATGTATAGATACCTATTTAGGGTTCTATTGCTAATCCTACAAAAATTCCATCTTAATTTAGTCGGGTTATCGGCTGCTAACTTTGGCTGCCAACTTCACACCGGTGCCTGTTGCGCTGTTGTTTGCGAACTTGGTAAATTATTGTTTATTATATGAATTTCTATTTGAATACTCTACTCTACAGTTGTTACCAACAACAATAATTATCATGTTCATTCCGTTTTGATTAAAGTTTCATAGAACTATTTTTAGGGAAAGATTTATCCACAAAAACAAAAGATGCGTTTGAAAAGATGTGCGAAGATTGAGATGCGTTGTTAGTTCGAATCCCGCCTGACGTAGACCGTGCTCTCTGGTTTTTTTGGATATTTCCTTAAAAATAGTTATATGAACGCCCAGTGCGGGTTTAAGCTTAAAATAAAAACATAATTAAAGTTTTATAGTTGTTTTAGATATTTGTGTTACTTAGCATTATTGAAATTAGTTTTTATTGGGTCATGTGTGCCTGCAGTAAAAATATTTACTATTTTTATATTTTTTTTGGATTAAACACTAAAAAAAGTTGCAATTTAATTAAAATATTTATTTTTGAACAATTACTTAATTCAATTCTTATGAAACTACACTATTCCTACAGAAATGCTCTATGTAATTAAAAAAAAAAACATAGGTACTATTTTACTCTTTATCTCTAATGCCTGAGGGTCTCTTAGTACTCCAAGAGTACCTAGATACGAATAAGATTACGGGTAATTTACCATGTTTAATTTAGTTTTCTCCTTTTTTACACGGAGCTCGATATTTCGCCAGTAAATTCAACGTGATTATTTGAGACACATCTCGAGCTCCGTGTAATAAACGAGAAAACAAAACAAAACCTAGTAAATACTCTGTTATTTAATAATATTCGCAGTGAAAATAACGATGTAAGCTTAAAATAGTATGCTACCTAGGTAGTGCAACTCTTCTGTGATTGCGAGCTCACTTTATACAGGTTCTTAATTAAAAAGTATTCGTATTATTAAACTCTATGTAATAAATTTATGTGCGCTATTAACATCGCTCTTACGATGAAGGAAAACATCGTGAGGAAACCCACGGCTTAAAATCACGTACAAGGCCCAATAGTAGGGCTAATGCGGAAACACACAAGTTAAAACTTTTAACTTTAAAACTTTAACTGTTTACTTATAAATAGAGATCTAAATCACTTGGGGTTAACTACGATGATGACGTCGGGCGCTGATCGGGTTGTTTCAGTGCTGATCGGACGACTGTCAGTTTTCTTTTCTGAAAACGAAAAAAAAAAATTAAAAAAATATTTTTAAGGCTCAATACGTTCACATGCGCAGGTAACGTTAACAATTGTCATGTGCAGTGTGCTCGGTGCTTCGCTGCCGCACCGTTTACATCTTGTCGGCCGCATGAATCGATATTTTGCGTTGCGGACATGTCCAAACTATTAACGTTAGGTACAGTGTACGTATTTGCGTTTCAACTCATGGTAGTTTCACTGCTTTGCGGTACTATTATCTTGATTGGTAAATTCTAAAATAATAGCGACTAATTTTAATATTAACATGATTCATGATTATTATAAATTGCCAAATTTGCAATACGTGTGCGAAGCAAATACCTATACGCTGACAAGGCAAATACCTACACTAAATACTCTAAGGTGAGCCACAGAATAAATAATATTACTACTATGTAGGTATACTGCGGTAAAGCCTTAAAAACACCATTGTAATAGAAAAATAATAAGTAATTAATACGACGGCCTCTGTGGCGCGGCGGGCGAAGCCCGGACTGCAACGCAGAAGGTTGCGGGTTTGATTCTCGCCAGGATAAAATATTTCTGCTGATCATAAATGTTTGTTTCTGGTTCGGGGTGTATCCTCGTATGTATGTATTTACAAAAAAAAGTAATATTATGTATATAATAATTATGTAGAATATCCGTTGTCTAGTACCCATATTACAACCCTAGTGCTTAGTTTGGGGCTAGAATGCGCTGTGTGTAATGTTGTGCAACATTTTTTTATTATTTTTAATTGCGATCGGACCCCAAACGGCTCAGATATCTGGTAACAATACGTACTTTTACACAAAAACTATGCATCCAAGTTGGAAACCTCCTCATTTTTTTGAAGTCTTTAATAGGATGCAAAATACTCTTAGGTAATGCTATACATGATATTATACCTGAATCGATAACCACCTCCTTTTTTAGAAGTCGGTTGAAAATTAAGGTACCCAATGTTTGCACAAAGCACGCTCCAACCACCCTCTATGTCAACCTACTTTCTAAAACGTACCTACTATTTTCTTTTCTGAAAGCGCAAACTACGTGTTCAAACATAAATCCATGTAAAATGTTTTTTGGAAAAATATATAGGGTAATTCCGGGAGAGATGGACCTGTCAGAGAGACGGACCACCTTTAAAAAACTACTAAGATGAATTATTTTGATTTAAGTGGCAAAATTTCTTCTACGGTTTTCGCGATTTTGCATAATAAGACACTTTATTTACCGGGTTTACAGTTGGCTTTTTCAAGGGTGACTAACCACTGTCAACTTTGAAAAAGCCAACTTTATTAAACCCGATAAAAAAAGTATTTTATTAAGTGGCAACTCTAAATTATTGTTCCTCGCCGTCATTGTGTTCGTATTTGGCGCGAACAACGATGCGTGTGTATTATTAATTTCATTTTATCAGTGTTCAAATGTTTTGGATATTTATCATCATCAGCCTGTTGCAGTGGACTGCTGGACATATTCCTCTCCAATTGTACACCACCTAGATCTATTTTCGGCTTATCGCATCCAGTTTGTGGCAGCCGTCTTGCGCAATCGTCGCTCCAACGTGCCTGAGGACGTCCTACACTGCCTACATTTGCCGAGACGCGGCAACCGTAGTGTAGGACGATGGATGGTGGAGGCGATTTTAAATATTTACTTAGGAAGACAAACAGATATCAATGCAAAAATATAAGCCTAGATATTAAAACTGAATTCCATTTAAATGGTATGCCAAAGCCAAGGTATGTACGCGATTTTGCATTTACTTTAATAATTACAGCATTATTGCGTCTTTGTGTTTATAAGGCTTTAATACTTATAATCTCAAGATATTTTTATTAGGTCTTTCTTTTTTTTGTGGGCGAGTCCATCATCATTGAATTTTAGGGAGAGATGAACCAACACTTTTATTTTCGAACGCTGGTTTCACGAAAGTTGCACCAAGTATAAAATGTGTACGATTTTAAACTTGCAGGGTTATATTTCTTCTATGGTTTTCGCGATTTCGCAAAATAAAACCCTTGATTTATCTAAACTAGTATTTTACTGTAACTTTTTAGAATGTTAAAATAGACAAATTACATCTCAGTCAACCTTGAAAAAGCCAACTAAAAAGTTGGCGAAAGCTCGGTTCTTTTAAAACCATGAATAAAACGCGATAAAACCCGATAAATAAAGTGTTTTATTAATTGATTATTTTCACTACAAATATTATTAAGTAACAGGGTATTTAGCTCACTTAGAATCGTTTTTATATGGAGTATTCGCCAGTAATTTCAATTGGCTTGTTCACGACTCGTGATCAATATAATAGGGGTTAAAGTATGAAATTGCCGTTTTATTGCAATAGGTTCTTTGAATTGACATAGAATCTTCATGGTTTGAGGTTTTCGAATGAAACTTTTTTCAAATGGTTTCTATGATGTTCTTTTTTAAAAAATGTGAAACATTTGAATATCGACTTTCAATTGTTTTTGTTATTCAATTTAGACAAGAAAGATGGATACTGCGAAAATTCGAGTGATTTTTGAATACGAGTTACGACGTGGAACTAACGCGGCAGAAACAGCCCGCAATATCAATGCTGCGTTTGGAGAGGGGTCTACTAATGAACGCACCGTGCGATTTTGGTTTAAACGCTTTCGTGATGGAAATTTCGACTTAAAGAACGAGCCACGAGGAAGACCGCCCACACAGGTGAATAACGATGAATTAAGAGAGATAGTGGAAGCCGATCCTAGTCAAACTACCCAGGAATTAGCGGCATGGTTTAACGTTACCTTACCCACTTTATTGACTCACTTGCGTCAAATCAATAAAATAAAAAAATACGAAAAATGGGTGCCTCATGATTTGACTGATCTGCAGAAAGAAACGCGTGTTGAAACTTGTGTTGCCTTGTTGAACCGGTACAGAAATGAAGGAATATTGGATCGAATTGTAACATGTGATGAAAAGTGGATTCTTTATTGTAACCGGAAAAGAAAAATGCAATGGCTGACCCCAGGTCAAATGCCACAACAGTGTCCTAAAGCAAAACTTACCAATAAAAAGGTAATGGTAACTGTTTGGTGGTCTCAGCATGGTGTTATTCACTATAGTTTCCTTCGATCTGGTCAAGCAATTACGGCAGATGTCTATTGTGCCGAACTCCGAACCATGTTGACAAAACTAGCAGTAAAACAGCCCCGACTCATGAATCGATCTTCACCATTATTGCTCCACGACAACGCGAGACCTCACACAGCACGAGAAACCATTTTGACCCTTCAGGAACTGCACTTAGAAACCATTCGTCATCCTCCGTATTCACCAGACCTTGCTCCAACGGACTACCATTTTTTTTTTGATTTGGACAATTATCTACGTGACAAGAAGTTTTCTTCCCAGGAGGCAGTACAAAATGCTTTCACACAGTTTGTGCAGTCTAGATCGTCGGAGTTCTATCGCAAAGGCATTAATAACCTTCCCATTAGATGGCAGCAATGTATAGATAATAATGGCAACTATTTTGATTAAATAAATTTGTTAAAAATTTAAAAAATAAACAATTAAGATTTTCAGTACAAATCGGCAATTTCATACTTTAACCCCTAATATTATTTTATTTTGTTTTATGTAATTTCTATCTAAAGTTAATAAATTGAAACCAAACGTGGTCCATCTCTCCCGGAATTGCTATACAAGATGTAACAGGTAAGCCCTTTTAATCCGAAAGGGGATTGTTCTAGACGTTTAGGCGAACAACTTTTGTTCTACGACTTTTGAAAATTCGAAGTACTTTTCGAAAAATTTAGGTGTAAAGTTTACTTGAAAATCAGCTGTTTCTTAGAGTTCGAGGTTATTGACCTTATGTTGTTCTTTCATTTAGTTTGGTCTACTACAATCAAACCTTCAATTACCTTTATTTTCAAAAACAGCTGTTTTTCAGTGAAACCTAATCTAAAAATTTCAAAAAAAAAGTTCGAATTTTCAAAAGTCGTAGAACAAAAGGTGTTCGCCTAGACGTCTAGAACAACCCCTTTTCGGATTAAAAGGGCTTACCTGTTACATCTTGTATAGAAAAAAGAAGCGTTCGAACTTGTTAAAGTAAGGAAGAATAATGTACTGAATGGACTCAATGGTCATTCTCATTAGATAATTTATATTATTAAACAAAACATTCTTTTTTTAATGTATCTAGTTGTAAAATAAACTATTGTAAAAATGATTATATTATGTACTGAATAGTAATTGTAATTATTTTATCATTTGTACAATGTTTTAACCTACTTTTTAAGTAACCGACTTTCAAAAAGAAAGAAATTATCCAAGATGAAATGGAAGATGAGATAGATGTATTATGTTTTTGTAAATACGAATTTAAAAAATGTTATTCCTAACTACAATGTTCTTGGACGGTTTGTTTTGACTACTGAAGTTGTAATCATCATCATTCCAACCAGTGACCTCAAATAGACAACCTACTCTTTTAGTTGAAGTCGGTTAAAATCACTCAAAATGAAATAGGTATGTCCTTTGAAAATTAAAAAAAAAAGATTAAAGGACCTAGCAATTTATTTATTAACCGAAATTAATTCAATAACAGAAACAAACTTTACTAAAAGAATTTTCACAAACCGCCGTTTTTAATTAAATTGGCCGCAAAATTCTTGCAAAGGGATCCCTTTGATTCGTTTCCTTGGGCATCTAAAGTAAGTATTTTCCGAACGCCTACTGTGATTTTAATTTTATAAATTAATTTGTAATGTTAACTGATAAACCAAAAAAAAACAATACTTTCTTATTTAGAACTAAGTATTTTAATTCTCCTAATTTTTATCCCCTTCATCTAATCTCTAATTAGAAACACATTACCCACCCCCGTCCATTCATCGATAGCCTGAAAGAGATCGCGAATAGGCGATAAGGGCGCCTATTGTACCACTTTAGTTTAAGATTTTTTTAGTTAATATAATAACAGACTATCTTACTATTATTATAAACGCGAAAGTATGTATGTATGTAATTGAGTTTGTTACTCTTTCACGCAAAAACTACGGAACCGATTGCGATGAAACTTGGAATATAGGTAGATACCGGGAATAACACATAGGCACTTTTTATCCCAATATCTCCACGGGAACGGGACTTACGCTGGTGAAACCGCGGGACACAGCTAGTTATTTATAAATATTATACAGTTTATCTTATCTAATCAATCTAATACTATAATGGTGAAAGTTTATGATTATGTATGTTTGTTACCCAATCACATAAAAACCGCTGAACCAATTACTATGAAACTCGGTATGTTATATCCAGCTGGAAACCTGGAATAACACATAGGCTGCTTTTCATCCCGATATTCCCGTAAGATCCCGGAGTTTTCCAGTCTGAAGCGAATAGGATTTTTCAAGCACGTTACCTACATAGGGAAAATAATAATTTTCATCCCATCACTTCCCGGCGAGCGATTGGACGATTTGAATTTGGAATGAGAATATATTTAAAAAGTTTAAATCACCAAAGAGTTAGAATCACCGAACAGTGTGTCTGATCGTACAGGTTAAGCAACACATGTGTCCGATAGGTAAGCGATGGGTGTTCGACCGTAGGTACAGATGAATGGTGGTAAAAATAGTAGGATTGGTCTTGGATTGGTAGTAAAGAGTAGTTTTTGGTAAGAAATGGTTGAACTTAGAAGTAAGCGCTGGATTAAAATGTTTCGTTTGAGTGAGGTATTTTAAATCCCTCGATTCGCTCAGGATTCTAAATAAGAATCCCTCGCTACGCTTTGGGATTCTACTCTAGAATCCTTCGCTCCTTACTGGATTCTAAATTGATCTGGATAGAAAGTAAGTATTTTCTCTCTCTCGGTATATCTACTATTACTTACGTTGCTTCGTTTCCTGTCTCGGGACTTGCTTCGGCAGTTTGAAGGTGATCTCTGACGTGCTGGTGGCAGGAGGTGAAGGTCTGGCAATGGTTGCTCCCGAAGTAGTGGTGCCGGAACCTGGGGAAATACAACTTCTATGGACAAAGTTAAAGTTAAAGCTTCAACTGTACGTTTCCGCAACAATTAGCCCTGCAACTTGGCCTTTGTGCGTGACTTTAAGCCGTGGGTTTCCTCACGATGTTATGATTCGATGAGAGCGATGTTAATAGCGCACATAATTTTTTCTTAAAGAAAAAGACATTCAACTTTGACTCACGTATAAAATCCGTTTTCCTGTGATAACAAGAACTGTGAGATCCCCCAAACATCAGCAGTGCTATTCTCTAATGTAACAGCCTAGAGCTCGACGCTGTGTCAGCGTCGAATCTGAGCTATACGACGCTGTGATTGGACGCTTACTCTGATTCGTCGCTGAAACAGCGTCGAGCTCTAGGCTGTTATATTAGAGAATAACACTGCTGGACTTACCATCAGAACTAGAAGGTGGTACATTTTGGAATAGACTGTCTCTGGTTTGACAACCAGACTCCTTCGTGTCTAGAGGACCAAAAGGCACATGCTGTATCTCCATTCTGTCACATTCTCTTTTACTCCGACTCTCTTCTTTATGGGTGTCTGATCGTTTTGATCTATCCTTGCGTTCTTTTTGGGTATCTTCGATTTCACCTATCAAAACATTCGTTACACATTACAATCAGTTTTAGGAGTTTTGGTGTGAGAGGCGCTGAGGAGATATGTTGCTAAATTTTCCTTTTTGTGAAACCTAGTTCAAATGCGTACGAATTATTTAATTTTGAGAGCATATTAATCAATTTAGTTTCGTGAATGAAAGTGAAAATCAGTGCAAAATGTGGACTTTAGCGTTGTCTCCAAAGATCCGTGAAGAATCTTTGTAAATGGCCGCCGTGTTTATACAAGATGTAACGGGTAAGCCCTTTTAGTCCGAAAAGGGGTTGTTCTAGACGTCTAGGCGAACACCTTTTGTTCTACGACTCTTGAAAATTCAAACTTTTTTTTTGAAAATTTTGAGATTATGTTTCACTGAAAAAACAGCTGTTTTTGAAAATAAAGGTAATTAAAGGTTTGATTGTAGTAGACCAAACTAAATGAAAGAACAACATAAGGTCAATGACCTCGAACTCAAAGAAACAGCTGATTTTCAAGTAAACTTTACACCTAAATTTTTCGAAAAGTACTTCGAATTTCCAAAAGTCGTAGAACAATAGTTGTTCGCCTAGACGTCTGGAACAACCCCCTTTCGGATTAAAAGGGCTTACCCGTTACATCTTGTATATGATTTACTAGACTTGACTTAAACTATGACGACTTGATTTTTTTAATGCAAATAACTTTCTTAATATATATTATTAATACTTGACACTGGCTGGATAAATAAAATTTAAAAAAATCAGGTTTCATTTTTTGAAATTAGTTTTTTTTTCCGTAGACGTTGGTAGGTAAAGTTTCCTAGATCCTAATGAGTCTCACTTATGTCATACTGCTTTGGTCGTTTTGCGTTTATTGAACATTTTGTTAATTGGACGTTCTGAGACTAATTTCAAAATGTCCAAGCAAGAAATTAATAACACATCAAAAATTCGAAACAATTCTAAAAAAGATTAAATCAAATATTTGGTAATTTGTTTTTATTGCTCAAGGCGTATTTATCTATTAATGCTGAGGCTCTGTGGCTGAGGCACTGTTTAGACGTTTTAGTAATTTTATTAAGTATTAGACTGACTGACTTATTTTCAAATAATCAATTAAGGGTTTGATAACGTTAAGAAGTGATTTCTAGAAGTCAATGATGAAAATCTCTCTTTGGTCTCAAAATTATATTAAATAAAAATAGGTACTTACGAGTAGGTCTAGTTGTGTCATTTGTACCTTGTTGTTCTTTCGATCCCTTCGAATCACTTCCTTCTTTACTCCCTTCTTCCTGAAGAGTTTCAATACGTCTTCCTTTCTTCCGGTCCGGTGTTTCTCGACGCCTTCGGGCATCTTCGGATACAACCGGATATGTCTCGACTTCACGGCGCCAAGGTTCGTCATCTATATCTATTAGACTTTCTTGATTGAGATCTGATTCTATACTTGTAAGCTGGAAATAAACAACTTTATTATCTTTTTCATATCTTACCAATATTTTACTATCATTATAAAAGCGAAGATTTGTATGTTTAATATGTCATAATATGATTGCGATGAAAATTTGAACATAGACAATCGGAGACCTGAAATATCTTGAAATAACACATAGGCGGAATTGGAACTTACACGGGTGGCGCCACGGGCCTCTTTCTAATATTTCTTAATGCATATTTGTGTGCTTGTTCGAATAAACTTCTTTTCTATCTCTATTTCTTTGATTCCTTGAAAAAAAGAGGGTATCCTTGGATATGCTTTAGCAGATTTTTAGGAACATAGTTTTAAAACGCTGCTTGAACCTTTATAAAATCGTACATTTATAAAGGTATGATAAATTCTACCTGTATTATATATAGATATTCGTACCTCAAAAACAACCCTTCTAAAATCATTAGCTTGTCAGTCTGTCTGTTCGTCAGTTTTCTTATTCATCGGCTTTTTTAACTATTAATCCTGTACTTCAGCCAAAACCAACACTGACCTTCCTTTTAGAGAAGCTATCTCGCTTCTTCTTAAACATTTCATTAGTATGATTGTCTCTGTCTAATGATGTCTGACGAGATTCATTCTCTTTCTTCTGCATGTCTAGAGTAAGTCGTCTTTCTACCAAACAGTTTAGACGTTGTTCTAGGGATTGCTTTTGATGTTCCTGTAAAGAATATAATACCTAATGAGGAAAAATCACTAAGTAATGTTGAATATTAGTTCTCCATATTCTGTCAAAAAAAAAAAATACAAGTGAAAGAATGACTTCGATACGTTAATTTGTTTTCGATTTATAGAAGTAAACGTGCGATGCGGACTCGTATTCGGGTGTGACGTCATTTCACACTCGGCCAGTCTGCTCGCACTCTATGGGTCGATGTCACAGTACATGTCGTCTTACGATTGATTAGCGGAGCGTTGTAAATGACGTCACGTGATTGTTAGCGAGACTCCATATTTATCGTAAGTTAAAATGCCTGTAAAATCAAAACTAATAGATATTTTTGACTACAAAAAAAAACTATTGTATTTGTATACATACAAGCTTTACTGTAATAAACTTTTAACCGATTTGGCATACCTATTAACATTTTTTATTATGATGAATCTGGAAGCATATTACCAATATTCAATTGATAAATAGATAGATAGATAATACTTTATTTGATCAATCACAAAAATATTACAAAAACAACACATTTACAATTAAAAACTAAATAAATGTTGAGCAAATAGGCGGCCTTATCGATTAAAGCGATTTTTTCTAGGCAACTGGCAATACTGGTAAACATAACGTTAATTAAAAAAAATACATAAGTTAACAAAATTCTCGTGTTTCCGAAGTTTATCAATAAGTACCAAGAATTAATTTTTCATTGCCTTTCCGGTTTCTAGAACTGGAAAGGACTTTGGTATTGACTTCGGTGGTCTAAATAACTTTGGTTATAAAGTCCTTTGTACCTGAAAATGTGGGTTTGAAGTTAACTACAATATAAAATCACACCTTGATCATTTTATGGTCCTGATAAAGTTTCCTGATACATTTGAAGATGATGATGGAGAATATCGCCGAGATGATCAACGAGAAGATAATCAAGATCGTCATTGTTTGCGGCTGGCTGATGGCTGATGTTGTCACTGTCTGAAATCATTCACATTCAAGAAAGAAAGAAAATAAGCTTTTTCAGACCATATAAATAGTACTACTTCGTAACTAGAAAGCTTATTTGGTCAAAAAACGGCCCTCCTTGATGTTAGAGAGATTTCAGTAAGTCCTTTTTAACCGACTTCAAAAAAAAGGAGGAGGTTATCAATTCGTCTGTATGTATAATATTTTTTTTTTTTGTATGTTTACCGATTACTCGAAGACGGTTTTACCGATTAAGATGATTCTTTTTATAATGGATGGGTGGGAGTTCCAAGATGGTCCCATAAAAATTTGATGTGGATCTGATGAGGGTCTTCGGAGTGATGAACGGAAATGCTCCTCAAAACGCATTAATCAATCCAGTTGTTTTATCGATTACTCGAAGATAGCTTGACCGATTGAGATGATTCTTTTTTTAATGAAAAGGTGGAAGCTCCGAGATGGTCCCATAAGAATTTGATGAGGATCTGATGAGGATCTTCGAAGTGAGGACCGGGAATGCTCCTCAAAACGCTGTATTCAATTAAATTGTTCATCGATTACACGAAGATGGCTTGACCGATTGATATAGTTCTTTTTTTAATGGAAAGGTGGAAGCTGCGAGGTGGTATCTTCGGAATGATGGACATTCTGTCCATCATTCCGAATACTTACTATCACTATATTATCATCCGACTTCAGATGATAAAACAGATTAATTAGTCGGTGGCACTGTACCTATGTAGAGGTTATTTTGGTCATTTTTATCAATTTTCTTTTTTTGGTTTTTTAAATTATTTTTTGTTTCTTTTTGAAGTCGGTTTTTTAATTTTTTTACTTTAGTGTTCGTCGGTTGGTTAGATAAGGACAGACTGGATCCAACTGGGTTCAACAGGACCGTTTTGATATATCAAAGCAAAAACTACCTTAACCTTAGAAATCATGATTGAAACTAACATTTCAAAAGTTGTCAAGTGCACAGTCTACTAATGATGAGCGATGACGACGATGTGACATGTAGGCGGGACTTTTATTTTTGACGCATTAGTGGAACGTCGTCTTGAATTTTTATTTTTGCAAAACCTAGTTTTATTGCGTGTAAATCGTTTAATTTCGGCGGCATGTTATCAATTTAGTTACGCGAAGTTCAACGAGTAAAGTGAAAATAAAAATACCCGGGCCAAACACGAAATTAGCACGTTACAAACAAATTTTCCATGGGGTTGGAGAAAAATCGTCGCCGTTTTTTCTGCAGCCTTCACAAATTGATAATTATTTCAAACGATTACAGTATAATAGTGATAGGTCACTATTAGTACGAGAAACTGGCTAAATTGTGCTATATTGCTGACAGAAAGCCATAACTAAGAAAATGAAAATAAATGAAATGAAATGATGTGACATGTATCTGATTCGGACAGGCACACGACTTACACTATAAATAAACTATATTAGGAATAAATACAATAAAATAAATAATTAAAATATACCAATTTATCAACCAATATAAATTTAGGAAGCAAAAATAGAATTCATTTAAGTTTCACCTTTTAAAATAAATAATAGCGAGGTCATTCACCGATGTCTGAAGGGTTAAATTTAAGGCTTATTTAATGATTTGTGATAAAATTGTGTTAGCAACGCCGAATTTCTTCCTTCACTAAACTTTCGAAATTATAATATTAGTTTAGATAAATTATTTATTGGTATAGAAATATAATATATTTAATTTACTTTATACAATCATTATCAGGTAGGTACACCAACATACTCATCTATACTAATATTATAAAGCTGAAGAGTTTGTTTGTTTGATTGTTTGTTTGTTTGAACGCGCTAATCTCAGGAACTGCTGGTCCGATTTGAAAAATTCTTTTTGTGTTTGATAGTCCATTCATCGAGGAAGGTTATAGGCTATATTACATTACGCTACGACTAATAGGAGCGGAGCATCCATGAAAAATGTTGCAAAAACGGGAAAAAAATCACCCTGTTCCGAGATTCTGTCGCGTGCGCTGAGTAAACGGTCAGAGTTACATAAAAACCATATATGAGAGAATTCTTCCTCTAAAAAGGATCTAATAAATAGTCCGCGACAACATATGTCTATCTCTTAAGGTTGACTCAATATAACCTTTTTTAGAGTAATGAAATTTGTTGTAGAACAATGCATTGTTTCCGAAGGTAATTTTGTAAATATGATATTAATCCTTATCCAAATAAATACGTTATACATTAAAAGTATTTAATTTTAAACATAATTGTCCTTAACACCACTTGATTTCAATGAATATCTCACGAGATATTACGGTTTTAAAATAACTCCACAATAAAAAAATAATAAGTACCAAGCGTGCATATTATATACGTAACGGGCGACGATGATGAGGGTGGCCAGCCAACTCTGAGGCATCATGCCGCGCGGCTCAATCGGTCGGCTCCATGCGAGAAGGTTGTGTCACCAAACTACAGTGCTTTTTAAAAATTCTTTTGCAATATCTCATTGTACTTTTGATTCTTAAAATTTTGTTTTATGTTGGTAATTAATATTAGAAAGAGGTTACGTTGGTAACATGTATGTATGTATGTATTTGGGGTAATCTCAGAAACTACTAGACCGATTTCAAAAATTCTTTCACTGATAGAAAGCTACATTATCCAGATATGACATAGGCTACTTTTGATCCCGATTTTCCCTCGGGATCGGGACTTACGCGAGTGAAACTGCGGGACGGCAGCTCTGAAAAATAAAGTCGTGTATTTCTATTTCTAACTCAACAACCCGTAAACCGATATGAATGAAATTTGGTACAGGGTAGGTTTAGAGGTAGAAATAATATATAGGGTACTTTGAATGATCGTACGGGTTAAGCAACACTTGGTACAACATACGTGATGGGTGAAAAAGAGCGGGGAGTACTTTGAATGATCGTTTGGTACGACATACGTGAGGGATCATTAACGTTACGGGATAGGAAGTTACGCGGGTGAAACCGCGGGGCGCAGCTAGTATTTTAATAAAATTAAAAATCCAAAAATGCGTCCCTACGTAGATTATTTAGATAATTCTACTATTTAGATTAGTAGAATTTGAAATATTATGTACCTACTTTGCAACGCTCCGGATCCTCGTCCGTCTTCAATCTACAATTAGCATAGGAATCACAGATCAGTTTAAGATCTATACAAGTGTTGTCATCACAATCAAATTCATCGACAGGATCGCATTTCTCTGAAACAATCAAAATTAATATACCATTTCATGTAGACTTTTATAGAAGAAACTTCATTTATTGACACATATTGGTGAAAATCATGGTGTGTGATAATAAATGTAATGTAATCAATGCTGCTATTCGGAGTTAGTGTAGGGGTTCCATTATCTAAGGAAGATAATATTCCACTGGGCAAAGCTTTTGCCCCAGTCTGACGATTTCTCTTTGGGAGCTATATTATACTAGCTACTGCGCTTCGCGGTTTTACCCGCGTAAGGGCCCGTTTTGCGGGAATATCGGGATAAAACGTAGCCTTCGTGTTATATTCTAAGTCTTCAGCTAATTATATTCCAAGTTTCATTGCAATCAGTTGAGTAGTTTTTGCGTGATTGAGTAACAAACAGACACACAAATATAGTACATACTCACGAACCTTCAGTTTTATAATATCAACAAGTAGGAAGTAGTCTCAGAAACAATGTTGTATGTGCGATTCAGAACTTCATACGCCATTTAGTAACGCCATCTAGTAGACACTGTGGGCATTCACTACACCCAAACGCTTGCATTAAACTAAGCAACTATAAGTGTAAGTAAACAAATAAAATATTCCTTACCATCTTTAGCTGGATTTAAAGTCCTGTACGCAGTAAATTTAGCAGTGACAAATGTTTGATCTTTCACTAGTTTAGACGCGTAAAGTCTTACATACATAATATTTGTGATCATATTATTGTTTACGCTTTTGTTTTTATCAATTTTAGTTGATATTGGTTCGGCAATTGAGCCGCAGTACTTTGCTAGTCTGTGGAAGAGGGAAATGGATTAATTGTGAAGTGAACAAGATAGAGCAAAATAAGTTTCTTTCTCTATTACCACCTTTTCTTAATGAAAATTACTTTCAAATTTCTGATTCTCCGTCTACTCCGTCCCGTTAATATATAGATACAAGCTATATATATCCCGATATAAAGATCAAAAGTCTAAGTGTTTATCCAGGTCTCGTAGCTGTGCTGCTTCGGAAAGTATCTGTGTCGTATAGCCCGTAGAGAACCCGACGAGAGATGGCATCACTGCTCGAGCACCATGGACACCGCTGTTCATACGCTCGAAGTGTGTGTAGCATGGCGCGAACAGCGGGATGAGCTGCGAGCAGTAGTTGGGCACGATCTGTCGCTCCCCATAGTAGTGTCGACGATGGTTGTCGACGGGGCGGCATGGCGGGCCATGCTCCGTTTCGCCGAGGTCGTTATGACGGCCAAGGAGGAGGCGAAAAGGGAACGGGAAGTGACAACCTCCCTTCCCATGCGGGCTGGCCGACCAGGAAGTAGGCCACGACGTGGGAGGCGCCGGGGTCGTATAGACGACCTCATGCCGCCATAAATGGGCCCATAGGTGGCAGACTCGGGGGTGTCTGTTGCCGTGTAAGGACCCGAGCGAGGCGCACGTGGTTCCCGTGCGCCACTCATGCGGATGAGGTTGAAACCTCGAGAGAGAGGGGTCCGATAACGGACTCACGCCGTCGGTGCGCGGACGAGTACGCACGTGTTCCCGCGACTCCGGCACCGGGCGTGCGAGGAACCGGTGGAGTTTTAGTGGGTAAACCTCTGGCCGCCCACCAACATAAGGCCAGCAGGGAGCCCCACATAACCTCGCTGCTCCCCCCCGGGAGCAGTGGGACGATGGATAAGGCTCATTTTTCCACCTTAAAAAAAAAAAAGGTCTCGTAGCTGTGTACGTTTACCAAGTTTTATCGCATTCGGTTCAGTAGTCATTGCGTGAAGGTGTACCTAAAACATACTAGTTAACTGTGTTAAGTAACACACAAACTTTCACATTTACAATATTAATAAGATACATACCTAGAACTTGCCTCCAAAACTGATCCAAAAACTTCAACAACATTTTCATGACAATCATTTGGTTTACTTAACACATATTTTGTAAAGTTCAAATAAATCTGGGAACAAACGAAAACATTTCTAATTAATTTGAAATTACTTAATTAGAAACAGATCCTGCACTTAAGTTTTAATTTAATAATATCTTAAAATGTATTTTAAATTGTAACAGCTATTTCAAAAATTATTTTGTAACATTTTGAACTTGCAATTATATTTGAGATGTAGCAAACTAGTTACGTCAGAAAAATTGCAATTAGGTAATGGCGAAATATCAAACTCCGTAAAAACAAATGAAACTTGGTAAAAATGTTATTGAATAAATAAATAAATATAAATAAATTCTGTAACCAACACACATCGCCATCCTATCCTCATGGTAAGCTTTTGTTATGGTGACTCACATGGTGACTAGACAACGGATATACTACAATATTTATTTGAAACTTAGTTGGCTCCAGACGTATTGACCAGTTTTTTCCTCTGGGCATGGCTGACTAGGCTGGGAGGGTGGTATAGGTGCTGGGTATAGGTGCAAGCCTACTCTACATAACAACGTCCCGGGCACTAGGTGCAGCGCCATTAAATAGCATGGCTTAAAAGTTGCTTACGCTGTTTAAATTATCTAGAATTAGGCCATTAACTTATTTAATTATTTAAGACAAATAGTAGCTTACAGTATACACCAACACGCACACTATTTTAAATTACAACTAAGGTATAATCTAAGATACTTAGAACTTAGTTTTCTTTTGTAAATACATACATATTATATAGACGTACACCTAGACCATAGATACATATTTATTAAAATCGTTCTTACGGTGAAGGAAAACATCGTGAGGAATGTCCTAGGATCCACCACGGTTCGAAGGCAGATATTCGCCAATCTGGAGTAGGCTCCCGTGGCGCCTTAATCCCCCCTTGCCCTGCAGTGGGACAAATTAACGGGCTATTTTTTTATACATAAAGCAAAAAGTAGAATTTAATTATATTAATATTTTTCATAACTAGTGTTTCCGTTTCCGTAAAACAAATACCTCAGTGTTTTCCGGTGTTTCGATGGTCCACAGCATGTCTAGGTTTTGGCTCCCAGTCTTGCAAATTGAAACGATGCTGTCACTGTCTACTTCACCGGAACGGCCTTTTATTGTCTTGTAGCAATCGTCAGGAATAGTTTCTGTTGCACGAAGAACATTTTCGTTTAATAACTATAAGATAGCCTTGCAATTTACCTTATAATGACATCCTATCACCTTGCAATGGAGGTAATGAATCATTCCAATTAGCTTATCCAAAAAGACAATACAAAAAACATCGCGTATTAATAAAAATGGAGATAGTTCTAGAAAATGATACTTTAGAATAAACTTATTTGCCTACTCCAGACTTAAAGATTCCAAGCTTGTAGTTAAAGGAGAATATCGTCGCGGAATCTGCGTTTGTAGCAGTACACACGTACGAGAAAAGTAAGATCGTTTGTAAGATGTCATACGATTATATGACCCAGATACAGCTACAGGCTTTTATAAGGACGTTAACGTTTTAGCTGCAGCACATCTCGCTATATCTGGGTTAAAGATATTATGTTGATGTCATAGCAAATTCATACAGCTATTGTGTGAATTTGAAATAGACACAATAATGAATGGTCCACAACTTACGACCGGTAGCCTCCTTGTATTTAACATTAATACGGAACCCTTCGTGTTCAATGGTATCATCAGAGTGGAACTTCAACCAGACGTCGGGACCCGTAGACGTCAACTGCGGTGGGAAGTGGTGACCGCACAGTTTTCCTAATAGCTTAGAGTAGCCGTTGACGCCATCTCGGATCTGGAGAAAAGGCAGTAGAATACACAATTAGATTTGTAGATACTTTGTGGAAACTGGTGCGAAGTTGATGCTGAGGACTTGTATGTTCAAGACAACTCGTAATTTGGGGTTAGGGGTGAAGTCATCCCCCTCGAAACTGGGACCAGGGACCATTTGTACAAAACGCAGGATTTTCCTCGGGCTAGTGGCTGGTTCAGTTTACTCTATAGTCGTTCATTAGACAGACAGCTTTTGAAAAAACTGTAAATTCTTGATCTACTCCTTTATCTATTATGTATTCTCATTTTTCAAATTTGTGTGTTAGTACTTAGTACGGATATAATCTATTTTTAACCGACTTCAAAAAAAAGGAGGAGGTTATCAATTCGTCTGTATGTATAATTTTTTTTTTTTTTTTTGTATGTTTACCGATTACTCGAAGACGGATTGACGGATTAAGATGATTCTTTTTTTAATGGATAGGTAGGAGCTCCAAGATGGTCCCATAAAAATTTGATGTGGATCTGATGAGGGTCTTCGGAGTGATGAACGGAAATGCTCCTCAAAACGCATTAATCAATCCAGTTGTCTATCGATTACTCAAAGATGGCTTGACCGATTGAGATGATTCTTTTTTTAATGGAAAGGTGAAAGCTACGAGGTGGTCCCATGAAAGTTTGGTGAGGATCTGATGAGTATCTTCGGAATGATGGACAGGATAGCATCCCAGAATTCAATAAATTACTCTATTTTGGACTTAAAGAATAGACCCCTAAAGAACTAAGTACAGATTGATGGGGCACCTGAAACCACCTTCTCATCAGCAAACTCTTCAATAATGAAAATTACGGTAACAATATTGTTGATTTTTAGGTAGGTAAGTATACTAAAAAGGGTAAAATAAAAAAATAATTTAACAATTAAAAAACCGACTTCAAAAAGAAACAAAAAATAATTTAAATAACTACCAAAAAAAAGAATTGATAAAAATTACCAAAATAACCTCTACATAGGTACAGAGCCACCGACTAATTAATCTGTTTTATCATCTGAAGTCAGGCAGTTTTACTGGTTGGTTCCATATTGTACTTAGTTTGGCTGCCCGACTTCAGATGATAAAACAGATTAATTAGTCGGTGGCTCTGTACCTATGTAGAGGTTATTTTGGTAATTTTTATCAATTCTTTTTTTTGCCCTTTATTGACAATCTATTGTATATCAATGTATATCATCAATGAATGCCAGCAGTATCTTACCTCCAAATAATCATAAGCACATTGAGGGTGTTCTTCAATACTGAACACATCAACAAATGTCAGTTCGATCACACGACCACCAGAATCTAAACAAAAATATAAATATTATTATATAACATGTCATGCATGCAATGCCAGACTTAAAAGCGCAGAGACGGCTCGTTGAAAACCACTTTAGATTAGATTTTTCTTGTGGTTTCGCGATGTTGAATTGAAATTTAACTCAATTTCCAGATCTATTTTGCCATTAAAAAAAACAAAAATATAAAGGTCTTGAAACGTAGTAAATACAACGCGATTAAAACCAAAAAAGTTTTGTTTTGTTTACACATGGCAATATTAAAATTAGCTTTCAAAAAACTCCAAAGATTATAAATATTTTAACACCAATGCAAACCTTCTGAATTCAAAAAAAAATCTGTGTAATTTCTTACCATTAATAACATAGACGCAATCAGTATTATTGTAATAAGTGCTTCCATTCTTTGCATGAGGATGTTCTATCATTCCATCGGTGATAAAAAAAGTTTCACACTTATCATCTGCATCATTTCTTTTTGCTCTTACTTTTGCCAGACCTTCATGTAAATCGGTCATACTAAGTGTGGCTTTATTTTTCCTTACACCATGCCCATTTATGGCTAAATTTTGTTGTGTTTCTTCATTTTTTAGGAATTTTATTTCTCTATATCTATTTAAATTAGGATTTTTAGTCGTGTCATCATATTTTATTGCTTTGTGGTTTTGTACATCTAAATTACTAGTTATTTCTTCATGTTCGTTGTATATTTCGTCAAACACACCATTGTTGACATTTTTGTATAGTTCAGCGTTGTTTTCATCTATAATATTAGGTTTGTAATGATATAGATTTTCGATTTGAATATTTTTCATATTGTCATCGTTTTGTTTTGCATTTGATATTGTATTGGATAAAGTTGTTGCTGAAAATAAAACAAATATAAGTACCTAATAGGTTTCCTCTTTCTACTTTAGAGATTCTTCGAAAACCTAATTAAAAAGGTAATTAACCAAATTACCTTTTGTAAGAAAAAAGAAGGCAACTTAACAGTTCTATTTATAAACAAGGGCGTATTTATCCATTAAGTACTGATAACGCCATATAGTTTCACCTTGCGGAAATATCGGGATATAAAGCATGTGTTCATCCAGATCTCCAGTTATCTGCATACTGAGTATCGTCGTTATTGGTTCAGTAGTTTTTGCGTGATTGAAACACAAAAATCCAAGCAAATAATCCGCGCTACCATGATCATTTGCCGTTGCTTTTCATCCTTTTGTCGCCCAAAAAAATAAATTATGTTTTAATAAAAACGGTCGTACCGTTTGACCGTGAAGAGAGAATAAACAAACAAACTTTCGGATTTATAATGTTAGAAATATTAGTGAGATCAACATCATTTAAATACTTACTATGTAACATAAACAATACCATGATAGCAGATGTCATCGTTGGCCTGATGGCCGAAAGGCCTGCCTGTCGGAACGGTCATCAATCTTACTCGACGAAAACTATCTTACTTCAGCTAAAAGCTAAACATTTGGGGTTGTTGTAAACTCGTCACACATGGTAAATCTTTACCGACCTATAAGAAACTCAATGGCTTAGAGGATCTTAGGGCCCAACCGCACACGAGCCACCGGCCACAACAACGGTAGTTTCCATACATTTTATATGGACTCGCCGCACGCGGTAGACGTCGCGCCGTGTGGCCGCCACACGCTACAATCGTTCTTCTATTCAATTCGCTTCTTCTAGCTTTTTGTGGCGGCGTTTGTGACGGTCGCGAGTGGCTGATGTGCGGCCACACTTAATGGGTAAGCTGCTCCCGCCAATCCAGTATAGTGTTGTGGGTTAAGCGTTAAGGGTGGGCTAAGTCAAGTCAGAGGCCTTAGAACGACATGAAAACTGTAACACCAGGTGTGCTATACGCACCACTAAACAAAAACAATAAGATCGACATCAGAAATAACAGAACTCTGATCTTCCTTTCAGATTACAACAGTGAAACCAACAAAACAAAAGACGACTTTTATTTATTTGGATCGTTATTTATTTTCGCTTCGAGGGACTTTTGTTTTTTTTTTAGTTAGAACAGCTGTCATCTGAATGTCAATGAAGATCTTGAGAAGTTCTATTTATTACTTCTTTATAGAGACTGTAAAGTCAAAGATCAATCTCGGCAAGCTTTTGTGACGAGTTAACAATAACCCAAACAAATCCATAAGCTCGACACGTTCACACTTTGCATTCACAGATGTAAGTTTGTGACACATTCAGTCGCTTTTAAATTTAGAACTAATTCCTACGTTTCGAACGTTTTGCTAATGAAATTCACTTTAAACTGTTGGCACTACTGAATCAATGAATTTCACTTTTATTCACTTGATACTATTGACCCAAATCACTCAATTCTGTAAAGTGACACGTTTAAATTTAGATTTTTATTATTCTAACGTTCGATTATTTAAATTCACGTTGAACAATTGGCACCACTGGTCCAGTAAATTTAACTTTTATACAGTTGGTACAATGTACTCAAATTAATTTATTTTAGGAACAGCACGCGTGCACGTTTCTTACGATTTCGAACTATTCTGCGACAAACATGAAAAAATTAACTGAAAATCGGGTATAACGACCTCGTTCTATTTCAAGCGGGCGATCTAAATAGAAAAATAATCATGTTGGACACACGTGAAACTGAAGGTGTGTCGAGTGTTGAAAATGTATGCCAAAACTTTTGATATCCAACTCATAATTACCGCCATGATTTTGACTATTCTCTGTTGACGAATATCAGTGATGTGTCATCATGACTGTGTTAAATAAAGCTGGGGTCCCATGGAGCGCTGTATCGCGCCGCGCCACTCCTTTTGAGATTTGTACCTCATTTCTTTCACTTTCAATCGCACAGTACGCTCCTACAATGAGTAAATAAATAAATAAAAAAGTTTCATTTTCATTAATTATCGTAAGTAGGTACATAATAAAACGCAAGTGTAACTGAGTAATTAATTTATCACTAGCTGATGGACAACGCCGACCCTAAACAGCTAGGTGTAGGGATTGAAATTTGGAATAAAGAGATTGAAAGTGAGCACTAACGGATTTTTGGAAATTCCAGCTCTTAAAATACCAACGGTTTTCCTTAAAAATAAGGAAAAACGTTTTGTAAGAAATATTTATTTTTTATAAACGAAAATACTATATGACTACCAACTCATGGTAGTGGTACAGGTATTGATAGGAGTGGCGCGGCGCGTGATACCTACTTCGCTCCGTGGGACTCCAGATTAAAACAAGAAGTTTTTGATACGCCTTCTGTGATTTTTTATGACTGCACAAATGATAATAAAACACATAAAACCGGGTTTTACTCGCGTTTTATTTAATAACGGCATTATTACTCAAAACCGAGGTTTCGCTAACTTTACAGTTAGGTTTCATGAAAACCATAAAATTATACAAAAATAATGTTTAATTAATTAACTTGAGTTTGAAGTTTGAGTTTTAGGAAATGTCTAATTTATAATTTACTTACCCAACTTTTGCAGTTAAATGGAATAGTCCACTTATTTCAATGAGTCTAGGTTTGGATTGATGCCAAACGCACATTCCGTTGTGTCTGGACGGAAAGTGGACAAAATGGTGATAAACTACCGAATCACATTAAATCATTTTGATGTCTTTATTTTTTATTGATAGGTCTGTGAGCGTTAGTTACGGTCTAGCACTATCTTAAAATAGAACCTGCATGTATACCTTATTTCATTAAAATCTGTTAAAACATTAAAAAAATGCATTCGACAGGACTTGCGGGCCGTTTTGCTAACGGGCCGTTTTGCTAACGGGCCGTAGTGAGCACGCGGGACATTTTGCGAACGGGCACTGCTTACAGTCAGAATTCAAGCTGCAAACTTTACATTCCGTATTTCGTCAGCCGATTGCGCTATAGGTGCCTGCTCTGTTGTGATGAATTTATGGACTGCATGCAAAGAACTCATATATACATGGAAGTAGCAATCCTTTGAAAATAAAAGTTCCACGCAAACGGTGGTTGCGGGGCCTAGAACGATAATTCGACCGCCAGTCTGTCACTAAAGATCGTCCGCCGTTGGTCGATCATACGTAATACTGTACGGAACATGTCAGTGTGTGCATCTGCTGCTTAGTGACCGTGGAACAGTTTTTTTCGAATTGAATAGAGAAGTTCGTGCAATATTTATTTATGTATAGGACACACTTTAAAAATAATTCAAAGTAGGTACTACGTATTTTTAAAAAAAATACAGAGCTTTAAAGTTAATTACCTATCTCACACATAAAGCACAGATGCTTCACTCGTTCGTTAAACATATTATGTTGTTTTTATTCTTATTACTATTATTAACGCGAAAGTTTGTATGTATGTGACTTTGTTACTTTGACGCAAAAACTACTAATCCGATTGCGATGAAACTTGGAAGTTAGGTAACTGAATACGGGAAATAACATATAGGTTACTTTTTATCCCGATATTCCCACGGGAGCGGGACTTACGCGGGTGAAACCGCGATGCACAGCTAGTATTATAAACGCGAAAGTTTTTATGAATGTATATGACTTTGTTACTCTTTCACGCAAAAACTACTTAACCGATTGCGATGAAACTTGGAATATAGGTAGCAGGAGACCTGGAATAACACATATGCTACTTTTATCTCGATATTCCTGCGGGATTGGGTAAAATCTTTAATGGTCAATGTTTAAACATAATCTCAATTTCTGCAGTGAAAAATAACTTGACAAGTACCTACTAGGTATGGAAATAGTTTTAAACAAGTAAAAGGGGTAAAAGCGTTATATTTTACTATCATTTATTAAAATAATGTGATTGAGTGGATTAAAATCTAGGTAATTAATATTTTATGAGAGTAGTTAAAACTTTTAAATGTAAAAGGATTAATTCGTTGACGTAGGAACAGAAATGGACGAGACACTATTGTACAGAGATAACAGAGAGAGATGGATGTGAATCGAACAAGAGAGAGCGAGACGAATAATAAGTCGTCTGACCCTATACGCGTAGGTAGGTATCGCTATTATTTGTCTGACCCATAGTCAAATTTTAAACTATTATTCAAATTTATCTATTTATTATGAAAGTATCTAGCTAAGCTTTATAAATTCAGAAGATTTTTAACATACCTAGTTACTTTTTACTACTGAAAATTCTAACATTAATACACAACATTGATTGATTGATTGATTAACACTTTATTGTACCAAAAAAAACACAAATTATAACAAGTTACATTTTAGAACTTAAAAACTAAAGTGGTACAAAGGGCGGCCTTATCGCCTATGGGCGATCTCTTCCAGGCAACCAATATTATGTTTTATTGGAATCTGTTGTTGTCATTGATCTGTGTCACTGATCATTGACTGTCTTTTTCTTTCCTCGCAACAACGACTATCTGTTAAAGTCGAAACGTCAAGGCAAGGCAAGTGTCTTTGGTTTTCGCGATTATGCATAATAAAACACAATATTTACCGGGTCATACTAGCGTTTTATTTATTTATTAACGGCATGGGTTATACTAGTTATACTAGCGTTTTATTTATTATCGGCATTGTAAAATATACCGAGCTTTCGCTAACTTTACAGTTAGCTTTTTAAAGGTTGCAGTAACTTTTTAGAATATTAAAATAGACGAATTACATCTCAGTCAACCTTAAAAAAGCTGACTGTAAAGTTAGCGAAAGCTCGGTATATTTTACAATGCCGTTAATAAGTAAAATTCGAGGATATTGTGATTTTAGAAGATAAATTTTTCCTTTAAAATAGTTTTTAGTAAATATGCCTTGAGCAATAAAAACAAATTTACGAAATATTTAATAGGAAAAAGAGTGACATTTCTTGGCCAAAGTTAATCATGGGCGCAGGTAAAGCACTGGAAAGTGATCCTGTAGATGGCGTCTCAATCGAGCCGTAGTCGAAAAATAGTAGACAGGGAAACATTCATATTCTTAAATTCGCTGCTCGAGATGGGAACTTGCGTGGCCGAGCGGTTTAGGCACTGGAGTATTGATCCAGGGACGCGAGTTCAAATCTCGCCGCAAGTGAATTTTTTAAGATAAATTTTCCTTTAAAATATTTCTAGCGAGTATAACCTGGTAAATATTGTGTTTCATTGAACGTCGCTGTTAGAATACCCACCATCTACTTAGGGCATTCTAGGTAATTTAAGCGCACGCTTGGACGCATCAAAAATGGATGCCAGTTCATCCATTTTTTATCCTACGTCTACGAATAAAATAATAAGTCAACTTATCAATTTAAATCTTTATTCACTTTACAAATTATTGTACATTTTGTATTTTACAAAGTCATCTAGTTTTATTTTTATCTAATAATTTATTTACATGAAAGAAAAATGTTTAAGCAGCTTTTTACAGAGACGAAATGATATTAAATGTTTGCTTTGGAAGACTTTTCTTATTATAAACGGCCACTTTAATCGAGTAGTTCCTTAAGCAACTATAGGCTTGTACTATGGGTAATAGAACTAGACAATATTATTATTGTATCGTGATTGTGTATAAGAAAACGAGTACGTATATTACTCCGTGACGCAACAACTACCAAACCGATTGCAATTAAACTTGGTATGCCGATAGCTGGAGATTCGGATTAACACATTCACATTACGTTACCTACGTATTAATATCGGGATAAATATGGTCAATACATTTGTATAATATTAATCTGGGATCAGCAGTTACGCGACTTACGCGAGTAAAACGTGGCGCAGCGTTATATAGTTTATAATATAGCCGTAACAGACGATCGAACCCGCACCATACCGTACCGTCAGAAATTACAAATCATGTACGTACATACTAACTATTTTATTCTGTGGCCGAACGCCACAGATTACGTCATAATAGTTGTATTAATAATGTCACTGATGCGGCGCGAGCGGTGCGGTTCGATCGTCTGTTACGGTTATGACTTTTAAAATTCCTGCCGGTGTCCATTTTTAACCGACTTCCAAAAAACAAGGAGTTACTCAATTGGTAGGGTTTTTTTTTAAATAAAATGTTGTTTAATGAACTGCACGGCGGATGCGGTCACAATATTAATTAACAATAAAATAAATACTTTAATTTTAATAATGAAAAACAATAAATAAACTTTTATTGCAAGTTTTATAATAGGTTAGTAATTTACGATATTAAACTAATATGGTTGTTTTCACTTCAATTATTATTTAATAACGGAATATTTATCATGTTTTATTTAGCTTTTAAATAGCATTTAGCAGTAATTTCAACAGCTTGTTTAAAGCCCTTTACGAGCTAAACTGAAAATCTTTGTCGGATTCATCGAAAATTGTTGATTATTTGCTGACGCAATGTTTTTTGAATAATTTCGTTTGTAGCGTGTGTTACAAAGACGTTGTTTTCTACATTTTGATGTACCTAGATTTTAAATTAAAATGTCGGAAGGTGTTAAAAATTAGCACATTTTATACAAAAATATATTTTTTTTTGTTTAAAATGTCCTAAGGTTTTGTTTCGAAACAATAAGAAGTTTTGTCTGAAAATAATCAAAAAATTTCGATGAATCCGACAGGGATTTTCAGTTTAGCTCGTATAGGGGTCTTAACAAGATAATTATTATCCCCGTTTTTAAATAATATTTGAAGGTAACTAATTATTTACTTAGATACGTATCAATGTGAAAGAGACCTAATAGTCGTACCAGACGATCAAACCGCACCGCCGCACTACCATCGCACCACGAACATTAGTAAGTAATAAATAAATAATGCTAATAAGTAGTAATAATATCCATTTTGACGTACTAAGTGGCGTTCGGCCTTTTCCCCTCTTACTTATAAACGCTGGTTAACTGCTGCATAACTATGTATTGTTTGTAAGTTTCAAAGTTGTCAGACAGAGACAAACGTCACTTAACTTGGTCATCAGCTAGTCATCGTTTATAAGTAAGGGGTATTATTGACGGTACAGTGCGGTGCGTGTCCGATCGTCTGGTACGGCTTCGGCAAAAGCTTCACCGAGAAGTGTTCACCATTGACTACTACCTCAACAGATAGTATATCACGGTGGTTTAAAATATAGCGTGTTTACCTAGAAGGTACCTGAACCAATTTCGATAAAACTTGGAATATAGACAGCTGAAATTATGGAATAAAACTACTTCTATTCCAATATCTCCACAGGATCGAGACTTAGGTACCCGGTTTTTCGAGGTTATTACAGTAAGGCTTAAATCTATAAAGCGTACTTTTACTTTGCTCAGACTGAGCTTAGCAAAAACTAAGCATAAACTTTGAATTGGAATTTATAATCGAAATTCATATACGAATAAAATAAAAAGAACTTGATAGTCATAACAGAGAAGCAATGTTTAGGTCATTATTTTTGATTGGTTACAGTCTAAATTCGAAAAACTACGACTTTACTAAGCAAAAACTATAGATAATTGCGAATATCGCTTTATAAATACCAAACATTGTCTTAAGTCAAAGTTTTTGCTTAGCAAAGTCAAAGTACGGACTATAGATTACAGCCTTAACGGTTTTTAACAATCATTATAAATCTCTAGAAACCGCGGATTACATGAGTAAAACAACAAGCCTTATTAATTAAGCGTGGAGTAAGTTCAGAGTAATTTTACTACTTTTGGTTCCTGTATGTCAACTTAGGTAAGGTTTAAAGACGTTTATTCTCATAAGACAATAATGACACTTAAAATGAGATACAAAATTAAACGAAACTTTGAAAGTTCTTGTTAAAGAAATGGACAAAACGTGTTTTCACTACTTCAACCTAACTCCACGTTTATTAATAAGAGTAACAGGGCTGAAACTTAATAATAAAAAAAACATTCAACGATTCCGTAAAAATGTAACAAACGAAACTATCCTACTTATCTAAAAAACTATATGTAAACAGTAAAAATCCTTCACAACACTTAATATTCGTTATCTAGGCGCTTCGATATCGGCTTTTACGATCACTTTGTTTGTCCGTTCATTATCACTCACACCGTAAAAACACACGCTCCTTTGGGGAAAAACTTTACCCCTCAAATCGGCTGAAGAACCTAGATTTCTGGGCAGTGTTTGACTTTTATAAAAATCACTTTTCAAACAGTAGTCATAAGTCACTTTTTCAGGTTCAAAATGGTCGAAATATTGGCTGTAGTAGCCTTCGCACGATTGGAAGTTAATGCTTCTGGTGTCCAATTGGCACATTGGTTGGTGGGATCCCTCGGGCCTCGTCCGGGGCTCGAGGGGCCAATGTGGGGGTGTTGGGGCCCACGGTTTGGGCCCCAAAGGTCGCAATCAGCGAATCGGTTTGGATACGATAATGACGTCGGGCGCCGAACGAGTAGTTTCCGTGCTGATCGGGCGGCGGTCTATTTTCTTTTCTGAAAAATAAAAAACAACACATTTTGGAAATCTAGTCGATGATTTTTGTAAAAAAACATTAGCAAACACAATTATTTTAACTTCATTTTTTTGTTTTTGCTTAAAAAAATCGTTTAGCTGTTTTTATTTATTGGTGACGATCGCCCAATTTCTAATCTGTTCCAGTTTGCCAATTAAAAATCGCCCGATGCGTGTCGACCCTGATAAAGGGCTAACAGGGGTGTTATATATTGTTTAAATATTGATATGATGACTGTTCATTTGTTTAACTTAATTTAATGTATCTAATTTCACGTTCACATGCCATTAGGCAAAGCATAGCTGCAACATATTTAAATTATTAATACCATTGTTTTTACCTATGTTTATGGACGAATAAATGCATCTGAATCTGAAAAATTAGTAGAAACAGAAAGATATAGTTCTAATTTAAAACTGAAACTGTATTTCATCAAAATCCGTTGTTTGAAGATATTTTCCAAAGGTTACTCAGAGAACTCAAATACTAATAATTAATTCAAAACTTACATATTATAATAACAAATGGTATGGGGAACTCCTCTGTTAAGTTATAAACTTGTGCTATAGGAGTTAGTGAAAATATAACTTACAGTATTCAAAATAGCGTCAATTATTTTTTTTTCTTGTCGTAAATATCGATCAATCAAATCAAGAGGAGTTTATGTTATAAATTGAGTTGTTTTGTATCCTGTCGTTTATAACCCTTGATAGCAAATCATTCGTCGATTCGACGAGTATAGACACTCAATTTACCTATCTCTTTAATTTTGTTTCAAAATGACATGTCATTTTAGTTTATCTTAGGTGCAGTTCAACCTCTTGGCTTGGCTTTCTTAACAATCCAGTAAATATTATAGATGGTGAGATAAAATATGAGAAAAAACTCCCGAAAATTTTGTACAAATACGTCTTTAGAGGCCTAGTCAAGAGTAAAATAACGCGTAATATTTCAAAATTTCTTAATTTATTTGCATTTTTATACATAAAATAATTTACTTAACTTAATTTCATTTAGAAACTATGCAAAGTTCTAAAATACTCGTCGTTTCGAAGAACGGTGAGCTTTCATGGAATATAAAATAAAGTTAGATATCTAAGGTTAAAAGAAAAATGAATTCTATAATTTGAATTATGAATTCTACATCATTGACGACCTCTGTGGCGCGTCGGGCGAACGGCTGCAATGCAGAAGGTTGCGGGTTCGATTCCCGCAGGGTGCAAATATTTATGCTTAAAAATAAATATTTGTATCTGGTCTGGGCGTATTTCTATGTATAATATGGATGAATTTACAAAAGAAAAATAAATATAAGTAGTATATCCGTTGTCTAGTCACCGTAACACAAGCTTAGCGGCTTACCACGGGGCTGTGTGTTCGTCACAGGATTTATTTATTTATTTACCATACCAGTATTCACTCGAAAGCTCTTGCACAAACAACTTACGTGATTTGACAGTGTCCTGTCGCGGCACCTGCCTCAGTAGCTCTATAGTGATCTCCGAGGTGTTGGTGTGTGCGGTGGTGGGGGCGGGGGGGGAGGGACGCACGATCGTTGCGCCCGAGTAGCCGAACGTGGAGAACCCGCGACTGTTGGTGCCCGAACCTGGGGGAACGTACTTCAAGTAGAAATATATGTACATAACTAGCTGCTCCCCGCGGGTTACCAGCGTAATTCCCGTTCCCGCGTGAATATCGAGATAAAATATAGCCTATTTTTTATTCCCGGTATCCAACTACTTATATTCCGAGTCTCTTCGCAATCGGTTCAGTAGTTTTTGCGTGATTGAGTAACAAACATCCAAACACACACACTTTCATATTTATAATATTAGTAGGGATGACAAGATTTAAATTAGTGCCCTCTCAATAATGATGCCCAATGAGCAGTAAAATACGAAATCCTATCTTAACACTTATATTATAAACGCGAAAGTTGTATGTATGTGACTTTGTTACTCTTTCACGTAAAAACTACTGAACCGATTGCGATGAAACATTGAAATAGGTATAGGTAGCTGGAGACCTGGAATAACACATCAGCTACTTTTAATCCTGATACTCTTGCGGGAACGGGACTTCTGTGGGTGAAATCGCGAAACGCAGCTAGTAAACTAATAAAGAAAGAAATAGGATATTAATCAACACCATCGGCATTGCCTCAAATAGGTCTTCTTGGGACTAAGGCTGGTTTAACCGGTTTGCCGAAACTTGGGGGTAAATGTCAAATTGAAAACTGTGTAAAACGCGATCTAAACTCCAAATTCTAATAGTAATAATGATGAAAAGAAGTCGTGTAAGTTTAAAAAGTGTGCCCAAAATAGATTGATTTATTAGGACCCGTGGACCGATGTGATTTTTTGTTATTGTATTTATTTATTTTTATTTAGGGGTATTTTACGAAAATAAATCAACATCCAAAACATAAAGTTGTCAGTATCATCCATATTGCTAGTCTAAAGTTCACGATTTGAAAAATTGTTGACAAATCTGATCTAAAGAAAACTCTGACAATAGAAACTAAGAATGTTTTATGAGGACATCGAATGGGATGATACCCAGGAGACAGGGAAAAAAATCTGATTATGGCTCCTTAGCCGATAGCAAATTAAGAGAAAAAAAATATATTAAATTTTACCGTCAGAACTAGGAGGATCAGCTTGAAACAAGCTTTCTCGCGTTTGACATCCTGACTCCTTCGTATCGGGTGCTCCAACCGACACGTCTCTAATCTGCTTCCTCTCGCTGTCTCTCTTACTCCTGATGCCCTCCTCCTTCCGGCTGGTATCGCTCCGTCTCGCTCTGCCGTTGCGGCCGGGTTGCATCTCTCCAGGTTCGTCCGGTGACGTGTCGACATCTCGACGCCACGGCTCGTCGATGTCTAGTTGGGTTTCTTGGATGTATTCTGAGTCTATGCTTGTTGGCTAAAAGGGAGATATTATTGGGAATAAATTACTTATACATTCACAATGTTCAGTTCAACATTTACCTTAGATTATTTATATTATATATATATTTAGATTTTATATCTTTGTAGTCTTTATTTCTTGTGTAAGTATTTTTAGATAGATAAAATACTAATACCTTTTGTCGTCATCACTTTTTAAGGCGTGGTATTGATTAAGTTAGGTATTCTAAGTTTTAGATATTCGACTATTTAGGTTGATAACTTTTTGGATGTCTTGCATCCTAGGAAATTAACCTTTTAGGCATTTTGCTAGTATGCCTTACATTGATTTAAGGCTTGAACTTAGGCACTTTACGTTTTAGATGACCTGATATTGAGCGGTTGGTTTGACAAAATGCTCGTAAATACTAGGCGAGAAATTTGTAATTGGCAAATACTCGTCAAATACCCGTGATGAATCGCTCTAACCACTGATTTGGATTACAAACAGTCGGGAGTTCGTACGAATTTCTGGAAGCATTTTTCATAAGTTTCGTCGTGTAACTTACTTTTCTTTTAGAGAAACTTTCTCTCTTCCTCTTGAACATTTCATTGGCATGGTTTTCTCTCTCCAGTGAGGCTCGCGGCTCACTGTCTCGTTGAAGTCTCTGCGCGTCTAATGTCAGCCTTCTTTCTACCAACGCGTCTAGGCGGTCTTCGCATGATTGACTTATGTGTTCCTGTGTAAGGATAACATCTTACATAATATTATAAAAGCGAAAGTTTGTGTGTATATCTGTATGTGACTTTGTTACTCTTTCACGCAAAAACTACCGAACCGATTGCAATAAAACTTGGATTTTGGGACCAGGAATCACACATAGGCTGCTTGTTTATGCCGATATTCCCGCGGGATCGGGTTTTACGTGGGTGACCCGCGGCGTGCAGCTAGTTATACATAATTATGTAGGTACACACATGTTTAATTCAAACGGGTATTTTGGATAATCCAGTGTCTTAAAGCTTCGAGATATTTTATGTTCATGATTAAAATATATATAAATGGAACACCACCGACTAAAAATGTTTATATCTTTTAAAATAATATTAAACTTTTCGGTATTTTTAATCTGTACAATGAAAAATCAACCCTGAAACACTTACTTTAATAATTTTATGATCTTCATAAAGTTTCTTGATACATTTGAAGATGAATACGAAGCTCATCATCGATAGGATCAAGCAGAAGATGATCAGGATCACCATGATGTGTGGTTCACTGATGGTAGACTTTGTCACTGTCTGAAATAATTTAACAACATTTATTAACCTGCTTTTGAAAAAAAAATGGTTTCTGGCATGTTTATGAAGTAAGATTCCTCTTCTTCCAGACAGCTAGGACAATCGGGGTCATCCCTTTGTCTTATCTTTGTTAAGTGTCTGTTCAGCTGACAGTGTTCTGTGAGGATTCCTATGATGATTCTAATATTGTTCCTACTTTACAATCTATGATCTGGTAGCGGACTGCCCCGTATACGCTAAAGCCAGGACAGAAATAATGAACTCAAATACCCTATCTGAAAGTGACCTGAGTGACATTTCAATAGGGCAGTTGTTAAAATTCTGCAAAGTAACAGGTAGATTTAGTGGGTCGTTATCTCCGTGAGTTACCAGTTAACTCAAACCCTAAATATATTTATTAGTAAATTTACCTTACACCTCTCCTCATCTTCATCTGTCTTAAGTCTGCAATGTGCGACTTCATCGCACAACAGGGTTCCGTCTATGCAAGTATTGTCGTCGCAGTCGAATTCATCGTCTGGGTCACATTTTTCTGAAATCACGATGTAATCTAAAAGTATTTTGTATCTACTGCTGGGCTAATAGTTCCTAGCCTTTGCATGCGTATGAATTTTGATTCAGGGTAAAACTTTGGTCTCATTACAAAGCATTTGAACTGTGGCTTTAAATCTTTCTTATGGTTAAATTGCTCTGTGTTTACATCCGTTAGATTAAATTTAAATAAATACTTTTCAAAAATTTGCACCCGACAGGATTTGACCTGCATCTTAGGGTAGTCAGGCCCCAACGACTTATACACTTTGGCAACAGGTGCTCGTCTAGTCGAGTTGAAATTAAGGATCACATCTCCCAGTTGCAGGTTCAAGTCCTGTCGGGTGCAAATTTTTAGAAAGCATTTCTGTAAATTTAGCCATCCAAGTGTAGCAAACACTTTAAAATATGAAACCCTTCAGATTTTTAAGATCCTGCTACGATTTTGACGTTCATTATTAAGTAATTCAAAACCTTATCTTTAAGAAAAAGAAATTAAGAAACAACTGAAATGAATTATTTTTAATAGTTTAAAAAACCAAAGATATACGCCACCGATACTTTTAGACGAGCATCCTCTCAGACCATATGATTACTTACCCACGGATGAGAAAGTAACTCTCATAAATTTATATTAAAACAAAAGACTAAAATACTAAGCACTAAACAACTAAGCACTATGTTCACCCCTTTGGGGTTTGAAACTATCGGATGTTCGGAGTCTGGCAGTAGAGTTTTCATTCGGGAATTGTCAGCACGTCTTGTTAAGGCGTCTGGTGACCCCAGGGCTGGCGGTTTCTTGTTTCCAACGTATCAGTTTGGCTATCCAGCGTGGTAATTCCGCCAGTATCTTGGGCACTATTCCGCTGGAGGGAAGTGCTGACAATTTCCTTGTGTTTAGTTTAAAGTGTGTCGATTTTATTTTATTTGTATTTGTTTTTTTTTGCATAAAATAATTAAACCTTATAAGCACTTACCATCTTTAGCAGGATTCAAAGTTCTATACGCAGTGAAAGTAGCACTGAAAATAGTTCCATCCTTCGCACTCTTCGACGCATAAAGTCTAACATACATAATATTGCCCGCATCTTCCTTTCCATCCTTAGACTCTTTCGTAGATATAGGGTTGGCCATTGAACCACAGTATTGTACTAATCTGTCGAGAAATAATTATAAACGCGTTAGACTATTTTATAGGACTTACTCTACTTAATATCCATTTAGCCTTATAATGGAAACTGTTCAACTCAAACTCATCAGAAGAGTTGATTAGCCTAGCTGTACCGATTTTAAATGATCGTGCGGGTCAAGCAAAGCTTGGCGTGGTCATTACTTGGATGGGTTTTTTATGAAAATTTGTGTGGCAGAAAATCACTTTGTCGAGCTCTTCCATGCTTCGAAAGGCACGTTAAGCAGTTTGGCCCCGGTTGTTATCTGTGATAGCAGTCGTTAGGACAAGTTAGAGGCCTTAGGAACCTAAAATCTCAAACAATAGGAGAGCCACGTCACTGCATGAAAAGAAGAACTCAAACTGCTCAACATGCCTGGAGCCAACTAAGCTAAAGATTTCGTCACAATGTTTAATAGCCATATTTACATTTAACAAACTTTTAATGTATGTTTGATGCTTTGTCTTGCACTTGTAAGTGATGATAATCAACATCAGCAAAAATGTGCCAAAAGCTAGGCATGTACGAACAAACGAAAAATCTGTCATAATGCCATGCACAGAGTCATGTAACATACTTTGCTCCTAGGAACTGTGCACTTGACAACTTTTAAAATATCAATTTCAATCAAGTTCTCATCAAGGTAGTTTTTGCTTTGATATATCAAAACGGTCCTGTTTAACCCAGTTAGTCCCAGTTAGTCCTTATCTTACTGACCGACAAACTCTAAAGTGAAACAAGGACAGACGAATTTTTTGACGAAGTTAACTATTTCTATGGCCATGCAACTATAATGACAGATTTTCTTTCAGGATGACAATTTTTATCGTCGTTTATTCGTATAATTAAAGTAGAAGCCCGGACTCCACGTATGGGTGTTTGTGAATACGGCTGTATGTAGGTGTAGTGTGAGCATGTATTTTATTTGTTACTAGACTCACCTAGAGCTTACTTGTAAAATTGAACCATAGACTTCAATCACATTCTCTTCACACTCGTTAGGTTTTGCCAAATCATATTTTGTAAAGTTCAAATAGATCTGAAAAATAATAATGTAATGAAATTATGGACGTTCATTCATAATTCATTAGTCTATTTTTAGGTTTTAAATGGGTATCCATGTTTAAAATTCCCCCTACAAATGTAGCCATGGAATAATTAGCTATTTAGGTTGGCCACATCAAGGTAACCTGGAAGCGGCCGCTCATTTATCTAACTGTCCTTATCACTTGTGCTTTCTTGTCTGCTTAATAGTTATGAAGGTCCTTCTTCAGGTTGTGAGATGTTTGGCAACTATACCTACCTAGAAAAAAAAATGATTACCTTTGTATTCTCTGGAGTTTTGATAGTCCACAACACGTCTAGATTTTTGCTTCCACTCTTGCACAGTGGATCTATAGTTGAAGTATTTATTGTTCCCGACCGGCCTTCTATAGTTTTATAACATGTTTCTGGTATACTTTCTGGAAAAAATGTATAAATTAAATACGAGTACTTAGCATATAAATTAATAGCCTTATTCACAAGGGGGAAGTTATTCCGCTTTTTACACGACTGCCCAAGGAAGTGGAAACAAGCCCAAGGAACAAAATAAATGATCACGAATCACCTTTCAAGCATAAGTACTCGAATAAATCCATAAAGTTAAATTCAAAACGATTTTTACGAACAACATATTATGTTAATTAATACAGTTTTTTTAAGAGATAGAATATGAAAGAATACGCGAGTGACAAGGATAAGTATTATACTTCGTTTTGTTGATACTGTCAGCGCGAACATTGCTATCTCGTTCGCACTGCAGTCTGGGAAATATCTCTGTCTCTGTCAATTATTACAATACCGTGCGTGTCAGATAAGTGTACACACGACTGAGGGCGCCACTGCCTAACATTAGGCACAGTTTACTGTGCACAGTCTTCTACGAGCGATGATATA
The DNA here is from genome assembly GCA_949358125.1 of Idaea dimidiata. Taxonomy (NCBI): domain Eukaryota; kingdom Metazoa; phylum Arthropoda; class Insecta; order Lepidoptera; family Geometridae; genus Idaea; species Idaea dimidiata. The sequence goes on along the minus strand of OX442342.1, from coordinate 11,731,286 downwards.
ACATGTCTCTGGTTTTTATAATTTCAGCATCACAATACAACTTTGCAGCCACGATACTTACGACTAACGGAAGCCTGTTTAAATTTTATATCGATTTGAAATCCCTCATATTCTATGGTATCGTCAGAATGGAACTTCAGCCAGACGTTGGGCCCTGACGAGGTGATCTGTCGCGGGAACGCTTGACCGCACACTCTGTCGATCAGCTTTGAGTAGCCCTTTAGTCCGTCACGGATCTGAAAGACATGTCATGTTTTATTAAAGGGACAGAACTCCAAAGCCTTCTAAGGAAAATTCCTGATCGAAGTGGCCGTGTCTGGACCGGAATGAGGACGGGCAACTTTTGTATGAAGACAGCTTTTGTTTTGCATGTTGTCCGTGCTTTCTTTATACAAAAGTAGCCCGCCCCGGCCCGGACACGGTCTGGTCTAATGAAAATCATTCCTAAGTTGTATTGCAATTCTTAGAGTTTGGAACAAATTAGCTGTGTCTTCATGATTTAGTATTTCAAGTAACTAAAAGCCGTATTCACTAGCGACCTGTAGAGTAACTACCTAAGCTTTTGTCACATTTTTACTGAAGTTGATTGTGACTCAAAATTGCATTTAGCCACGAAGGGTCTTTTGTGAATACAGCTGTAAGTTTTGATCTCATATAAATTTCCGAAAATCCCTATCTAAACAATTTGTAACGGGTAAGTACTTTTAATCCGAAAGGGGGTTGTTCTAGACGTCTAGGCGTCTAAAACAACTTTTGTTCTACAACTATTGAAAATTCAATTTTTTTTTTTAATTTTGAGATTAATATGTTTCACTGAAAAAACAGCTGCTTTTGAAAATAAAGGTTATTGAAGTTTTGATTGTAAACCATCAAACTAAATAAAAGGACAACATAAGGTCAATGACCTCAAACTCTCAGAAACAGCTGATTTTCAAGTAAACTTTACACCTAAATTTTTCGAAAAGTACTTCGAATTTCCAAAAGTCGTTGAACAAAAGTTGTTCGCCTAGACGTCTAGAACAACCCCCTTTCGGTTTAAAAGGGCCCACCCGTTACACCTTGTATAGGGATTTCGGAAATTCACAAATTACCCTATGCGTCAGAGATATGTAAAAACTTCTAGATACGTAATAGGGCGAATTTCTTGGCGACACAAATCTAAGCTAGCTAGCCAAAGAAGTCTTAGTTCCATCCCAGCTCACGTCACGATCACCCGCTTGTTAACACAAGTACATTTAGTTTACTTTCACAACATTATTCACAGACAAAAATGCCTTCGTGCGTATTTAGGCGATGCACGAATTATACTCCAAAAACTGGCAAAAATATTTCATTTTATACGTAAGTAAAGCTGTATTATTTATTTTAGTTTATTTTTTGAAAAAGTTTTTTTTTCCAAAAACTCAACGAAGTTTTTGACTTTGACGTTTTATCATTCTCTCCTAACCGCTATGAGATGTCATAATAATATTATGACATCTCTTTCTTACGTCATGCAAGTAGCATTGAGTCTCATGTTTTAGAAAGAGATAACAATAGTTTCGTCTATTTCTTCTTTAAATTATGTGAATGAATATAAATAATGAGGTTGTATAGCAAACTTTGTGCCGCTTTTCAATAATGATTTGTTCTGCAATGGCGTCTCTATAACTTTAATAGACTCATTGCTATGCGTGGCTAAATGCAATTTAAAAGTGTATTCCAAATTTTAAGTGGCTAGTATATTTTATCTTTTTGTCAAGATCCATGACAGAAAGTAAGATTTTATTAGATTAATCAGGACATTGAATTATAGTTTGCGATGAAACTTACTGCGTTTTAAACTGCGTGATTAAAATCCAAACAAACAAAGTCTAAACTTTCGCATTTACAATATTAATGGGACTATACCATTTTACAGAAACTTAGGTGAAAAATGTAAACATAGAACCGTCAGGAAAAAGTAAACAAAGAGCTGTCACCTTCAATCAAATAAATGAGTTGTTTGCTTAACTTTTTGATCTAAGTTTCTGTAACAGGGTATAGTGGAATTGATACAAGTGTAATAGTACAAGTTTCAAGAAAAGTTCTAAAAACGCATAATAGTTTCTCACCTCTAAATAATCGTAGGCACATTCGGGATGATATTCAATACGAAACACATGGACAAACGTCAGTTCTATCACACGACCATCTGTCGCTGAAAATTCAAAACAGTTTAAAGTTATGATAGTGAACAAGGAGCATGTTTTAAACTGGACACAAGTACATACGAAACGAGAATAAACAAGTGAAGCGGCGAGTGAATCATATATGATAGCAGCAAAAAAAACCATGAGTTTCTTGTGCTTTCTTCATATTGGATGTCAAGTTAAGTTACTTAAATTATTTATAGTTTTCTAAAAATTTGCACCTGACATGATTTGAACCTGCATCTCTGACATTCCCAGTCAATGCGCTAACCAATTACGGCACATATTCCTGTCTGTCGTGAACAGAACTGAATTTCTGACGATTCAAAACAATCATGTGACTAAGTAAATATATTTTAAATTTCGGAAACGCGTGGGAATCGCCGTAAGTCGCTAACGCACGCGTAACGTTTTGCAATTCTTGCTTTCGCAGCAACAAAGTATAAAAATGTTTATTCAATAGAATGCTTGTACAAAAAACGTGTACATGATCACTTAGAAACATCTTGTAGCTATAATTTTAGTGTGGCATCGGAACGTGCCCTCCGTAGAGAAGAAGCAACGAGAAACTCATGAGGGTTTCATGAGTTTCTTGTGGCTCGTCCACTATAGTTGATTTATTAGTCTTCGCTTGTTTTATCTCCTTTCATTTGTACCTAGCCTTCAAAGGTTTTGTTCTATTTATCTTACCATTAATAACAGTAACACAGTCTGTATTATTATAATAATTTGAATTATTCTTCGCATGTGGATGAGTGATCATTGAATCTCCATTATTATAAGTAAAATCTTCACATCTCGGATCTATATCTTCTCTTTTAACTCTAATTCTATTCTTACTCTCATCGAATTTCCTAAACTTAAACGCAGCTTCAATTTTTCTAACATTCATCTTATGTATATCAAAATTTCTAATAATTTCTTCATTTTCTATATAAATATCGTTAAATATATTAGTATTTACATGTTTACGTAATTCTGTATTGCTTTCATCGTAAATATTGGTCCATAGGTTGTGTTTGTTATATAAATTCATGACTGGATTGTTGATTGTCAGTCCGTTATCAGGATCGAGTTGAACGTCTGAGGCTGTGTCGATTAATGTGTATGCTGTAACAAAGAAAAAAAAACATTAGTATTTTGACATATAATCTTTATTCATATTTACCCACGACGGAACGGAGCAGGGTATATGCGTTTGGGGTGAGATGTTGTGTGTTAGTGTGTTTAAAGGAAAAATTAATCTTCAAAAATTTACTCGCGGCGAGGTTCACCCACCAGAGAATCCAGAGGCGCGATTTCAAACCTCGCCGCGAGTGATGAATTTTTAAAGATGATTTTTTTCCTTTAAAATATTTATAGTAGATATATTATGCCTTGAGCAATAAAAAAATACGAAAAATCATCTTTAATCTTAATCTGCAGTCATCACTTAGTTAAAAGCGTGGCTAAGCCTCTGCTGCTCTGTGTTTTTTCTAATTGACGATTATTTTTAAGAACCATGTTTGTATGCCCACGTGGTAGGACTAGAGATTCTTTAATTTTGTATCCATCTCTTTGTACCTAGATCCACAAACAATAAATTTAATTTAATTTCATGCATACCTTTGTGATGAAACATTACCCATTTCATTGAAATTACATTTTTGGAGGTACGAGGTGGTGTATACTTCCAAAGGGAAGATCTTCCACCGGGCAGGTGGTATTGCCCGGTAGGCCGTGGTCCGACGATGTCTCATCGGTAGTTGTTATGAGTTTATCTCAGAAAGAAAGTTGAAATCGCGATTCAGGGTTTCATACTAGCAACGCCATCTAGTAGGTGCTGTCACACATTTGCAACATATACGTACGTAATAAGGCCTCTAAACACAAAAACTAGTGTTCAATCAAAAATAATTTTATTAAGCAATCTAAACAAAAACATTAAACCGCTATATACACATAAAAAATTGTCACGTAACGAAACCCCCATTTATTTAAGGAGGTAATATTTTGAATCCGTTTTCCAAGGGTCCATCCATAACACTCTAAAGACCCTTGTAAAAATAACTAGTTCTCTTTGAGTGATTGCAAAAAAAGGGACTTTGTCTTACGTAAGTTGGATGGATTTATTTTTTACCCGACTGCGCGACGCAAAGGAGGGTAATGTGTTTATCGATCTATATATGTATGTATGTATGTTTCTATATGGCGTTCTAGAGGCCAAACGCGTGAACCGATTTTGATGATTCTTATTTATACTTAAAGATGCTTTAGGTGTCTATGTTGTTTAAGTCCCCCAATTTGCTATTATTACAAGGTCCTACAATGCAAATTTTCAGCGTCATATTGAATCCAAAGCGTACGAAGGACTCTAGAGAGTTAACTCCCGAGCGCAGCGAGGTTGGTAAAAACTTAACTCGAAGCGAAGGAGTTATGTACCAGTCTTGAGTGAAGCGTGGGATTCAAACGCCCAAGATAAAGACAGGCTTTATTACCGAGGTGAATACTCTACTTTACACATCTACTGCGAGACAATAAAGAGGGTACAAAAATAAGCATTCAATTAGCAACAAAACAATAGACTAACGCTACGTGTATAAAATATATTTACAGCTCTGTATTAATTAAATTTAACAATGTTACATTAAAATATTAAAACCAAACATCAGCCTTAGCCGATGAAAAAAAAATATCGGGGCTTTATATTAACTAAAACTTTTGGCCTTACCCTGCCGTCGACATAAAATAGAAGAAAATAGCCCAGTTTTTATGTTTTTTTATGTGTTATGTTTAGGTGGCCATTTCGAAATGGCCGTGTGCTACCAGAACCTTAGTTCCAAATTTAAATTAGTTTAAGACTCGCTTTACGTTGACCGTTTTGGTCAAATAAAGTAACTTTGTAGAGCAGTAGGTGTGTAAATAATAATATTATGCAGGTAAATACATACGAGTTAGGTGAATAATGTCTGTATTAAAAAATGACGAGGTATAAAAATGTCGAAAACTTACCAAATGGAGACAAATAACAATGACTGAAATGATTTTTGTCGATCTCGTACTTATATCAATGTTTTTGAAAGTCCTCCTTATTTGAAAGTCGAGTAAATAAATAAATATTTCACTACACTACACACAGCGCAATCTAGCCCCAAACTAAGCACTAGGCTTGTACTATGGGTACTAGACAAAGGATAAACTACAAATTATACTTTTTTAAATAGACTAAAAAAGGGAAAGCTATGTTGTTATAGCTATTATTCCTGCGTAAGACATAACTTTTCCTGCTATGAGCTATGAGATACGATTTCATGATCACCTCCTCGTACCCGAATAAAGATTTATTATTTTAGGTCTGAATCATACCGCCTACAGAAAAGGCGCTGTCGAGAGACGCGGTGGGTAATATACTCGTAATATTGGACCGTCGCGTCACGAGCGCCTGCCGGGTCCGAGCTTCGTTGTACATTGCTCAGCCACCACTCGGTTGCAACAGACCAATTGACTGCTCGCCGAGCAATGGACTACGAAGCTCGGACTCGTGACGGTCTAACGTAAATAATCCCTAAATCGAGCCAGAACGAAAAATATTCTTTGATTTGAATGTGAAATGAATGAAGAAAGAACTCATTCAACTTTTAATTTTTGTTTGAACTAAAAATAAAAGTTAATTAGATACTAAAAAGGTAAATACAGTGAATTCCATTCATGGCTGTTACATTCTAACTAGGCCCTGCGCTTTCACCCGCGTAAGTCTCGATCCCGTATATCGGGATCAAAGGTAGCTACGTTACTCCTCGATAATGTAGCTTTTTATTGGTGAATGATCAAAATCGGTCCAATAGTTTCAGAGATTTCCCCCAATATACATACATACATGTTACCTCTTTATAATATTCCTTCCTTACTTATAAAATATTATTTAAAAATGACTAAGTTATGTTACGTTTGTCTCTGTCTGTCGACTTTGAAACTTCATGTGACAGTAAAAGACAAACGATGCATAGTTATGCAGCGCATTAATTCGCGTTTATAAGTAAGGGGGTTAGTACCTATCGCTATAGACTAACTACGCTCTACAGTTTCACGTACGTCCTGATCCCACGGGGAGTATCGGAAACTATGTGTTAATTCAGATCGTATGAATTTCGACCCCGCCACGTCTCCGCCACATGTATTGTCTTTTCTACGTATTTTCCCTCCAAAAAGGTTCAGAGAACAAATAGTTTTGACCCCAAAGGCGTTTGTTGTTAACCCCTCACAGTATTTCAACGTCTCTATTTAACACTTGACCGATCATAGCGAAGCTTTCTAGCTAAAGAATTTTAATATTGTTTGAAACATAGAGCGGAGAATAAGACAAATTGTGAATGGCAAATTGGAGACATGCCGCAAAACCCGCCGTTGTATCTGGTTATTGGTTGCACTATCATTACGGATGACAGGTTGAATCTTATTATATACTGTTGTTTGTCTTGCTCTAGATGAGCGTGTTACATCTTATAACTCATCATCATCATGCCAAACGCTTTGAGCATTAAAAAGCATTGAAACACAATATTTACCGGGTTGTGTTGTTTGTGTTTGTTTGTGATGCAGAATCTGCAGAATCTCAGGAATCGCAAAAACCTGAGACAAAACTGTTAAAAAACAAATTACGAAACATACAATTTTTAGGTAGAGATGCTGTTATAATATATTTTGTCTGTGGTAATCTTAAATGTTTATTAAATAATCAAATTCGATGTTATCACAGTTTACCTTGGTTTTATAATAATATTTGAATTTAGAGCATTCCCAAAAACTTAATAGGTTACCATTGGGCTAGATGGCGCTGTGTGATTCTCACAGAGTTTATTTATTTTAATTTCTTACTTTATCATCTTAACGCCCACTCTAAATTACAAGTCCATTGTTTTCTTCGAAGCCTAGGGAAAATTTCACGCTTCGCACTCAAAAATGTATTCCAAACAAGATTATAACATTTTCTTCAAGTAATAATCATAAGGAAGACGTCGTCTATTCATTAAATATGCGCGGGACTTAGACGTTTGCTGAATACGGAATCTGTATCAAAGGTTTCATTGGAGTTTGCTCTCAGATTTATTATAGGTAAGAAAGTTTTGGCTTGAAGATTTGAAGTTGTAGTGATACGGCTAATAAGAAAAGAGCTTTTGTTAAAGTCATCAATTTACTAAAATGCACTTGAAAATCGCAAATTATTCAACTGTTTGTTATAACAGTTTTTGTCTGTGGATATGTCACCGTAGAGTGCTTAATAAGAAACGTAAATAGGAAATGTAGGATTCGAAACGATAGGTCAATGTTATTATTTTACGAACACATTTTCTTAAATTTATAAACTGTTCTTTTTAATTTCCAGTGACAGTTAAGTTTATCAAAGAATCAAATCTTTCAAAACATTCACATTCGAAAATCATCTAAATACATCGACAATTACCTACTTATTTCAAATTTCATCAATATCATTGCAACACACTTAAATAAAACTATAACAGACAACTGGACTGCAAAGAAAACTCCAAAGAATTTTTAATCGAAGAATTGAAACTGAAATCTATGAAACGTCATAAGTACTTATAATAAAATCAAAGCTTAGCGGTATCTGTTTTCGAAAGATATTTTGAAAAATCTATTTTTAGGTGAAGTAAGGCAAAATTTGTACGTCAGTAAGTGACGATGACGATTGATGACGAAGAATGACGATGGATAATGCTAGATGACGATAGATGCAGATGGTTCAAAAACATAGAAATTACGCAAAAAAAAAATATCCGGATATCCGGACTTGATATCCGGATAAAAAGTATATGCTAATCGAAGTCTTAAGCTATCTGCATACCAAATTTCATTGAAATCGGTCCAGCCGTTTCCGACATTAGCGCGCACAAACGCACAGACAAACGGACAAACAGACAAAAAGTTAAACACGGAAATGGGCTCTGTTACGTTACTACATACCCCTAAAAATAGTTTTTTCAAAAAATCTTTCAAAAACAGACACCGCTAATTTACGATTTTATTATAAGTATAGATAGATAAACAGTTGAATAAAGGCCATAAGGTGGTTCCTACACCCATGCAAAGTCTGGGCATGCTGCTAGTTTACCTAGTATCTACCTCTCAATAAATTAAGCTGTTAAAATGTTCTCAAACTTAATTTGTTCGTACGGGGACATCGAAACTTTTTTTATGGGAAAAGTATCAATGAGTTTTGTATTTATTAGTTTATTTTATCAGAATTTATTGCCTACCAGAGGTTCCCTACGCTACTTCGAAACACTATCCATCGAAACACCTTTCGCCGAAATAATAAATAAATAAAATAAATACTGCACGACATTACACAAAGCGCAATCTAGCCCCAAACTAAGCACAAGGCTTGTATGTACTATGGGTGCTAGACAACGGATATACTATATAACTAACTATTTTTTTTTAAATACATACATATCATACACAAAAAGACACCGATAAAGATTGAACGATCGATAACTTTACTGAATAGTTGTTTCCCCGATTGTTCATTTCCCCTAAGGTCCGTTTCACCGAAAATTGCTAGTCCGAAGCTCGCAGTACCGAAGGCTCGTTTTGTCAGTCAGCATTGAGTTCTTATGTACTAGTACTATACAGGTGAACTATTTCTATGGGCTTTCTATCGGATATTCTTAACCAAAAGAGATAGCGAAAAATGCTGAAAGGAGTAGCGTCCCCGATTTGACAAAAGCTAAAATGGCATTATTAGATTTTTAAAAATTTTGTTAGCCTAGTCAGGAATCGAACCTTGTCTTTTTGCAAAAAAAATAAACACCCTATATCATTGTTCGTAGCGTGATATAGCCTTAATTATAAACTTCTTTAATAAATCCTATCCTACTTATATTATAAAACTGAAAGTATGTGAGAATGTGTACATGTTGTGTATTTGTTACTCAATCACGTAAAAACCGCTGAACCGATTGCAGTATAACTTGGAATATAGGTAGCTGGATACCAGAAATAACACATAGGCTACTTTTTATCCCGATAATCCCGCGGGAACGGGATCTATGCGGGTGAAAGCGCAGGGCGCAGCTAGTAGTGAATAGTGAAAAATATTTTTTCAATTTGGACCAGTAGTTCCAGAGATTTGCGTGTTCAAACAAACTAACAAATAAACTCTTTAGTTTTATAATATTAGTATAGATTATTAGTATAGCCGTCAGTGGGGACGCTCCCCACTGACGGCTATCATCCAGCTTACCGCATGCAGGGTCCGGTGTTTCCAGCAAGTATATACCCGAAGAGTTCCCCACTGCCTGGATTAGTTCAGACAGATGGGCAGTGGAGTCTTACTAAAAACCTCGTTTTTACCCTTTAGACACGGAAGGAACAGTGAAAAGTATAAATTCTCACGTACACCACATACGAGGCCATTCGAAAGATTTACACGCGTTAAAATTGCGAAGTACAAGCTATCTAACCTAACAAAGTGAAAATACGAGCGTTCCTTTGGTAAGTAGTTATATCTACCGAGTTAAGCAAGAGTTACGGGTGAAGATTTTAAATTAAATAGAATAAAGGTGGTACCAAAGAAGTTATGTTACTAGAACTAGATGGTCATGTAGAACTGAAAGTGTTCTGCTCCATTGAGCATTCTGTCCCTTTCTAAAAACACTATTAGAGAGGGAGACAGCATGCTCAATGTAGCGCAACACTTTAAGAAAACCCTTATAGTTTCGTCACGTCTGTCTGTCCGCGGCTTTGCTCAGAGACGGTTAGTACTAAGAAGCTGAAATTTTGCACGAGTATACATAATGTTCACGCCAAAAAAGTGCTAAAAATAAATAAATATAACCATTGTATTCTAGTTAGCCAGTGAAAACATGGTCAAGACTAATTTTTTGTTCGTTTTCTGTTATTTTTCTTTGTGAATAGCACGAACGACAGGAAGCGGACTGTACCCATTTATTATCTAACTGTTGACACATGACAACATTGGAAAATGACAGGCACTATGCAGTACATTGCTGCTTTAAGGTGATCACCGGTAAATCCACGTTACCTCAAAGGAGCAATGTACTGATAGTGCCTGTCATTTTCCACTGTTGTCAGACGTCCACTTGATAGATAATGGGGGGGGGGGGGCAGTGACCAATTATACCCTTTCGAATTTGATAATAGTCAACTGAACCCAAAGGTAGTTTAGACATTGGGACGATTAAACTACGTATTAAACTTTTGCGTCAATTCAGTTTTTAATTATTGGACTTTCTGCCAGCAATAAAGAGCAATTCAGTCTAGTTTCACGTGTTTAATAGTGTACTATTAAGTCGTTTGAAACAACAATGCGTAAGGAAGCAGGCGGCGGCGATTTTTTTGCATAAGAGAACAGTGTAGACGGGCCTGGCGCTTGTATCTTTGTAACTTTGTATCTTTGTATGTTTGTTCGACGATAACTTGAGTACCTATCGTAGCTCCGATCTTCATGAATTTTGGTATGCGTGTAGTTAGAATTTATGAGTTCGAAGATGAGCAGGGTCGGTAGGGGGGTTGGGGAGATAAGGGGTCGTGAGGTCTCAGTTCCGGGCGAACTACTAGTTAATAAGAGTATAGAACTTCACACGTTTTAAAACTAGGTTTATAAAAAAATTATAATTTAGGGTTTTGTGATGATAATTCTTGTGTCTTTTTATATGACGGCGTGTTCCGAAGCCACACTAAAATCAATAGATTTAACATGTCCAAATAAATGATCATGTAGCTACCTACATTTATTGTTGTACAAGAATCTAAAGGAAATAAACTTAAATAAATAATAAATTAATAACTGCAAGACCGAGCTTTCGCTAACTTTCCAGTTACCTTTATCAAGGTACCGTCTTTGGTAATAATAATGCTGTTATTAAATAAAACGCGAGTAAAACCCGGTAAATATTGTGTTTTATTAATTTACTAGCGCCCCGCGGTTTCACCCGCGTAAGTCCCGTTCCCGCGGGAATATCGGGATAAAAAGTAGCCTATGTGTTATTCCCGGTATCCAGCTATCTCATACCGAGTTTCATGGTAATCGGTTCAGCGGTTTTTAAGTGATTGTGTAACAAACACACATACTCACAAACTTTCAGCTTTATAATATTAGTAGGATAGGATAGGATTATGCAAAATCGCGAAAGAAAACCTTAAACAAAGTTATGGAAATAAAACTATATTTTGATTTTGAATTTGAAAAAGACCACGACCCACTAACGCGTTGCAAACGAAACTCCTACTTTTGCGTAGGTACATTTGCAGATGTGTCAGCTGTGTCCCTCAATTCCAAGTCTCATTGTCTTGTAGATAGTGATTGCCCGGTGTATGAAACTGTGTGGGTTATTTCTGTCCGGCGCAATTTTTTTAATTAGAGCGAGGTAGCACGCACGCGGGAACATAACCTCGAAAAGGAAAATGAAGAATGTTAATAGGAATGCCGAATCGGTTGAAAGTTTGTTACAGTAAAGCTTGTATTGTATACAAATACGCCAGTTTTTGTTGTACCTAGTCAAAAAAAAGTCGGGTGGGACTTCAACACAATTTGGTGTCGTTATACTTTACCTTTAAAAGGAGTCCCACCCGAATGCATCCACAATTTTTTAAGGCTCCTAGATGCGTCGAACGATTTTTAAGGTTTCTTTACCTTTAGGTATCTTCTTGTTTTTTACTTTTCGGTTTTAACGGCAGTTGGGTTTTTTATTTTTTTTAAATATTTTTTTTATTTAACGCTTTTTAGTTATTAGAGATTAGATACAATTACACCAGAGAAACTCATTAACTCTGGATGTGTATACTCCAGTAGCGAGGACTCGAAATCGGTTAAAGATAGGCTATCTAAAAGCCTTCAATATTATAATAGCTATTCTTTTTGAGTTTCGCTGAGATGGCTATGAAGTAGGCAGGTATTCATCTTAAAATATAATTACTAAATCCGAAAACTTCGTCGCGACTGGTGATACAAAGGCTGGCGGTTTCTTGTCCTAGCGGATAGCCTTGCTATCCATTGTCCATAGTGCGACATTTCAAATAGTTAATTACTTATTGTAAACATAGTACTTGTTATTTATGTTATCTCTGACAAACTGACAAATCAAACATTCAAATTCCTTCAAAATTGAAAACTCGGCGTCAAAGTCAAATCGAAAAGTTTTTAAGTAACGTTCCGTTGTCTTTGCTCGGTTTTTATGGTCAAGACAAATCTTGCTTTATAGCGTTTTAAATCTTTATTTTTATTTATTTATTATTTTAATGTACCCTATGTCACTCTCACGGTCATGACGAATCTAACAACGTATCGTTTATCTAAATCGGCCCAGCCATTTAGGCCCTACGACGGCACAAAAATAGGTCACATACATACATACATACATACATACATACACTCACGGCAAAAACATAACACTTCCTTTGGCAGTCGTGTAAAAATACCTTAGGTTTTCATTTTACAGGCATTTAAACTTACGATAAATATGGAGTCTCGCTAACAATCACGTGACGTTATTTACATCGCTCCCCCTAAGAAAAACGTTAGACGACATGTACTGTGACATCGACACATAGAGCGCGAGCGGACTGGGCGAGTGTGAGATGACGTCACACTCGAGTACGAGTCCGCATCGCACGTTTACTACTATAAATCGGAAACGAATTAACATATCGAAGTTCTTTCACTTGTATTTTTTATTTTTGACACGGAATATGGAGAGCTAATATTCAAATTTAGTTATTTTTTCTTCAAAAAAATCTGGTTTTTTGCAATAATGGTACGGAATCCTTCATACCCTTAATACATATTTTTTTTTATTAATTTCGTTTTTGAACATTAAAAGGTACTAGCTGCGCCCCACTGTTTCACCCCCGCAAGTCGCGATCCCACGTTGTTATTACACCTACCTACCGCAATGCAAAAATCCACACTTAAACGGTAACCCATTGAAGCCATCATAGTTGGTCCTGGTGGATTTTTGCATTGCGGTAGCTAGGTGAAGGTAGGCAAAATTTGTTTGTCAGTAAGTAGGGATGACGATGGTTAAAAAACGCCAAATTACGCAATTATTTTTTATCCGGATATCCTGACATGATATCCGTATACATCCGATATACAGACCCCTAAAAATATTTTTTTCAAAATGTCTTTCAAAAATAGACATCGCTAAGTTACGATTTTATTACAAGTTTCAACTAATTCACATGGACTATCTCAGTGGAACGACTTGTAATCCAGCATCTTGAGAGTGGTCCATTAATATTCCAAGAACAAGGGGCAGAAAAATTAAAAAACAAACATAGTGACAGTACAAAATGAGCAATGAATAAGTTAGTGTTTGACCTGAGGGCGCGCCTCTGGGATGAGCTGATAGTGATGGGCCGAGAGACACGACACATGTCGATAAAAATAGTATATATTTTTGTATTAAAACACCAAAATAAGAATAAATAAAATAAATTCTGTGACCAACGCACAGCGCCATCTAGCCCCATGGTTAAGCTGCTAAGCTTGTGTTACGATGACTGGACAACGGATATACTACTTATCCTACTAATATTATAAAGCTGAAAGTTTGTGAGCATGTGTGTATGTTACGCAATCACGCAAAAACTACTAAACCGATTGCGATGAAACTTTAAATATAGGTAGCTTTGTACCTGGATTAACACATAGGCTACTTTTTATCCTGATATTCCCGCGGGAACGGAACTTACACGGGTGAAACCGCGGGGCGCAGCTGGTATTTATATAAAAAACATTTTTTTTTTCAAATATGCAATGAATAAGTGAAGAGCGCGTCTAATACGGGATAACATAGTGACGGGGCTAGAGATACCACAAAAGTCGATAAAAATAGTAGATAGGTATTTGTATTGACACAACAAAATGAGCAGTGAATGAGTGAAAAGCGCGGCCCAGGGATTAGATAGTGATGGGACGAGGAACATCACAAATATCCATATAAATATTACTAATTTTATACTATGATTTTATAGCTATTATTTTACTGTGGCTTCGGAAAGCGCCCTCGGATAAGAAGAAGCCACAAGAAACTCATGGGTTTTTTTGTTATCATGTGCTAAATTACAATCGTCACAATAAATAGGTATATCTAAAATTTAAACAGTCTGTTTCCCCGATATGCCACATAAGTCGCCAAATAACAATAAAAAGGGAAAATACAAGTCGATCATTATTTCATTTATCACCCCACAATTTATAGGGTGGTCCCTTAAGTAAATTATAAATAAAATCTAAACATTATCGCAAATAAGCGCTTCTTCTCCCTTTTAATCGAACAGACAATTATTTTAAATACATACCTATTTGACGCTCTTATTCACATTTCGATTCGATATTGAATCGGATAACTCTATATACGTTTTTGAATGGAGAAACCTGATAATGTCATGTCAAATTGAAAGAAGAAGAGCAGTGGTTACCAAAATTGCATAATTTCATTATAATATCGAATGCATTAACAGTGATACTTTGAGAAACGCTGTATCACTACAACGCGTGGTGTGGACCACGCGGACGAAGTCGCGGGCACAGCTAGTTGAGAAATAAAATGCATTGTAAAAGGTTCTATTAAAATATCCTATGATTTTAAATGTAAACGAATATGTTTGTTACTTTTTCACGCCGATTGCGATGAAATTTGGTATGAAGGTAGCTGGAGATCTGGATTAACACAGAGGTAAAATGGTTAAATAGTACATTACGATATACGTGCGTTATGATAGTTATAACACACGAGGCGGAATTTCAGCCCGAGCCGAAGGCGATGGCGTAATAGAGTCGATTGTGTTTAAACGTATATATATTGTACGACGTTTTTCAACACACTTGCGAGGAAATAGAATAAAAAACACGATCTTCAATTTTTTAAATAAAGTCAAACATAAAACTGTGATGCACATTGCTTTTCCTCCGTTTTACTTTTTTTTAATCAGCGCGGCACACTACCTACTGGCTAGCGCCGCAAAGGGCTGCGCGGGCGGTCAGTTCGAAATTTGAAAAAAAATATAATGAAAGAAATAATTTGAAGAATATTATTCACCGGGCTGATGGCGTTATCACTTGGCTGTATGAGACTTATGTTCTTTGCCACTCAATATGTATTAAGATTATTGCATTAAAAAAAATTACATACATATCTATGACAATCCTTTGCTGATTAAAAAAAACTAATGATGCGTTTATGGAATTTGTATGGAATATAATTTCACTATTTGCGTTCATAACGCACACGTGTTTTATGAGCTGCTTTATTATATCTAAAACCGAAATCTCTAGTAACGATTCATTGGCGTATTTCGTACATATTTTAATGATTGGGCCATTGTATACCTACTGATTTTAAGACGCGAGTATCCTCACGAACTTTTCCTTCACCTTAAGGGTGATATATTAATAGCAAACAGAAAGTTTCCTTAAGGAAAAATACATTGCTACCCGATCATTTATTTCGGTCATTATTAGCGAATTTTCAAGTTTGTGAATAGGTAGGAGGCAACAAGAAAGTTTATATATCGTCGATTGTCGCTTGTAACCAAAGACGATAAAACCCCGTTGCTTGCTTATACGTATTTCTCCCTCACGACAATACTAGGTACGTCTTTTTAGTAGTACTGTCGTGCAAGAACTGCCTGTCACAAGTCGTCAAGGTACCTATAGATCGTAGGTTCATAATGTCCAAATTCCAAAATGTCCAGCGGGTGCAAATTGTCCATATCCCAGAGATAACGCAACATAATCACAAACAGTCCAAGCATATAATATAGGTGACGCAAAAGCCAGTCACAAAGTTTGATTATTACCTCACTCCCTGCCCGCAACGATTTTGTAGAAAAATATGCAGTATCATTAGTCAATTGACTTTATTGTCTTTGCTTGTAACTACCGCGAGGATGTTTTCCTTATAGCGATAAAAGTGATAAACGACAGAGCTGACGCGTTCACGCCTGCAAATTCAATGTTTTTTTTCCTTATAAATGTGTCTAGTTATTTGGTTTATTGGCTTCACAAGAATAAAGCTTTTGCTTTACTGCTGTGATCAATCGCATGTCGCATGCACCTTCTTCTTAGGCGGTACAATCTTGACAGAGTGGTCGTGGTCACTAATCAGGCATCTCTATTCGATACCTACGAATGTAATTTAAAATCCCAGGCATATTCCCAATCCTTACTAAGTAACTTCGAAATTTTGAACGTTCGCAGTAAAGAGCTTCGCTTGTAATATCGGAGTTATAATGATTCGCACTCCCACAGTTTCGCAGTTATGTTAGTTCGCGGTCTTTGGTTTTCGCAGTAACGTGTTTCACAATGACATTATTTACAGTGTGTTAACGTCTGACAACAGTGGTAAATATCAGGCACTATGCAGTACATTGCTGTTTTAATCAGATCACCGGTAATAACCACGTTACGTCAAAGCAGCAATGTATTGCACAGTGCCTGTCAATTTCTACTGTTATCAGACATCCACTGGATCTCTCGCCATCTTTGCCGGTTTGTGGATAATCTGCAGCAGGTATGGAGATTACTTCCGATCAAAGATTTAACTTGTCGGTCCAGCGCTTAGGCATCTGGAGACGTGCAAAATAATAAGTTAATGCAAAAGAGGTCCCACAATAGAAATTGTAATGGAAAGATTTAACGAGCCTTTTAAAAAATGAAAGCTAAAATGCGGCTTCTAACCACAGGTGTTGATAATGCATAAGTTGCGAGGTGACCAGTGAGCAAATGATTTAATTTTATTTATAAACATAATCAACATAGGAAAAGTATGTTTCTAATCTTGACTTTAGCAACAAAGTACCTCTTATGTCGACCCCTAATGTATGATGTTTGTATGTAGCAAATCGTTGGAAAGGAACGAATTATGGAACTTGTTAAAAGAGAGCTAGATTCAAAATAGATTTAAGTTTTTTTTATTGAATTTAGAAGGTGTCACAACACACACAACCTCATAAAAAACCCTGTCAGTTCATAAGCTAAACATGCAAGCAATGGAAGTAAATCAACATTTATTAAGTTAGGACGTATCAGTTGCTTGAGCAGTCTTCCCGGATGTCTACAACTTGAGAGTCTTCAAGTCACGAGTGAACAGGTATCTCCTAGGTAAACGTGCAACATCTTAGACCACATCGTCGCTTTCCATCTGGCGAGATAGTGGTCAAACGCTTACATATCAATTACAAAAAATTTGTTAAAAAAAAGTATCAGAGTAAGATAATTAAAATTCTTCACTAAAGGGAACTCAAAGTTCATTTAATTTTTTTTAATATTCGTTATTAAATTTCCTTCCTCTAAACTTAATTCATTATTTTGAAAATGGCTACGACGATAAGTAATTACTCCCCCTAACTGTGAAGGTATTAATAAAAGTTAAATTACTTATTAAGTTGGTACTTTAGAAAAATCGGTCAAGTGCGAGTAGTACTCTTGCACGAAGTGTAACGTACCATTATCATTAAATATCACGTGTGTTGTATTGGAAACACCATTTTTTGTTTTTAGTATTTGTTGTCACAGCGGCAGAAAATACAGCATTTGTGAAAAATTCAGAACCGAACTGCCCGGCAGTTCCGTAGCCTGGTGACAGGCAGACATGTAGACGGACATTGGAGTCTTGGTAATAGAGTCCCTACAGTCTTTTATTTTAGTTTATATTTTATTTAACAAATATCTTTTCTCATATTGAAAAATCAACTCTTAACTCTTAAAAACTTAAATAATAGCCTAACTTACATTCATAATTATAAATAACACCGACGCGCGACGACTGCATTTCAAATTAAATAATTTAAATTTTATCGATATCGCCATCAAAAGTTTAACTTCACCGCCCCATCCCTACGTCTAACATCAAAAGTCACTGCACCCTTTCATCGCAGCACATCACTAGGGCAGTACTAGCAAACTAACACCATTAGAGTACATACAACAGTCCAGTTAGCCTTTGAATTCGGAACTCTAAAATTTAGATTTTCTTCCAATCAAAAAACTGCATCACATATTAATAATCGACCCACCCATTTTGTTAGAAAATAATTTAATGGGGGTAATTAAATTATTTTTCATTCAAAGGTTGTATGTAATAGATCGCCTTTAGATATAAAGGCGCCTATTGTATCATTTATATCAAAACTACGTTTATTTGAGTTTAATTTTGGTTTATTTAAAAAATAAACATTGTTTTTTATAAAACAAAAGAAAACCCCAATCTCAACTTCAAGGTCAATCAAAACTGCAATCGGAAGTTGAGTGCATCTCAACGCTGTGTTTATTTCTATGTAAATATAAAAATACAAGCTGGTAATCTGTAAAGAGAGAAGATAGATGGCGCTACGTGCCTCAGACATAAAATCGTATCAATCCATAACGACTCGACGAGACGAGCACCTATGGCCGAATGACGGATTCCCAAAGATGCAGGTTCAAGTCTAGTCGGGTGCAAATTTTAGAAAGCATTTCTTCAATCCAAGTGTAGGAAACACTTTAAAAATATATAAAAAACTTCATGTAGATAAGTAAAAAAAAATATGAATCAAATTAAGTACATTAGAAATCGGTTCTATACTAAGCACAAGCTTGTGTCTCTAAAAAAATAGTCATCCGAGTATAGGAAACATTTAAAACAATAAAAAAAAATGTGTGTCGATATCGACAGTTTCAACTCCACCGCCCCATCCTTACATGTAACATCAAACGGCAATCCCCGCTTTCATCGCAGCACATCACTAGCGCAGTACTACAAACTTACATCATTATTCTACTACAGTTCAACTTTTCACTGACTAGGTAAATTAGAAATTTTACTACGAAATAGTGCTGTGAAAAGTTTTGATGATTCTCTATGTGAGCAGCAATTTCCCGTGGTTTTAGGGATGATTTATATTAGACCATCACGAGCGCCGGCCGGGTCCGAGCTTCGTTGTACATTGCTCGGCCGCCTCTCGGTTGTAACAGACCGATCGGCTGCTTGCCGACCAATGGACAACGAACCTCGGACCCGTGACGGTCCAATTGTTAAATATTACTTACTAGGTAAGTGTTAGTTGAAAAGGCTTTTCCAGATTGAAAATGATATTTTTGGAAACTACGAAACCCTACTCTGCGCGTAGCCAGACAAGGCATGCTCTTGCAGTTTTGTTATTACTTTTCATAACTAAAAATCTTTTTCCGACGGACTAACCCGCACCCAGAGAGAATGTATAGGATAAAAAGTGCCCTCCGTGTTAATTCAGGTTACAAACTTTCAGTGTGACAAATTTTCACCAAATCATCCCTAAAGCGTTAAAGACGGAAGATGGCTGAACAGCCGTCGATCGGTCTGTTGCAACCGTGTGTCTAATATAAATCATCCCTTAGGCGAAGCGTCGTCGACGAGTATTTTAAATAAGGTCCCTTACATTTCGTGAACAAGAATAATTTCGAAATATCGATCTCCGCAAAACTTAATGTTTCACAACCGTCATAAATATTCAATGACGCCAAAACTACAGGAGAGATAGCTGGTAATCTGGAATGACACAAGCTACTTATAATCCTGATGTTATCAATTAATCGAGGTTTACGCATGTGAAACCGCAGGGCGCTACTAGTTTAATACAATTAGCTGTCTACTTGTATGTACATACATATAAGGCTACAAAGGGCATAACTTAATGATAATTCCTCGAAACAAAACTCCCACAGCCCTACTAAAAAGTAACGCATGCTATAATATGTCTGAAATTGTCCTGAATTATGTGTCGTTTAAGCCCTTTAGTCTCGCGATTAAAATAACGGGGGTTGAAACACACAACCTACATTTAGGTATCTTGTCTTTTTATCCGACTACGGATATTTATAGGAGTATAATATATTTATAATATTTACCTATATTACGTGATGTGTAACTGATTATGGTCTAAAGCTGAAATGTTTTTTTTTTAATTAAAACTTAAACAAACTGTCATTATTAAAATATGACAAACTTCAAACCTAAACCATTATACTATAAAACCTAAAATAACACATTTAAATACCAAAGAATTAAAGAATAAAGTAAGGCTGAAATCTATTGTGCGTACTTTGACTTTGCTCAGACTAATGAGCTTAGCAAAAACTAAGCATAAACTTTAAATTGGAATTTATAATCGAAATTTATTTTGTAATTATACGAATAACATAAAAATAACTTTATATAGTCTTATAATAACAGAGAAGCAAATTTTAGGTCAATATTTTGATTGTTTTACATTCTAAATTTGTAAAATGTGGACTTTACTAAGCAAAAACTTTGGACAGTTGCGGAAGGTCGCTTTATAAATTGCTTAGCAAAGTCAAAGTACGGACTATTGATTTCAGCCTAAGATTTAGCTCTAGGAACAAAATCCGAGTGGTTTTCCTGAGTAACTGCACCGTGATAGGTACTCTGTTTACTTTACCCCAGTCCAGTGATCGAATCTAACGCTGGATTGAAGATGATTTATGGTAGGCCGTGCCGGATCCGAGCCTGTACGTAGTTTGATGTCCATTGCTCGGCGAGCAGTCGATCGGTCTGTTGCAAGCGAGTGGCGGCCGAGCAACAGACAACGAAGCTCGGGCCCGGCACGGTCTACTATAACTCATCCTTTAGACTAGAATGTAAGCACTGGAATTACTAAATGCAGCGAGTAGTCAGTTTGATTTTTTAGATAATAATCCAGTGCAAATAGAATAATCTAGAAAATCTAGTTTCATTTGAAAACTTATATATAAATAATAAATATTTATAGATAAATAATTTTATAGTGAAATGTAACTATGTTATCAAATCGTGTTAATTGTTTTTGTTATATTTTTAAAGTGTTTCCTACATTTGGATAACTACCTATCCTTAAAGAAATGCTTTCCAAAAATTGGAAAAGGCGTTGGGACGGATCCCCAGCGATGCAGGTTCAAGTCCAAAACCGACGCAGGGGGTGCGAAATTTTTGGAAAGCATTTCTTTAAGTATAAATCGTGTTAATTTCAAAAGTTTATTTACTTTCTTTTGTCCCAAGTAAAATAAAATAAAAACAGTTTTGGGTTTGACGGCCCCTGTGGTGCGTCGGGCGAACGCCCGTCTGTAATGCAGCGGGTTCGATTCCCGTTGGGTGCAAATATTTAAGCTTAAAAAATTATACGTGTGTCGTGTGTGTACGTGGTGTGGGTGTCTTTCTATGTATTATACATATGTATTTACAGAAGATAAATAAATATAACTATTATATCCGTTGTCTAGACACCATAACACAAGCTTAGTAGCTTACCATGGAGCTACGAGGCGCTGTGTGTTGTTTGCAGAATTTCCCTAATATTTATTTATGATCAGTTTATAATTACACTGGGTCTAGTAAACAATCCAGTTCAGTATGGATTAGACTATTGCATCCAGTGCAACGGGAATCATTAAACAAACAAATTCAACGTACCATTCCAGTGCTGGCTGGCTATCGGCAGAACGAAAAGTATCCAAACTGTTGCTGCCCGCGATTTAAATAACAGTTACATAGTACATTGAAGCATTATTATGGAGGGCTTAGTTAGATATGTGAGAGAAATGGCAATGTAGCACGTTTCGCGGTGTTTTTTCGTCAATTACAGCCGGGTAATGATCCGATGTTGATATTAAATACGGGTTTGTTACTGTAAATGTGAAGATACGGGTAAAGGTTCGTAAAAATGAAGACTATGGGAAAGAGTATGGAAAACACAATATTTACCGAGTTTTACTCGCGTTTTATTTAATAACGGATTTATTAATTCCTTAAAAACTCGGGAAATATTGTGTTTTATTACGCAAATTCGCGAAAACCTAAGACACAATTTAAACAGGAAAGACTCAGAAATGTGTAGGTAGATTTTCTTTTTAAAGGACATGTGGATTTTTTTGATCGACTTCTAAAAAAGAAAGAGGTTATCTATTCGGATTACACAACAGATAAGTCCTTGTATGCAGTTTTGGCGGCAACGCGTTGATGAGATTGATAAATTTTTATTTTTAACCGACTTCAAAAAAAAGAATTTTTTAGGTTCAATTCGGTTATCAATTTTCAATTATCAATTCGTCGGTATGTATAATATATATATTTTTTTTGTATGTTCACCGATTACTCGAAGACGGCTTGACCGATTAAGATGTTTTTTTTTTAATGGATAGGTGAGAGCTCCAAGAAAAATTTGATGAGGATCTTCGAAGTGAGGACCGGGAATGCTCCTTAAAACGCTGTATTCAATTAAATTGTTCATCGATTACACGAAGATGGCTTGACCGATTGATATAGTTCTTTTTTTAATGGAAAGGTGGAAGCTGCGAGGTGGTATCTTCGGAATGATGGACAGAATAGCATCCCAGAATTCAAAAAATTACTTATTTTTGGACTTCTACCAAAAAGAATAAACCCCTAAAGAACTAAGTACAGATTGATTGGGCACCTGAAACCACCTTCTCATCAGCAAACTCCTCAATAATTAAAATTACGGTAACAATATTGTTGATTTTTAGATAGGTAGGTATACTAAAAAGGGTAAAATAAAAAGATAATTTAAAAATTAATAAACCGACTTCAAAAAAGAAACAAAATATAATTTAAAAAAACAACCAAAAAAAAATAATTGATAAAAAAGACCAAAATAACCTCTACATAGGTACTAGTGCCACCGACTAATTAATCTGTTTTATCATCTGAAGTCGGGCAGTTTTACTGGTTGGTTCCAAATTGTACTTAGTTTGGCTTATCTGCCCGACTTCAGATGATAAAACATTCTTTTTTGAAGTCGGTTTTTTAAATATTTTTTTTGTAAACCTAGTTTCGGGGGTATATTGATCAATTTAATGTCGTGCAAAACATGGACATTAGCGTCGTCTCCAAAGCTCCGTGACCAATCATTGCAAATGCCCGCTGTTTTACAATGATTTCCTCGACCTGACTTTCTTTAACTGTGACGGCTTGACTGTTTCGATGCAAATAACTTGCAAAAATTAATAATATTTGACACTGGCTATAATGTCCAAATGGAATATAGCCATATAAAAGAAGAAGAAGAAGTCCTTGTGTTTATGAGGTAAGTTTGTCTTTTTTTTTAAAGTTGTTTTTTTTTAATTGTTGTACTTAATATGTCCACCACTAACTAATCTAAGTTAGTTTGGCCATTTCAAGCAAGTAAGCATAGTTGAAATAGTTTGCCGTGAACGCGCTTGTATGTGAGTGTATGTTGCCCTTCACTGCTGAATCGACTGCAATAAAACTGGGTTTATAGAAAGTTGTGTGAGCGGTATTGGTCTAGTGGTAGATACCCCGACTTTCATTCCGAAGGTCGTGGTTTCGAATCCCGGCTTACCGCGCACCAATGTATTTTTCCCTGCGGAAAAGTTATGTGTGTTAATAACATCGCTCATACGAAGGAAAACATCGTAAGGAAACTCACGGCTTAGTTAACTCTAGACGTATTAAGCAGTTCTTTCTTCTGGGCATGGCTGACTAGGCTGGGAGGGTGGTATAGGTGCTGGGCAAGACTACTCCACCTGACAATGTCCCGGGCACTACAGCGCCATAAATAGCATGGATTATAAGGTGCTTGCGTTGTATAAATCATCTAAAATTAGATGAAAAGGCCAATTATTATTATTATAGAAAGTTGTAGACATGGAATAACACAATTTACATTTAATCCCGAAAGTCCTACGTGTCGGGACTTACGTAGGTAAAACTGCGAAGCTCTACTAGTATTCTATACAAAAGTCGGTTTTTAAATCAACAACACAATGGGTATTTTGAACAATGTATTTTTCCATGTGTAAGGCTCGCTTTATTACAAAACGGCTATTTACGGAACCTTCAATATTCTTTTTATTAGAAACTATAGCTGCGTCCCGCGGTTTCACCCACGTAAGTCCCGGGAATATAGGAATAACGTAAGTAAGCCTATTCCAGGTCCCAAGCTACCTATATTCCAAGTTTAATCGAATGAATGAATTAATGAAAGAATGAATGAACGAATGAATAAATTCTTTATTATACACACCAAATACAAATACGCACAAAGAAAACAAGCACAACTTAAAAAAAACCGCAATCGGTTAAGTAGTTTTTGCGTGATAGAATAAGTCTTAAACATACCTACAAATTTTCGCGTTTATAATATTAGTAAAATTAGTAAGATAAGAAGAAAGATAGTAAGATGTATTTTGGTAGTATTCTGACTTCCGATTTAATAGGTTAAGTGATATTTCGAGGGTGAAATGCGTGACATTCACCCGAGTTAAACACTCTTCCTTTCATTTTGACTGTTAGGAAATTAAAATACTACTCGCACTTTTAATAAAACAGGTAAGTATGTTGAGAATCAATTAAAATATCAAGTACATTTAGAAGAATTTGTAAAATACAAATTCAATTCTTATTTAATATATTAAAAAAAAGTTAAAATACACTGTTAACATTAGATAATTATTGAAAAACTTACCTATTGGCTACAGTAGAATCGAGTTGGTCACGACCGACGTGCATCTAAGCGGCCATACCGACACGAAAAAAAAAGTAAGAAGCAATCATGAATTATTATACCGAATGGCAGAATATAAGAGTAAGTAATTCAATTATCATAGCCAAACGAAAAAGAATAAAGCTTTTCTTAATTTTAGACTATAATTTACTTGAATTTGACAATTCTATAGAAAGATGTGTCAAATGGTTGCATTAATTACAAAATTAAGTTTACTTTCCGCCCTCAGGATAAAATGCGCCACTTTCAACCTGGATATCTACCCATGAACGCTACTATCACAGATAGTTGAATTAGGTAAGAACTCTTATAATCGACCACTTGCTATATTGGCATGGTTGCTTTCCACGTGTCGGCATTGCCGCTTAGATGCACGGCGTGACGAACTGGATTATATTGTGGCCAATTAGATACTAAGTTTGTAATTTTCTAATTTTGGCAGTAAGTGTTTTTTTTTTTTTTTTAAATGTAGTAAAAAAAAAAGAATTTGTATTTTTCAAACTGTTCTAATTTAACTTAATTGACATTTTAACTGATTCTCAATAAACCTGTTTTATTAAATGAGTGAGTAGTATTTTACCTTCCTCACAGTCGAAATGAAAAGTAGAGTGTGTAGCTCGGGTGAGTATCAAGCATTTCACCCTTGAACTATGGGTGCCTTTGAACATAATATCAATTGTTTCTTCGTTTGTAAGAAATTATAATAGTAGCCCCTGTACTTCGATTTGGAACACCTTTATATTTTACTACAGTAATTCCCAATCTAAAATCAAAAAGGTAAACTCCATCTATACCCAGTATCTAGAGTTATTGCTACCACATCCCGCCATGTTTTTTTATGCATTAAGGCAACAGCTGACGCTGGCATACGTCCAGCACATGTTGTTTTATTAAAATAAGCTCAGGGTATATTAAATTGAAGTCTGCGGCTGAAGGTTAACCGAAGCTGATGAATTTAACTAGTCTGAAGTTTATAGCGAAACGATCTTGTATTTTATTACTAGCAGCGCCATCTGGTTTTACCCGCGTAAGTCTTCGTTACAATTAAGCAACTGAATTTTTTCTATTTAATATCTTACTTATAATATTATAAATGCAAAATTTTATATGTATGTATATGTCTGAGACTTTGTTACTCTTTCACGAAATTTTGTATGAAGGCAGCTGGATATTGTAAATAATACATCTTCTGTCTATACCTACTTATAATAATCTATTTTTATAATAAAGGAAGAGAGGAGAATAGGCTTAGGAAAAGTAGTAGAATGAAATTTTATGGGAACTCGTGTGGCCTAGTTGGTTAAGGCGCTGCGGTACTAACGCAGAGACGCGAGTTCAAATGTGATCGCAAATTTTCTAAGATGAGTTTTTCCTTTAAAATATGCCTTGAGCAATAAAAACAAATTACGAAATAAATAGGTCTTTCGTCCTTCTAATAAAAACCTCGCGAGGTCAAACTGTTTGCAGAACGACTAGTTTTAATTTGTATTTGCAAAAGACACTTTTCAGCTTCACCCTTTTTATTATTTTTGCAAATATTTCGCTTCAGACTTCCTGATTATTTCAGACTTTCAGCAAGTAGGTACTTTTATTCAAGTTATTCAAGGACCTTTTCAGATTTTCACTAGTATTTCGTGTCTGACTGAGAAATTCAGAAGTTTTCAGACGAAAATAAATACCCATGCCTTATAGAATTACCATATTTTTATTTCTAGTGAAGCCTGCTGCATCTTAGATAGCTTTCGCCACTTGGCGTCTGGTGAAATGGTTTCCCAACGATGTTTTTCTTCACCGATAAAAGAGATGTTATTAAGGGACCGTCTCCACGAGCGTTAGAACCGCGGCGGTATTTCTATACAATCTCTATGAACGTGTCTCCACAGTGCGATGTTAACGCGGCGGTGCGTTGTATAGAAATTAGATAAAATCGCCGCGATGCTAACGCTCGTAGAGTCAGTCCCTAACGCACATTTTCCCTTGCGGAAAAGGATTTCCCCAGGAAAAATACATTGGTGCACGGTCAGCCGGGATTCAAAACCATGACCTTTGGAATAAAATTCGGGGTTGAACAACGCTTCTGTCTAAGCAGAAGAAAAATATTGTTTGTTGCGAAGCATATTCTGCATCAGCCACGAGTTTGGCTAATGTGAAATTCAAATACATGTTTTATTGAACCTTCTTCTAAGGTCTGCAAATAACAGAATCACGATTCATTAAGTTTTGTTCGATACTTTTTTACTTTGAAAATTGTGCTGTATTTTCTATATTTTACTCTTTTCTCCTCTATTATACTATATAACGAAACAATTTTTTATTTAATACAAAGGAAATAATCAATACTTTTAATTGCTTATGTGATGATTTTTAATATTGCTTAATTTCCGTAAAATTATCGAAAAATGATTTGAGACTTACGCCTTTTTAGTTTCGTGTTAAAAGCATGAAAACCTTCAATCTAAAATCAACTGTATTACAACGCATCTAAGTAGACGTTGCGCCAACCTCAGTCCGCCGTCTGGCGCCGTCGAAGGTGGACCTATGTCAGTTTTCGCTCCCAAATAATTACGTAATCTATTTTAAATTATATTTCTTATAGATTCGAACTTTTTACATTTTTTCCGGCCAATATGAAAATAATTGTTATGTTATATGACAGTCATGTCAAATCATACCTACTGTCATAAAACTGTCTATCATTATATCATATCTTTGATATTTGATTGTTGTTGTACTAAAAAAAGAAAGACTAAATAATTACACAAGAAATAAATACTACAAAGGTAATAAACAATATAAAAAATCTAAGGTGAATGACCATTGAGTCCAAAAATGCCCATCACACTGGTGGCATTACCCCGTTGAATCGCCAACGATACTATTTGTACTTAGTGTTGCAATCAGAGTAACTGTATTTACTAGCAATTTGCAATAAAAAAAGCTTTTTCCAAACGAAAGCTTGCTAAAACATCAAAAAGAAATATAAATATCGCAAGAGAGGCGAAAAAATAAATCTATTTACCTTTTCCATTGTCAAAATGAAAATTGAGATAGGTACTTACCTACAAGGATTTTGCGGAATTAATATAATAAGTATCTACACCTCATCAAGGTAATGCAAGCTAATAATCGACCATTACAAATGAGAAAGTAACTATATCAGGCTGTTACGTTTTCTCGCCCAAGCCGCTAAACCGATTTTGATAAATTTCGATTCAAAGATAGATGGTACTTTGGCAAAGGTTACTTTTGAAATTGATATTCCCGCGGGTTCGGGACTTACACGTGTGAAACCGAAGGGCGCAGCTAGTACTTACATACCTACTAATCTATATCTATATTATCTATACTTCTGTAATCTATCTATATCTATAAAACTCTTTGTCCTGACTGACTTACTCTGACTGACTGACTGACTGAACCGCTGGTAGTAGAGAGATGAAACTTGGAAGGTGTGTTCTTTGTGATCTAGGTATTTGATAATAATATTATTACAAGTGATTCAACGAACAGTAGACCTCGTGGGAACTAATTATTGAAAGGGCTCTTTAAATCATCATAATAGAGCAGAAAAATCGGATCACATAATGTTTAGATATCTAGTACATCCTTTTGTGGGGGAATTACCCCAAAAATTAAAATCCCCCACGACAAATAAAATCATAGAACTTCTATACCTACCAAGTTTCATTAAAATCGGATCTCATAGTGCGGAGATAGCTGTTACCGCTCTTAGTGGGCGAATTACCCCACCAATCAAAAAAACCCCCACGACAAAAATAGTAAGTTTACACATCTACGGCTCAACAAAGTAATTTTACACACCTACTGCTCTACAAAGTAATTTTATTTGACCACTAGCTGCGCCCCGCGGTTTCACCCGCGGAAGTGAACGCGTTATCACGGGCGCTGGCGGCCAAGCGGTTGCACTTTTTCGTTCATTACTCAGATTCTACTAATTGGATGTCGATGCAAAGTATACCACGACCTTCCTCGAAAATTGAACTATCCAATATTGAAAACCAGATTTCAATCGGATCAGTAGTTTTAATTGTATAAGAAACAGAGAAACAAACAGACAGACATGAATTTTAAAAATTATATAATTTTGTTCTATTATTTTTCCTAAGTCCACTAGACCACTTTTTTTTTTAAATTACTTCCAAGTACATACTTTTTGTTCTCTCTTTCTTTATTATAAGTATAGATAGATATAGAAAAGAAAATGTCAACGTAAAGCGAGCCTTTATTCCCTAGGTGCATAAAGTGTCATTATACACCTAAGTAGGGCATAATAGTAGTATATGCAACGAGGTACTAAAGCCCTGTCTTATATAGCGGGCGTCATGTTGAATCCAAAGCGTACGTATCTTGAGCGAAGCGAAGGAGTTATGTACCTAGAGTCCTGAGTGAAGCGTGGGATTCAAGCGCCCAAGATAAAGACAGGCTTTATTACCGAGGTGAATACTCTACTTTACACATCTACTGCGAGACAATAAAGACGCTACAAAAATAAGAATTTTTATTTTTTAATAAGAAATTTAATTAACAACAAAATAATAGATTAATGCTACGTGTATAAAATATATTTACAGCTCTATTTTAGCAATATTTTTGTAATAGTTTTTACAACAAAAATTTGAACTCGCGTCTCTACGTGAGTGAATTTTTGAAGATGAATTTTCCCTTTAAAATATTTCTAGTAGATATGCCTTGTGCAAAAAAACAAATTATGAAATAGCTCTATATTAGCTATTATTAGCTCTATCTATATTATTACTATTTGGAACTAAGGTTCTGGTAGCATACGGCCATTTTGAACTGGCCACCTAGACAAAACACATAAAAAAATAAAAACTGGGCTATTTTTCTTCTATTTTATTTCGACGGAAGGGTAAGGCAAAAGTTTTAGTTAATATAAAGTAAAGTAGAGTATTCACCTCGGTAATTAAGCCTTTATCTTGAAAAAGATAAAGACAGGCTTAATTAATTAATAATTGCGCTTGAATCCCACGCTTCGCTTCACGGTACATAACTCCTTCGCTTCGCTCAGAAGTAAGTTTTTAAAACCCTCGCTGTGCTTGGGAGTTAACTCTAGAGTCCTTCGTATGCTTTGGATTCAATATGACGCCCGGTATATAAGACAGGGCTTTAGTACCTCAGTGCATAAACTAATATTATTTGACCAAAGAGGTCAACGTAAAACGAGTATGACTCGCTAAATATCTAATGAGATATCTGGGAAGTAAAATGCGCGTTTAAGCCCTAGGGAATAAAGTAATTTCAATTTGGAACATTAACATTTGCTTGTATTACAGGTATATATGAATAAAAATCAGACTGGTAAAGACAGGCTCAGGGCCAAATGCACATTGCAAACAAAAATAATTGTCTTTTGGCCGCATGGTAAGGTGATAATAAATTGAAAATAGAAATACCGGAAAAAGACGATCAATTTTGGAAAAAAGAGATGGAACCGAAGTTAACAAGTTTTTACATGGAATGCTTACTGCCTGAGTTGATAGATCCACGCCATCCCAGAAAAAGAACAATTCTCGATCCAGATTACCTAACCGTCAAAAAGAGTGTTTGTCAAACCTCTAAATCTGAAATACCATCGAGAAAACGACTACTTCCGCCTATTGGAAACCATTCAATAATTGTTACACCACCAGTTCAACGTAGGAAATTGGAATTTCATGAAATGTAAATACTTAATTATTTGTAAATAAAAAGGAGTCAGTTTTGTTTACAAATGAAACTTTTAATGCAAGAGTAAATAGTAATAATATTAAAAACCTATTTGAGGGAAACTTAAATAATTAAGTAGCTTTTAAATTTTGAATGGCCTCAAATTTGAATTGGATTTAAAATTGATTAAAATTTGAGGCCACTTAAGACTTGAGGGCTACTTAAATAATAAAGTAGCTCTCAAATTATAAATATGAGGCGCCTTCTATTTTCTCATAGCGGGTAATAAAAAGTAAAGTGTATCACACTACTCTAGAATCCCTCACTTCGCTCTGGATTCAAAAAACCACCCTCACCATAGAAATATTATTTTGCTTCATTGTAATACAATCTACTAACTATTCTCATAGTGGGCGATGAATATTTTTCATTCGAAAAATAGTATTCGCTCCCGAGGTAGACATTCTAGTATTACGGTATGAATCGCGTTTGTTGCCTCAGATGAGGGAGGCCGGAAGGGCTCCGAAACGTCGGGCTTGTATTATAAAGCCAACAAAACAAACGCGATTCAAACCGAAACACAGTTTCAGCACGCTAGCTAATTGGAAAGTGTATCAAATTGAATTTGCAAGATTCCGCCCGGACTCCGGACAGACAAACTAACAAGAAAAGTGAGAATGGCACGACAATGGTCTAGTCTGTAATAAGTCAAATAGGTAATTCGTCAAGTCCAGTATCGACAAGTTATGAAATTTTCCAAACATGCCATTAGCCTGGTCCACACTGTTCGATCCACATGCTCCAGAATCTTTTATCCTATTTTCTCCCTCTCCGCTGCTTGAGCGCGAATAAGATAAAATATTCTTTAGCGCGGGGATCGTCCGGTGTGGATGCGGCCGATTATTCCCAGCTGTTTCCTCTAGCCCTGTCCCCGGGGTGACAATTCGTGGCGACTGTCCCCTTTGAAAGCTGGCTAAAGGGGACAAATGGAATTATGTTTCTCAGTTGTCACGGTGGGGGGGGGGGGACAGATGGGAATTTGTTCTCCCATTTCTACCCCGCATGTGTGTGTTATAATAAAACTAGCTGCGCCCCGCGGTTTCACCCGTGTTCGTAATAAGTACCCTAATGTACCATTATTATTTTAATGAACTTTACAAACGCATACCACTTGCATTCATAGTACAAAATATTACTATGAATGCAAGTCGTAAGGGGTTCGTCGGTTAGGGGTGAAGTTTGTAATGAAGATCTCGAGAAGCTCTATCACTTATGCTAAGAAACTAGTGGTCTAGTGTCAATAGTTTCCGAGATATTGACGGTTCAAGTTTGACAGCTGTCAACCAAACTGATGATCTCGAGGAGCTATATAACTTAGGCTGAGAAACTAGTGGTCTAGTGTCAATAGTTTCGGAGTTAGGTTAGATCGTTTTTTGTTTTTACTTCGATCGTCTTTTGTTTTCCACTAATCTCTTCTATTAACTTTTTTTTCCGAAAAATTTACAAAGTCTTTTTAGTATCTTCTTAGTGGGACTACTTCACCTCTAGAGTATATTAATATGTATGTAGTCGACTCGTCCCAATGTCTAAACTACCGTCCCTGGTCCCAGTTTCGAAGGGGACGACTTCACCCCTAATCCAAAATATTGCAATAAATGCAAGTCGTATGCGTTTATAAAGTTCATTAAAATAATAATGGTACATTAGGGTACTTATTACGAACACGGATGAAACCGCTGGGCGCAGCTAGTTCTATTATAACACCAACATGCGGGGTAGAAATGGGAGAACAGATTCCCATCTGTCCCCCCCCCCCGCCCGCCGTGACAACTGAGAAACATAATTCCCATTTGTCCCCTTTAGCCAGCTTTCAAAGGGACAGTCGCCACGAATTGTCGCCCCGGGGACAACTGGGGAAAAATTCCTAGTTGTCCCTCCGGGGAACAGGGCTAGAGGGGACAACTAGGAATAATCGGACGATACAAGTTTTGAAGATACAAAACAAACAACTTGCAAATTATTAAATAAATTTATTGCACAACATATACAGACAGCGCAATCTAGCTCCAAACTAAGCACTGGGCTTGTACTAGGGGTATTAGACCACGGATATAATACATATTATACTTTTTTTTTTTGTAAATACATACATATTATACATAGAAAGACACCCAGATCAGATACAAATATTTATTTTTAAGCATAAATATTTGCACCAGACGGGAATCGAATCCGCAGCCTTCCGTATTACAGCCAGGCCCGCTAGAAGTAATAGTGTTCCGTGAGCCAGGCGGTCGCCCGACGCACCAATGAGGTCGTATTATAAAATACTTGACACTGGCTACTTTCCAAACGACCATAATCGGTTTACAACCTATGAAAAAATATATAACAGTTTTGATTTCGCGCGCTTGGGTGCTAGATCAAAAAAGTTGCGATGTTCGAAAGTGCATACGTGTGCGTGTGACTCGTGGATGTAGGGGTAAGTGGGCGGGCCGTTCATGACATATTTTTTATTGGAGCTTCGCCTTAAGGGTCTATATATAACCCTAATAGCATGACAGGGATAAAGCTAGCGAATTTTAGATGTGTATAAGTGAAGGACGTAAGATTCGACTATGCAAAATTTTAGTGCGTGCGTAAAATCAAACAATTGCTAGCTTCAAAATAACTTGATTTTTATCCTGAAATTCAAATTATTCAGGACCTGTATTTAGCTAAATTCAGTTCTTATACAAAGTTTTATTAGTTTATAGGCAATATTGACTTAGTAATATCATTTATTTGTACAATTTAGAGGGAAGTTTGGGATTTTTTTCTATTTAGAAAACTTTCAGGAATCGTGTCTTCACGTCAATCACGTGCTAGTAAATTGGTCGACTATAATAAATATGTTTACATTTTACCGGGTCTTAATCGCGTACTATTTTTTATTTTCTTACCTCGACGTTTCTATCATGTTACAATGATCTTGGTCTCGAGAAGACTGGAGCTGCGGCGAGTGTTGTCCTCTATTTATAACCGTCGTTGTTTACTGTCCGGTGGTGGGTAGGTAAAGAAATTTTAAAATACGTGAGTAACCGCACTACTCACATTTTCTATTACAGTTCATAAACAGTTGAAGGCACGCGTCACAACACACGAAAGCTAAACGGGGCGCGACACACTACACTCACGAGTCACGATATCAGAAGACGCGATTGGAGTTTTTTCGTGACACTTGCAGATTCCTATTACCGGATTCCACGTAGACGAGAGCTACAAACTAGTGTAATAGAAAATGTGGGTAGTGCAGTTACTCCCGTACTTTACAAAAATCTTTACCTACCCACCACCCGACAGTAAACAACGACGGTTATAAATAGAGGACGACACCCGCCGCAGCTCCAGTCCCCTCGAGACCAAGATCATTGTAACATGATCGAAACGTCGAGGTAAGCAAATAAAAAAATAGTACGCGATTAAGACCCGGTGAATTGTAAATATGTTAACAAAACGTGTAAATTTAAAAGTTTAGAATAAATATAGTTTCAAAAACTTTGTTTTAAAATAACTTTTGTAGTAATTCATCCTAGAATTACTATAGCTTCTTAACCGTTAAAGGCACCCTAGGTCAATTATTACCCAATTTTAAAAACAGGAAAAGCACCTTTGGGTCAATTATTACCCAATTTCAAATCAATTTCAAATCTCGCGGGCTCTGCAAAAACTTCTTATTAATGATTTTACTGATTAAAATAGCCGTACGGAAGTATATCCATCCCTTTCACACTTCGTTGACATTCACGTCCATGTTTGCCAACCTAGCAAAACATTAATAGTCACGATAAAAAAACTAAAGTATTTACAGCTCAGAACAATTACTAAAGCATAGGAGTCTAAAACAACGATAAAACACTCATCCTATTCTTTCAAATACGCCAAATACATTGAACAGAAAAGGACAGTTTTATGTTGCTAAGAAACTGTTCGTGTACACTGTCCAAATGTCAAATTGGATATCTTGGATACCTTTATGCAGCCAAATTAAAAAGTTACCTTATTTATATTTTTCTGTAATGACCAGCACGCCTACACATTTTGGTTACATAATAATTACGTCATATTTAATAGTGTTGTGTTGTTACTTTATCGATAACGTTTAATAACAGTTCAGTTTTCATTCATAGTAGTTATGTGTTTTTTTGGATTCCCCACCGACTTTCTCCTTGATTTTTTGAAGGCTGGCAAGATGAATGAACGAGACACACTACATCGTCGATTGCTATCTCATTCGGCTCGGATTAGCCTCTGTCTATTGTAAGGCAAAATGTTCAACTAATCAGTCCTGTATAATTCCTAAGTCTATGGGAAGTGTACGCTCAAACGTCAAGTCGCTCCTTCTATGCTTTAGTAATTGTTCTGAGTCGTTGACCTTCACGTCCATGTTTGCCAACCTACCAAAACATTAATAGTCACGATAAAAAACTAACGTATTTACAGTATAATAAGTCTATGAATGGCCGGCCGGCGGGACTAATTACGGGTTTTTGCGGGGCGCGGGATGTAAACGAAGAGGCTAACTCACTTACATACCTATACTGTTATATTATACCCACTATTTGTTACATACTGATATACTCGCATAGAAAGGCTTTACGAGTGAGGTGTACCTACATCAGTATATCTAGAAACATTTCAACACAGCTTTTACAAAAAACCTCTCTTGACATACAACCTTTCGCATACCTGAACATTTTTCTAATTAATTCTCATACTGTGAAGGTAATTCAAAACACTGTTTTTACGGCGTTTTTATGTTTTCCAGAGTTAAATTTTGTTTATTTTGTAAAGCATTTTTGGGCAAAAGGGAAAATATTTTTGTTCTCTCATACTAAACTAGGACCTTGGGTACCTACCTACCTGCGTTATAAACGCAAAGCGTTTGTGGGGATATTTATGACATTGGCTGCGTATTTGACATTGGATGCGTCCCGATTTTACCCGCGTAAGTAAAAAAAAACAAAAATTAATAAATATTGCACGACATTACACACAGCGCAATCTAACCCCAATCTAAGCACTAGGCTGAACAAATAAACAATTTTTATTTCATTTTTGAATTCGCGTCTCTGCGAAGCTATATCGCTGTTCGAAACTCATATATATTTGAGTAAATATAAACAATATATAAATGGTCACAATGCCCTCTACCTTGCTGCAAATAAAATGTGTTGAAGCTTAGCTTTTGTTATCATCGCTCTCCGACAACACAATGAAGCGCGAAGTTTGAGACAAAAAACGCACTAAATAGTCGTATTGTTTTTAAAGTTTCTACGATACCTAAGTATAATTTTCTAGCGCGATTTACTGGAACAATACCCCAATACATTTTGCGTTAAAATCTGTGTTCGAATACCTTTTTTTATTTAGTATTTTAATGCTAAATTTACTAGCTGTTGCTAGCTAGCGTAAAAATAGTGCATATACTTTTTGTTCATTACTCGGGTTCTCCTAATTGGATTTCGATGTAAAGTATACCACGAGGACCCTCGAAAATAGAACTACCTAATATTAAAAACCAGATTTCAATCGGATTAGTAGTTTTTAATTGTATAAGGAACAAACAAACAGACAGACAGACTTAAATTTTAAAAATGATATAATTTTGTTCTACTACTTACCTAAGTCCCCTAGACATTTTCTTTAATTTACTTCCAAGTAAAGACTTTAATTGTCCTCTCTTTCTTTATTATACCTAAGTATAGATAGATATAGATAGGTTATTCTTGTCACCAATATTAGCTCTTTTATAGTGAAGTAAAGCATCGTATAAAATTCGACATGTCCCCTAGGACATGAGTCCTAAATTTTCACTGTTATTCGAAGGTATTAAATTAATATTATGCAGTACTTTTACACATCGCCATCTTGCCCCAAACTAAACTAAGGGCAGACCAGTACCTACCAGACAAAGAATAAATTACATTTAAACTTATGATACATAATATAGAAACATCCAGAACCAAAACAAAAATGTAGGGTCAGTATAAATACTTGTCGGGCCTTTTAGAGGCGGTTCTTTGAGACAGCAGGAGGAGTAACAAAAATTTGGATTAGTCACACACAAACTTTGACATTAATTATAATATTAGTAGATTCCTGTCGCAAACCACTCCATTGTAAACGCTCGGTAGATGGTTGATGTAGCGGCACCCCCAGGGCCGTATTAAGGGCGATTTAGATGTCATCCGTGAAGGACGATAGCCATTTCTCAAAGACTATCACTGTTCGGGTAATATACTAAGAAAATATGAGGGGAATTTTTGTGGGGGCTATTCGGAAAGATTAGCTGGTGTTTTGTGTAGAGATTTTGTTTTTTTCGTTTTTTTTTTGTTGGACCGAAAAATCTAAATAATTTGAATGTATTAGAAATTCTATTGAGAAGTTTTTTTTCTACCGAGAAAGTGGTTTCAACTGCTCCAACACCCTGAAGTAGATAGACGTTCAAAGATTGTAATTTACTGCTTTCTGGGATGCCATTTTGTTCATCATTCAGAAGGTTCTCATCAGATTTTCACTAACTTTTTAAATGCTAATTGAAAAGTAAAATGTTTATAATAGACGAACAGCGTTCGGGGGAGCTATCTGGTACATCCACGCAAAAAAAAAACAAAAACATAAACAAACACGTAGAAATTGACAACCTCCTCTTAAATAGGCTTCACCGTATAAATTCATCAATTCAAGTTAGTTTTTGTGTAGCGGACCTAATGCCAGGGGCTCGATTCAGTAAGGAGCAATAATTGAGCATGCGAAATGCCGTCGGAGTGCAGGCGATGTGCAGGAGATGTAGGTTAATTCGTATTCTGTAAGTGTTATTTTACATAATTACTCCTTAATTAGTTAAGTAGCCTTCAAAATTAAGGGCTACTTAATTATTTAAATAGCTCACCTTGTTCCGCAGCTAATCAGTATTAAAATAAGTTATAGAATAGCTATTATTTTCACTCCTGCAACAAATCGACTTCTGCAATGCTCATGCATCGCGCCTGTTTGTCGCATGCTATGTTTTTAGAGAATCAGGGTCCTGATTGTTAGCACACTCAAGGCTAGAAAATATTTCTAACTTTTTCTCTTTTCAAACTTAAATTGATTAAAAATCACTTGCTCACTAAAACTAAGTCGAAAAACTCCTTAATAAAACCGATGTCAAAAAAATAAGTACTACCAAAAATAGATTTTTTTCCGTAAATGTATAGAATCGAACCGCTCGCGCTGTTTGGATTTTGTCGGCTTAATTTGACAAGCCCAATTGAGAAAGATTAAAGCTGTCATGTCGATAGAAATTAAATTATCAAACAGAATAATTATATTCTGAATAACTGAATATTTTGTGCTGCAAGATTAATTTGAGGGACGTATTAAGGCTTTGTTTGATGGGTTTGATGAGTGTTTGTATTAAGAGCCTGTCCACAATTTTACTTAATAACCGAAATAAAAAAAGAACTCTTAAAATAATTTCTTCTATGGTTTTCGCGATTTTGCATAATAAAATATTTTATTTACCGGATTTAATCGCGCTTTATTTATGACTTTTAAACGACCGAGCTTTCGCTCGCTTTCGCTTTCCGATGAAAAATCATGAATAAAGTGCGATTAAGCCCAGTTAATAAAGTGTTTTATTAACTCTTAAAATTTTAAGGGCTACTTAAATAACTAAACAAAATTTTAAGTTTGGTAGCTGCTTCATTGTTAAGTAGTTTCAAGTGAGTTTTTGTATTCAGCTTAAGTTATTACTAGTAGAAGTTATTGATTCCCACACTTATTTTATAGGATTATTCAGTCATTTATATTTATTTAGTGTAAACATTTTTAAACCCCACACCAACGAAGTTAAGTCTAATGATAATGCTTTCCGATATTGCGACTTTGATTAAATTACCCATTCTGCCCTAAAACAAAAAACTATCAAAAATTAGAACAATATCCGATATATTGATTCATGAAAATACAAAAGTTTATATTTTAAACAATGTCAGATATTGAATTCCTAAGCAGAATTTTATTACAATGAAAAATACTATTAAGTACAACCTTTTTTATATAATATCTACTTATCTAATAGGCACTCTAATTTGTGAAACAGAAACACAAATATTTCAATGTACAAAAAACACAAAATAATGAGCAAATAATTATTTTTATGTTTATTATTCTGTAATTATCAGCTAGGTACGACAGGCACCAAAGAACACGTCGTCTTTGATAAAAACGGCGACGTCTTAACAGGTTATCTAAAATCAGTTAAACTAAAAAAAAAATAGTTAGAAAAAAATTGTAAACGCCCTCTTAACGGTTTCATAAAAGGGGTTATTTAGATATAAAACGTTGATTTAGTTAGACAGCCGTATTGAAGTTGAATATCCCACGGGATAGATTAATATTGTCAGAAGGTTTTAACTTTGAAAGGTATCGTAATCCTTTTTCATAGCCGTTTAAATAAATTTATAAGAGACTTTGTACTGACTGACTGATGTGATGAATCAACGTGCAGCCTAAAACACTGGTAGTAGGCAGTCGCGACCTGAAATTTTGAAACTCTATTCTTTATGTGATGTAGGTTTCCAGTAAATTGGCCAAGAGTGAGTGGCACTCGCGTACGTACCATTATCTATCTATTTATACTTATAATAAAATCGTAACTTAGCGGTGTCTGTTTTTGAAAGAATTTTGAAAAAACTATTTTTAGGTATGTACTAACGTAACAGAGCCCATTTGGACGGCCCCTGTGGCGCGTCGGGCGAACGCTCGGCTGCGATGCGGAGGGCTGCGGGTTCGATTCCCGTCGGGTGCAAATACTTATGCTGTATAATAAAATATTTGTATCTGGTCTGGGTGTCTTTCTGTGTATAATATGTATGTATTTACAAAAAAAAAGTATAATATGTAGTATATCCGTAGTCTAGTGGGTGAAACCGCGGAGCACAGCTAGTCAGTCATAAGCCCGACGTTAAACGCAAAAACAAAATGAACAAATGAGTTTAATGAGAGTTTTGGCGGGAACGCGTTGAGGAGAAGTGTTGCTAAATTTTCCTTTTTACGAAACCAAATGCGTGTAAAATTGTCAATTTCTGGGGCATATTAATCAATTTAGTTTCGTGAAGGTGTACAAGTGTAATGGAAGTGAAAATCTGTGCAAAACATGGACTTTAGCGTTGTCGCGAAAGCTCGAGTGAACCGTTGTAAAGAGAAACCCTTTACAATGACTTCCTTGACTTAACTTTTACTACGACGACCTAACTGTTTTGTAAACAACTTAAAAAAAATACTTGACACTGGCTACTTTCCAAAGGGCCATAATCGGCTCGCAATAAGAAATAAAATGAGTTTTATTTTAACATCGCAAAAATCGGGTATTGTATTGGAAAAAAGGTATTGTTTTCAAAAACATTGACAGTAACAACGGAAACACTTCGATTGACAAAATAAAACAAATGATCCCGCATTCACAAAGGACAAAAGGGCCTGTCAAAGTTGCCCCATTTCCGGCCTGAGTGCGTCCCATCAGTGGCCTTAACTAGGTACATGACTGATGATGGTACGAATAGCAAAATATATGGAGATATCATTGTTACAGAACTATAGGGAAACAATTTACAATTTAAATATGGTATTTGGTGTATAGCCTTTGGTGAAATTTGGAAAGGTAGACAAATAGTCCAGTAACATTGTCGTCTGAATGTATGGGTTCGTATGCGTTAAATACGGTAGCTGTGATTTGTTGCAGACTTGTTTATGATGCTGGCCTAATGAATAATCCAAGTTTGTGACCTCGAGGGCCGAACGCATCCTTGTCAAAAACGGAAAAAAACTATTTTACTTTTTTATTAATAAAAGTCCAATATTATCTGAATGCAGACGAAAAAAATACTAAAAAACATGTCAGTTTCGTGAGTTTTTTTTTCGAACGATGTTGCTTATATCGTGTTTTAAACCAAATGTTTTCTCATTAGGTTTTTTGAACTACGACATACCTACATCTGATATATTATTATTCAATCAAAAAAAAAGCTAACGATTACTTACCATTGAATTAAACTAAGCCCGATTTCGAAAATTCCAACGAGTACCTCGCCTTAAGATTTTTTAACTTTATAATTTTTTTTAGAACTTTGTCTTTTTTTTTTCATTCTGAATGAATTTTGGCACTCACGCTTACTTATCTAGAAGAAGACAGACGACTGTAGAACTAGATCCGACCAGATTTAATGGCCTTGATGGCAGGTTTCAGTCGCTTGATGCTACGATACACGATTCATAGTGGGTAACACTATGAAGCTGCGACCGAAGACTCCCAAGAAATCTTATTATATATTTATTTATTTCATTATAGCACACAGTGAACAATCTAAATATATATAACTCAAAGGTGACTGACTGACTGACATAGTGATCTATCAACGCACAGCCCAAACCACTGGACGGATCGGGCTGAAATTTGGCATGCAGGTAGATGTTATGACGTAGGCATCCGCTCAGATTTTGGATTTTTGAGGATTTTGATAAATTCTACCCCCAAGGGGATAAACGGGACTTACGCGGGTGAACGCGGGGCGCAGCTAGTTACAACATAAGTGCAAAACAATTGTTAACATAGAGTTTCGCATAAAAAATAACTAACTTTTATTTAAATTGGTCTAATTAAACATTCAATTTATGAATACGTAACATAATCAGCCTGTTTATTTGTCCCACTGTAGGGAGCGGGCCTCCTCTTAAAGGGGTTAATTTTTTAATTGTCTATGGTTTTAAAAGTTTATGGGATGAAAATTACTTTTTTTTTAACGACAAACGATCATGGTAGCGCAGAGTAACTACCTAAAGGTACCTAAAGGATGAAATAAGTTATTTACTACCTTTAGTTAGTTAGGTACTTACTAGTACTTTAGTCAGAGATTGAACAACATGCCCCAAGTGCTTTAGCCAATCTCTTTTCGAACAAAATATATGGGACTAGGGTTGTCATTGTGAGA
Source organism: Idaea dimidiata (assembly GCA_949358125.1). NCBI lineage: Eukaryota > Metazoa > Arthropoda > Insecta > Lepidoptera > Geometridae > Idaea > Idaea dimidiata. The sequence continues at coordinate 11,689,891 of OX442342.1, read as the reverse complement.
AACCGAATAGTTTTCATCCGGTCTTTGTTTATTCGGCTTTAATTTACCTACGTAGGAAGTAGGTAGCAGTACTTAGGGGTTACCCTACCAGAAATAATTTCAAAGAGAAATGCATCATTAAATATCCATCCGAATCTGGATTAGAACCCATACCCATGCTTAAGTACCCACTAAAATTAATAAAAGTTATATAACAAGGTTTAATTTACAGTTATACGGTTGTCTTTCTATGCATAATATGTATGTATTTACAAAAAAAAGTATAATATGTAGTATATCCGTTGTCTAGCACCTATAGTACAAGCCTAGTGCAGTTTGGGCCTAGATTGCGCTGTGTGTAATAGCGTGCATTATTTATTTATTTACTACCTGCGCCCCGTAGTTTTACCCACTTAAGTCCCGTTCCCGTGGAAATATCGGGATAAAATTTGGGATAGCCTTTGTTTTATTCCCGGTATCCAACTATTTATATTCCAAGTTTCATCGCAATCGGTTCAGTAGCTTTTGCTTGATTGAGTAACAAACATCTAAACATCCAAACACACAAACTTTCACATTTATAATATTAGTAGGATAATATCACAGAATATTAATTTTAGTTAGTTATTTATCACATTTTATACACTGGATTCTATTTTAAAACACACATAAATTGAGCCCAGAGAAGATAGTTTTTAAGAAGTACGAAGTTCGCCGGGTCAGTTTGACAGCTAGTTAAAATAAAATAATAATTAAAAACTTTCTAAAGTTTAATTCGGTTTTCTTTCTATTCGATCTTTATTTTTTATCAAATTTCATCCCTATTTTCCTTCACTCCCTACGGATATGAAATAATTTTGGCGAGAACTCGTGCGTGAAAGAGAGACGAGATAATTTTTGCAATCCGCTGTAATGTTTCAAAGATTTGAAGGAGAAATAAAAAGATTGTCGAATTCATGTACAATTTGTAACGGGTTTGCCCTTTTAATCCGAAAGGGGGTTGTTCTAGACGTCTAGGCGAACACCTTTTGTTCTACAACTTTTGAAAAATCAATTTTTTTTTAAAAATTTTGAGATTATTATTCACTGAAAAACAACTGATTTTGAAAATAAAGGTAATTGAAGTTTTGATTGTTAAACCATCAAACTAAATAAAAGGACAACATAAGGTCAATGTCCTCGAACTCTCAGAAACAGCTGACTTTCAAGTAAACTTAACACCTAATTTTTTCGCCTAGACGTCTAGAACAACCCCCTTTCGGATTAAAAGGACTTACCCGTTACACCTTGTATACTTATAATCTTAGTCTATACTTATAATTAAGGAAGAGAGAACAAAAAGTTTGTACTTGAAAGTAAGTTAAAAAAAAGGATAGGGATTCTTTTACATATAATATAAGATTATTGATTTATTAACTATGTACGATCAGCAAAGGACTTAGGGTACCAGGTGCATAATTTTTAAGTTTCAATTTTATAGTAAGAGAAGCACACCGAGAGGCCAGGCTTAAGTTTAAAATATGGGTATCTTGTAATCGACCTGCCGCGGGTAAAGTATATGAAAAGATGTGTGATGCGCGCCGAATATTTAAGGGTCGACTTAAATGGTGTCAAAGAAACCAAGACCAACTTAAAACTGACATCTTAGCGACACACAGAAGTAATAAAAACTTTAGTAAATTCTGGATAGAAATAAGAAAAAATGATACTAAGCTTGGCCTGCCGGCGAGCGTTGATGGGAAGAGTGAACCTGAGGAAATTGCAACCATATTTATGGAACATTTCAGGGTTCGCTCTCCTCTTGGTCCATCGGCCGGTGCGATCGATGCTGTGCCGGAGTGTCTTGGAGAGGAGTCACTAATACATTTCACCGCCAAAAACGTAAAGGCAGTCATTAAATCAATGAGTGGTGGTAAGTCTCCTGGGCACGATGGGCTCAGCATCGAACATTTTAGATACGCTGGTGTGCACCTGCCGAGGGTCCTAGCTATGTTTCTCACGATGTGTTTAAGACATTCGCACCTACCAGCTGATTTTATGAAAACCGTGGTGGTACCCATCGTGAAGAACCGAACTGGTGATATATCGGAAAAGGGAAATTATCGTCCTATTTCACTTGCAACCACTGCTGCTAAGATACTGGATGGTATGCTTGATACTTGCCTTAATTAGTATCTAAACATTGAAGACGCTCAGTTTGGGTTTAGACCTGGACTCTCAACTGAAAGTGCAATATTAGCTCTCAAGCATACTGTCCAGTATTACACTAGTCGCGGGACGCCGGTGTACGCCTGTTTTCTTGATCTCTCCAAATCGTTTGATCTAGTGTCATACGATGTGCTCTGGAGAAAGTTGAGGGACAGGGGTGTGCCGGCGGACGTGCTTTGTATCCTGCAGTATTGGTACCTAAATCAGGTAAATGTAACAACATTGTGATGGTGGTCCAATGTGTGTTCTGAACCGTACAGGCTGGAATGTGGAGTGAGACAGGGGGGGAGAACGTCTCCGAAACTTTTCAGTATGTATGTAAATGACCTCATAGCCGGGTTGAGTGGCGCTCGTGTCGGGTGTATGGTTGATGGTGTTACTATTAATAACATCAGCTACGCAGACGACATGGTGCTGCTGGGCCCGACTGTTGGGTCGATCGGGCATCTGTTGGGCACCTGTGAATCTTATGCAGAGAGGCATGGACTGACTTACAATGTTAAAAAAAGTGAATATATGGTCTTTGGGGTGGCTGGTAGAAAGGTAGAGGAGCATCCAGACATTTTACTTAACGGAAAACCAATAAACAGGGTCAATACATTTAAGTATCTGGGACACCTTCTTACTAGCGACCTCAAGGACGATATAGACATTGAAAGGGAACGCAGATCTCTGGCTTTCCCGTTGTACTGAGCTCGTAAAAATAACTCTGTTTAAGGCGTACTGCCAAAGCCTGTACACGGGGAGTCTTTGGACTAGGCATACCAAGAGCGCGCTGGATACCTTGCGGATACAGTACAACAATGTGTTCAGGATGATGTTGGGGCTGCCTCGCTACTGCAGTCAGTCGGCGATGTTTGCTCAGCATAGCACGGACGGCTTTCATGCTGTGCTGCGCAAGAAAACTGCTTCACTGATTCGCAGGGTGCGTGGCAGCGACAATAGCATTCTGAGGACAGTGGCGGACAGGTTTGACTCGCCACTATGGCAGTCCCTTGTAGGAAGGGTTATTGCGGAGGTTCCCTTGTTGCCTTCCCTGTAGCCCCTTTAGCCTCAAATTGTTGTATATTATTTGTTTTTATTTTGATTAATGTAGTCTAGTTTCCTCAATTTAATTTAATAAAATCTACTAACACTAGTTATATAAGTCATATTACTAACACATATATGGACTGAAATGTTGTCTGAAATAAATGAATTTTATTTTTTATTTTTTTATTAATACTAGCGGGTTAGTATTTTTTGGTTATTCTGCATGAAATGACTAACAGTTAGGACGTTTTAGTGATATCAAACACAATTACTAAACCATTAATTGAAAAACATGAAACTTTAAAATATGTACCTGGTACCCTCAGTCTTTTTCTGACTGTACCTACTGATGTTCGGTGGGATCGGTCGGTACGCTTCGTAATGCCCTCCTATATAGAATATTCTCACGCACGATCCATCCTAACACCTACCCTATCAATGGCCGAACGAGCAAATACGTAAATCAATCTAGCAGCCTCCCGTGACGTCACTATAAATTACTGCACTCGACGCGACGCAGCTTAGATCTCTGCTTATTTTAGAACTGGATTAGTTTAATAAAACACTTTATTTATTCGGTTGAATCGCGTTTTTTTACTATGAATAAAAACGCGATTCAACCGGTACTTTTTACCACATAACTTCTTTATCCATTGAATACTAAGCCGATTGCGATGAAATTTGGTACCTTTGCTGATAGCTGGAGATATCTGGAAACACTTTTTACTTTTATCCGGATATTCTCGAATAAAAAATGCAAAAGAATTACTTCGATACGTTAATTCGTTTCGGATTTATAGAAGTAAACGTGCGATACGGACTCGTACTCGGGTGTGACGTCATCAAACAGAACTCGCTTAGTCCGCTCGCGCTGTCAGCACGGTGTCGTCTTCGTTTTATTAGCGAGGCGTTGTAAATGACGTCACGAAATAGTTAACGGGTCTAAATATTTATCGTAAGCTTAAATGCCTGTAAAATAAAAACTAATAGGTATTTTTAACTACAACAAAAACTAGCGTATTTGTATATACATACAAGCTTTACTGGAACAAACTTTCGACGGATTTGCCATACTAACAATCTTCAGTATCAAAAATTACTGAACCATTATTGAAAAAAAAAAAAACACTTACAAATCATACTTATGCATCTATGTACTCTCTCAGTCCTCTTTTGATAAGTAATATGTATAAAATATATTTAGTTTTAGTTTATGTATGTATAATTTAAGGTTTTTATATAATTATAATTCTATTTATTACCCTTTTCAAGTGTAAACACCCTCTCACCTTTCTTAACTTTCTTTCCATCCAAAGGTTGCCTGGAAGAGATCGCTTTCAGCGATAAGGCCGCCCATTATACCCCCTAAATTTAAGCTGTATTTGTTTCTATCTATTTATCTTGTAATTTTATATGGTGTGTACGTACAATCAAGAATTTATTCATTAATTCATTCTGACTGTACCATGCAAAGCGGATTATTTAATTTGCAAAAAACACAATGAAATACCTATTGCTCTAAAAATATATATAAAAAACACCCCGTTAATTTGTCCCAGTTAGGGCAATTAAGGCAAGGGGTTAGACAGTGAGACGCCACGGCGCACGGAAACCTACCCCGGATTGGTGAATGTCCCATGTCTTCGAACCGTGGTGAGTTTTAAGACATGACGGTTGCCTTACGATGTTTTCCTTCACCGTAAGAGCGATGTTATTAGCGCACATAACTTTTTCTTAAGGACGCGGCTCATGTGAAATCCCTTCCGATTGAATAGTTTTATTCATAACCGGTATCAAATAGATCTTTAAACAATGTATTATGTTATTGTACATGATACAAGAAGTGTCCCCTTCATTTTAAAAACAATAAAATATAACTTTAAATACCACTATTATACAGGCAAAGTTACCCCTGTTTTACAAAATAAATCAATTTTTCTTCTAAATCCTTAACCGCTATATTTTCTTATAGGCATAATAATATTAGAAAATACAATACCTAGAACCTCTTCATCGCATTTTATAAAAATATTATTTTAATCTTCGTTAATGATTGATTTTACGAGAAATTGTAGATTTTTTCATGCAATTCCATCTCGCTCATTTATATGCAATCGGACAAGGACCGATATTTATCATCTATCGCCGCCTTAAAGAAAACGACATCGGTGCGCGGTCAGCCTGAATTCGAACCCGCGACCCTCGAAATCAAAGTCGGGGTATCAACCACTAAACTAACATCGCTTATTGCTCTAAAACTCTTCTAAAATCATCAAATAAATACTGTTTTTACATCAATTAGAATTCCCTAGAGATACTCGAAGCTGAATTTATCGCCGGTCCAGATTACATCCGCAATGCGCTCAAATAAAAGGGTAGGTAACTGTCTGTAGGTACCTTCATTAAATACATATTAGTTCGGTCAGGAGGCACCGAATGATGATGCTATGCTTCGTACCACTTCCACTTGTAGACACGGTCTTTGCATGTAAGCATTTTTCTTTTCAATTTTCTTAGGAAAAAACTGCTGAATTAATTTTGATGCAGATTAATAACGCGTTTTATTCATGATTTCGTTGAAGGTTAACTGACCAACCTTGAAAAAGCCAACGGCAAAAAATCATGAATAAAACGCGATTAAACCCGGTAAATAAAGTGTTTCTTATTTTAATATCATAAACGCGAAAGTTTGTACATTTGTGACTTTGTTACTCTTTCACGCAAAAACTACTAAACCGATTGCGATGAAAGTTAGAATATAGGTAGCTGGATACCGGGAATAACACATAGGTTACTTTTTATCCCGATATTGCCACGGGAACGGGGTCTACGCGGGTAAAACCGCGGGGTGCAGCTAGCATTGTACACGTAATAATATTGAAGTATTTGAAATAATTTATTGTTTGTGGGCGCTATGTACACATACTTGTTCTAAAATTAGATTAGATTACTAGCTGCGCCCTGCGGTTTCACCCGCGTGAGCTCTGTTCCTCGGGAATTTCGGGATAAACAGTAGCCTATTTGTTATACCAGGTCTCCTGCTACCTACTTACCTATTCCAAGTTCCATCGCAATCGGTTCAGCGGTTTTTACGTGATCGAGTAACAAAGTCACATACATACAGACATGCATACATACAAACTTTCGCGTTTGTAATATTAGTAGGACATGATTTGACCTCTTGAATGTCGTTGTACCAAATTGGAAACCTGAGGGCATTCGTTAACTTTAACCATATTATCGGTTTGCGATATCGTATTTTGTTTTTCTATTTTTAGCTTCGCCTGATTTTTACATAATGCCAGGATCATCTTTTCTTTTATTTATAATAAAGGAAGAGAGAACAAAAAGTCTGCACTTGAAAGTAAATTTAAAAAAAAAAGTAGTCTAGAGGACTTACGAAAAGTACTTATACGATTTTAAACTAACATGGTTATTTTCACTAATAAAATAAAAAAGGAAAAGTAGTAAAACAAAATTGTATAGGTAATTTGTAAAATTCAAATCTGTCTGTTTCTCTGTATCTGTATCTGCTCGAGGTGGGCGCTCGCGTGACTTAGGTGGTTAGAGGGCTGAAGTACTGAGCCAGGGGCGCGAGTTCAAACCTCGCCGAGGGTGAATTTTTGAAAATGAATTTTTTGAGCAATAACTTGCTTAAAAAAATTCATCTTTGACAAAATATTTTTTTTTACAAAAAAAAAAGATATTTGTTGATTTTTGTTCGATGTCGTACTCCTGACCTGTACCCAGGCTAACTAGAATACATTAGGTACACTACTTTTTCCAATTTTTCCATCGTAAGTAAAAAGAAAAGTAACCTAAAGTAAGTAAGTAAAAAGTGGCTGGATGTATAATGAATTTTTAAAAGAAAAACTTACCATGTGCCAATATAAGCACGAAAACAGCAGGCGATGTCATTGACCTGCCGGCCAGGCGGCCTTACCGCCAACATTCGTTTCGCCAGCAGAACCATCAATCTATTGCATCAACCTTCAAGCTTTCAAGCACATCTGTCAAACGCTTTCTGACACTTCAAGCACTTTTTGTCACTTTGAACTGCACTCCGAATCACTTTGAGACACTTTTGAATTTAGAACATTGTATTCTTTAATTTCTGTAAGTGTTTTGAGGTATCGTAGCACGTAGCTTGCTTGAAAAAAAAAGTTTTTATTAAAAATTCGCTTTTGTTTCGTATTTTTGTAAGAGCTTTTGATCTTTGTCTTAAATAAGAGATTTCTTTGTTATTTATTAAGTGTCTTTAAGTATATTTGCAATTCTAACTTCTTTTACTCAACTGAGAGGTAAGTTTTTTTAAAGCTTTTATTTATGAGGTTTGAAAATAGAAGACTTTATTTTTCGAATGTAGTCTATGATTATTAATTACCTCGGGGAAGTTTATTATGCAGGTGCACTTGCGGATTTGAATTTAGAATGAAGCATTCGAAATTTAAATCTGTCTCTCGATGTGAGGTATTTTAGTTTGAATTTAGAACGAAACCTCAATTCAATTTTAGAATGGTTTTAAATCTTGACTAAGATCAGTTAGATTACAACCTTACTAGCAAACTAGTCTATTGGCTTAGATTACCATAGACAAGAGTAACGACTTTTATAAAAGTGTGTGAGCTATTTCCCGAACAATTTGACTTTGGAACTGGTAGAGCTAATTATGAGTAATTGATTATTTAACTAACTATCGGCCGATTAAAAAATCTCCAATCTAACAACCCCGATCAAAACATTTCATTGCAACAAAACTTACGAACAATTTTAACTCTCTGAAACTTAGCAAAAGTCCGCGTAAATTTGGCGTTAAGTATTTAATAAAATATCAAAACATTTTGAAGTTTCCGCTAAACAAACTGTATTTACTACGTAATTTGATAAGTTTTACTTGTCTTTACACTTGAGAAGTTGTTGTTCGACCTGGAACAAAAGATGCGATTTTAATGATAAGTTGGTTTCGAAATAAGACAAATTCTTGGTTGAAAGTTCATAAAAGACTAGGAGAGTCCCGAGGTTTCGCTTGTGTAAACTCGAAGGTCGTAGATAAATAAATAAATATTGCACGACGTTACACACAGCGCAATCTAGCCCCAAACTAAGCAGTAGGCATGTACTATGGGTACTAGACAACGGGTATAACTTACTTATATTCATTTTGTTTTGTAAATACATACCTATATAATATAATAATATAATGATAGATACATACAAAAACACCAGACCAGACACAATTTTTTTTGTATTTTTTTTCGGATTTGTCGAAAACCCCTTACTTATCGGATGCCAACATCATCTTACTGGCATTATAAACGCGAAAGTTTGTCTGTACGTGAGTTTGATACTCTTTTACGCATAAACCACTGAACCGATTGCGATTTATTTATTTATTTATTTATTTATATAACAAACACTTTCAGACTTACAGCATTTAAACACCAAAACGTCTGAAAGCCATTTTACCATAATTACAAATAATTATTAAAAATATTTTTTTAATCACATAAATTACATTTAACTAAAACTAGGTAGACTTCAAAATCAATCAGCTAATACTAGAATAGAGAAACATCTCAAACAATATTTGTGCCTTGGCTCAACCAATCCATGGACAAATCAACAAATAATGGCTGAGCCATGCAAAAAACGTCAACCTCAGACCTGTCTGTAATCAGTCGATTTATCAGTGTGAGTGCATGCGAGGTGGGAGCGTACCGCGTCGTCAATGTGCGTGCAGCTACCCGCGCAAACAAATTATGCATCCGATTCGGTCGTATGTTACGCAGATAGTTATTTGGAACGTATAGTGAACATTGACATAATGCGCTAGGGTTATCTATCTTCCCGTTGAATATGAGGTAGTAGTGCAATAGGAGTGCAAGTTTTCGTCTTAATGCTAACGTATCCAAACCTATCATACCTGAGACAAAAAGTGAGGGGTTTAAGTATGGATAGTAACCGTACATTTTTTTGTATAAATAACGACCAAATTTCTTTTGTACCCACCCGCTCGATCATAGTTCTGTACTTGTCTTCGTGCGGATCCCAAACTAAGGAATTAAATTCAAGTTTGCTGCGAACGAAAGCGTAATATAGCAGAAGAATGGCGTTTTTATTATGAAATCTGCCTGATTGCCACATCACAAAACCCAATGCTTTAAATGATTTTTTACACATTTCTGTAATGTGGTGGTTAAAAATTAATTTGGTGTCCAAATACAGTCCAAGATCTCTAATTTCATAAACACGCTCAATTGGTGCGCCAGATATTTGATATGTATATTCAATAGGAGTATACGACCGTGTGAAGGACATAGTTTTGCATTTCGAGGTGTTAAATTCGAGACGATTCTGCTGGCTCCATTGTGCGACACTATCAATATCGCGCTGAAGCGCTACACAGTCCGAAATTGCATTCACACCTAAGAATATTTTCAAGTCGTCGGCAAACAAGAGACACCCAGCCGTAGCAACAGCATTTGGAAGGTCGTTGATCATTATAATGAACTGCGTCGGACCGAGGGTACTACCTTGAGTTACCCCGGAAGTCGTCAGATATGGTTCAGATTGATATTCTCCGAACTGAACATACTGCAGACGATTCGAGAAATAGCTTTTGAATAATTTTACCAATTTAGGGGAAAAACCTATGGCTGAAAATTTATCAAGAAGGACATTTATATCCACACGATCAAAAGCTTTTTTGTAATCAAAGTATGCAACATCTACTTGCTTGCAACGGTCCAGTTTAGCGGTTGCATAGTCGACAAATTGTACAAGATTAGTCGTTGTAGACTTTCCTGCCCTGAATCCGTGCTGACAATCACTCAATAGTGGTTTAATCCGACTACAAATAAATATATTTAAGATTGATTCAAGAACCTTGCCAAATCCTGATAACACAGCGATTGGTCTGTAGTTTTCAACCTGCGACTTGGAATCATCTTTGGGTATAGGTGTTACTCTTGAGATCTTCCACATATCGGGGTACGTATTCTTTTTAAGCACTAAATTAAATATATGTAAAAGCGGAGCTACAAATATTTTAACGCAATCTTTAATTATAAACGACGGAATCCCATCTGGGCGATGAATCTTCGAATAGGTATTGGCAGCTTGATAACGGGAATAACACATGAGCTACTTTTTATCCTGTTATTCCCGCGGGAACGGAACTTACGCGGGTGAAACCGCGGAGTGTATACAACAAATCAAACCATAATTGTCCATGTAAGAATCACACTTTTTTAACTCTTAAATTTATATAATTACCCCTTATATTTATTAGTTATCACCCGCGTAAGTCCCGATCCCGCGGGATCTTCAAGATCACAAGTATTCTATGTTACTCTCCATTATTTAAACTATCCCTATGCAAATTTTCATCCAAATAGGTCGAGCCGTTTGACCGTGAAGAGGGAACAAATAAACAAACAGACTTTCGGATTTATAATATTAGTAAGAAGTAAGATAAGATGTAGAAACGCGATCAAGACTCGAGTTTTAATAAAAATAGAAATAATCAGGGAAAAATCATTTCTCATATTATAGGACAAAGTAAGTAAGTACAGTCGCGTTCAACACTCGTTCTGTATTAACCTGTACAGTGACGTGGAAAAGCATTACGTTGCTTTCGAGTTTAATGGCCACTTCACACACACTCGTCTACGTAAGGTGCCACAGTACACTGTTGTACAGTAGGTGGTTGATCATGTCTGGAGTTTCGGGAACGCGGTGAGGAGATGTGTAGCTAAATTATAATTTTTGTGAAACCTTGTTCAAATGCGTGTTTTTATGGTTTAATAAATCGCAAACAGCTTTTCATCTATGCAATTGTTGGCAGTGTAGTGCCCGGGACATTGTTGACATTGTGACATTGAAGACGTTATCCTACTGGCTAAACCAGCACTGTGCTCCCCTCTCGCGACGTTCTCAGACGAAAGCCACGCCTCAAGCCGACGGAGAGTAAAGCTACTTTGATACATCTGTTCAGAAGCATGGTAGATATCCTACAAGCCAGTTGTAAATTGATAAAAGGTTTAGACTTTCTAACAGATAGACTTTCCTGAAGGGTGCCACAGACTAGACTGGTCTCTATTAGAGATTCGAAGGTTAGCTTGTTCTCACACGTCAGTCACCTTTGTTGATTGAACGTCATTTGCGGACACTAACTATGTGAACTTAAGATTATTTTTTGCTTTATGGGGTGGGTATGTTGTCTATAGTATAATTATTATGTTTTTTCTTTTTTGCTGCTCGAAGTATTGTGTGTTTATGTGTGTATAACAATATTAATTATGTAACAAGTCAATTAAAAAATATTTAAAAAAAATAAAAAACCCGACTGCCGTTAAAACTGAAAAGTAAAAAACAAGACGATACCTAAAGGTAAAGAAACCTTAAAAATCGTTCGACGCATCTAGAAGCCTTAAAAAATTGTGGATGCAGTCTTGTGGGACTTCAACACAATTTGGTGTCATTATACTTTTCCTTTAAAAGGAGTCCAACCCGACTGCATCCACAATTTTTTAAGGCTTCTAGATGCGTCGAACGATTTTAAAGGTTTCTTTACCTTTAGGTATCGTCTTGTTTTTTACTTTTCAGTTTTAACGGCAGTCTGGTTTTTTATTTTTTTTAAATATTTTTTTTATTTAACGCTTTTTAGTTATTAGAGATTAGATACAATCACACCAGAGAAACTCATTAACTCTGGATGTGTATACTCCAGTAGCGAGGACTCGAAATCGGTTAAAGATAGGCTATCTAAAAGCCTTCAATATTATAATAGCTATTCTTTTTGAGTTTTGCTGAGATAGCTATGAAGTAGGCAGGTATTCATCTTAAAATATAATTACCAAATCCGAAAACTTCGTCGCGACTGGTGATACAAAGGCTGGCGGTTTCTTGTCCTAGCGGATTAGCCTTGCTATCCATTATCCATAGCGCGACATTTCAAATTTTTAGTTAATTACTTATTGTAAACATAGTAATTGTTATTTATGTTATCTCTGACAAACTGACAAATTAAACATTCAAATTCTTTCAAACGTTGAAACTCGGCGTCAAAGTCAAATCGAAAAGTTTTTATGTAACGTTCCTTTGTCTTTGCTCGGTTTTTATTGTCAATACAAATCTTGCTTTATAGCGTTTTAAATCTTTATTTTTATTTATTTATTATTTTAATGTACCCTATGTCACTCTCACGGTCATGACGAATCTAACGACGTATCGTTTATCTAAATCGGCCCAGCCGTTTAGGCCCTACGACGGCACAAAAATAGGTTACATACATACATACATACCCTCACGGCAAAAACATAACACTTCCTTTGGCAGTCGTGTAATTACTTATGAAGAATGGACACCCAAGGTAAACCCCTCTACGTTTTATGGGTGTGTTAATGTTTTTCTTATTTTTTCTTGTTTGAAATCCTACTTTATCCTACTTAATAATAATATTATAAATCCGAAAGTCTGTTTGTTTGTTTCTTCCCTCTTCACGGTCAAACGGCTCGACCGATTTGGATGAAAATTTGCATAGATATAGTTCAAATGATGGAGAGTAACATAGGATACTTTGATCCCGAAAATCCCGCGAGATCGGGACTTACGCGGGTGATAACTATTAATTAGTTGAAAATTTGCATAGGGATAGTTTAAATGATGGAGAGTAACATAGGATACTTTTGATCCCGAAAATCCCGCGGGATTTAAGTATGGATTTTTGCATTGCAGTAGGTAGGTGTTCGAACAAAGCGGGATCGCGACTTGCGCGGGTGAAACCGCGGGGTGCAGCTAGTAATAAATAAATTTAAAAAAAAACAAGCAGTATAGACACATATTTTTTTAAAACCCTGTCCGGTGATGTGACGGTGACTGATGTGTGAGAGTGCTCCTTTATAATTCCCAGTCATATTAAATCCTGTGGCTTGTATGTTGGGTTCAAAGAAATAAATATCACATAGGAGTTATATTATAAATCCATTTGAAACGTATAACAGAAACCTTACGTCTTTTAGATTTAATAGAAAATACACTCACAACCAACGAATTTGTATCGTGTGATTTGTATTTTATTTATAATATTAGGTGAGCCCAATGCTGTCAAACGTCTCAGTGCGAAATCAGTAGAGGTGCCCACTGACATCGATACCAACGTACCTACCTACCTATAAATATTTGAACTCAAAATTGGTTAAGGATAATATTATAAACAAAATTCGTTTATCAGAAAACAAACTTTAACGGTCCGAAAATTCCAAATCGAACTAAACATAGATAGCACACCATTATAATCTCGAAGTAAGAACAAATTAGTGTGAAATTTATTTTCTGCATTTAGTGTGAAGAAAATTTGTTTGAGTTTTTCTCTAATTTTTGTGCTTCCATCTTTGGTCAGAGATCACGTCTTTCGCGTCAAAATTGCAAACAAATGAATCTTTCGAAAAGTTCAAAAAACCTTTGATCTGACCTACCTAAGGCACTTGAGTCATTTTAATTACAGAATACGGGTCCTGGATCTTTATTCAGAGTCACAGTACTTATAGGGAGCAGAATGGAAACTGCAAACCCACACACAAACGTGCACACTAGGCGTGACGCCTTACTCAGTGTACTGATTGCACCGCGAAGCATACTTAAGGGTCTCGTCAACCCGCACGTTTGTGTGAGTAAGCCGCTTCGAATATTTGTAGGACTTACTGCTGTCCCCTAGCATCAATTTTCTACGTACTGTGTCTGAGTTTACCCTGATTCGTTGCTCGTTTTATATTTTTTGTAAGATAAATAGGCATTCATATGATATTTGTTTTATGTTTTAGCCTCAGGGAAGAAACATTTAGGTTTTCTAAGAACAAAATTGTATTATTTTTCAGATTGTTCGAGCAGAAATTTCAGTGTCTTAATGTATGTGTAAAACGTATGTATGTGTATGTATTTGTATGCGTTTTTATTGTTGTGTTTACTAAACCTTTCCTCCGTTTTAACATACTTTAAAAAAAATAGAGGTTTCTTTGTTTTTTTAACGAAAATGGTTATTTTTTGTTATTTTCACACAACATAAACATGGTTCAGTTTGATACGGTTTACGTACTGGTTATCACTTTCGTCTTAGGTTTGTTCAAAATTATTATCATCTACTATCTGCACCAAGCGGTTTTACCCGCGGAAGTCCCGTTCCCGCGGGATTATCGGGACAAAAAGCAGCCTATGAGTTATTCCAGCTAAATATATTCCAAGTTTTATCGCAATCTGTTCAGTAGGTTTTCCGTGATTAAGTAACATCGAAAGGTATCAACTTCTAGTTCGTCTTATAAAAAGTTAGTAAAGGTTTGATAAGAACCTTCAGAATGAGGAGAATAAATAAAAAATAAATAAATAAATATTGCACGACATTACACACAGCGCTATCTAGCCCTAAACTAAGCACTAAGCTTATATGCTATGGTATGGGTATGGTAGCACTAAGCTTATGTGCTATGGTATGCTAAGCTATGGGTACTAGACAACGGATATACTACATATTGTACTTTTTTTTTGTAAATACATACATGTTATACATAGAAAGACACCATGAATGCAGTTAATTACTAATTTTTGGACTTCTTCCAATAGAGTCGCTACAGACTAGGTTTAGATTGATGGATCACCTGGTACCACCTTTTTTCTCATTACATAACTTCTCAATAGTTAGAGTTATGATCATTATTTATGCAGCGAGAGGCACAGATTCGAATCTTGTCATCAAATTATTTATTTATTTTATTTTTACATTTTAGGGAAACCAAAGCTATCAATACATACTAACAATAGAATAGAAATAGTAAAGCCAATAATAGCTGGTATCCACAACTAGAAACAGTGTCAATAACATTGCAGATGCTTAGGAGCTAAAATATGACTAAAATGAATATGTTTGATGATGCGCATCTCCTTGTAAAAATGTTTCTAATTAAAATGCCACGAGCATTAATTATGGTTACAATTCTTCACAAACGACCTCAAGCGTGACCTCAGCTTTTGTCACATTTTCACTGACGTTGTTTGACTCCTATAAGAGCAAGACAAAGCATTAAGTCACCCATGGAGTCGTTTGCGACAGTATTTAGACAGTTTTCTCATAGAGATTAGAAGGTTAATTATCGCTTGACAGTGAAACATTTCAAACTCGGCTCAACGGCCGTGCTTTTTTCATTTTAAAAGTCAAATTGTTCGGGAAATTCCTCACAGACTTTAAAAATTCGGAATACAATTTCAAACGTTGTTTTTAGAGTAGGTCCACCATCATTTTTCTTTTTGTGTTAAGTATAAAAATTAATTAATTCTGTAAGTAAATACAACTACCAAAATAAAGGCAAAACAAGTAAGAATTAAATACCAAAATTTAATTTCCGTACGTCTTATAATTACTGAGTTATATTGACAACAAAAACTAGAAATTTTTTGATTCGGTTTCATAAATGCTGATTGAATTGTTCTAATAAATCGTTACAAAAAAAAACCCCGTGAGCAATCTCCCTGGGCACAAAATTTCCCGGTTTTCTAACCGTACACCGTACGAAATTCAGCAATACTTCGAAATGAGCTGTAAATTTGCCATCTTATCTTGCCTGGACGTATCTAGGGAAATTATTTTAAGTAGGTAAACATCTCTGGGCTTGGGCTTGTGCAAAATTGAGACTAATTTGATAAGACAAGAAAATCTGCAATATTGGTATAATAGAATTTTATTAATTACCCATAAAACCATTATGGTTTTGAATATTGTAATATATACAGTTCCTAACAAAGTTAAAATAGTAAACGGTGGCCAATAGGTGTTTCGCCGCCGAGCAATGCCCAACGAAGCTCGGACCCGTGACGATCTAATAGTTATATCATCCCTTAAGCGGGTGAAATCGCGGGGCGCAGCCAGTAATCTATAATTTCGACTGGACGAGATGAGCACCTATGGCCAAATTGGAAAAAGGCAATGAGCCAGTACCCCTGAGAAGCGATTCAAGTCCTGTTGCGTGTGAATTTTTGGAAAGAATATCTTTAGGAAGTGAGGTATCGTTGGAAGCAACTAAACTAGGCTAGCGGTTTATATGGAGTCGTATGCCACTTTGCTCTATAAGAATAGCTTAGTAAGCTGCCGTTGCTAGCTAGGTGGCATTTGACGACGGCTATTTATCTACTAAACAGGTTTAGACAATTTTTTACATTCAAATAATTATAACAGCCTTCCCTCTGATAGAAGTCGAGGTTCCTGTCCTGGGATAATAATATAATTAACGCTTTAATTTTAAACAATTTTGTTCAAAACAACAATGTTTCATTTTCCAAATATTTTAAGTACGACGAAAAGGGGTTGTTCTAGACGTCTAGTCGAACAACTCTCGACCTACAACTTTTAAAAAATCTTACTTTTTTTCGAATTTTTTTAGTTAATATTTCACTGAAAAAATTGCTGTTTTTGAAAATAAAGGTAAATAAAGATCGTAGTTGTTCAAACTGAATGAAAGGACAAAATAAGATCAATGACCTCTAACTCCAATAACTCCAAGAAACAGCTGATTTTCAAATGTTGTAAAACAAAAGTTAGAAGTAGACGTCTAGAACAACACACTTTCCGTTTTCTAAATCTAATACGTGTAAAATTATCGAGTTACAATCAGTTACAATCAGGTAAATATCCAAAAAAAAGTGTAAAAATCTATACTTATAATAAAAGAAGAGGGGACAAAAAGTCTGTACTTGAAAGTTAATTGAAAAAAAGTGGTCTAGGGGACTTACGATAAGTAGTAGAACAAAATTATATCATATTTAAAATTCATGTCTGTCTGTCTGTTTCTTTGTCTGTTCCTTATACAATTAAAAACTACTAATCCCATTGAAATCTGGTTTTCAACATTGGATAGTTCTATTTTCGAGGAACGTCGTGGTATACTTTGCATCGAAATCCAATTAGTAAAACCCGAGTAATGAACGAAAGAGTGCAACCGCTCGGCCGCCCGCGCCCGTGATAACGCGTTTTTCACTTCCGCAGGTGAAACCGCGGGGCGCAGCTAGTTAAAAATAGATATGATGAATCGTTAACTTGATTCAAATCAACATACTGGAAATTCAGCTCAACTTGCGTAAGATTCGTGAACATTTTATTGTGAAGAAAGTGTCATTAAACGACACGAGACACGACACTTAGGGACCGTCTCCACGAGCGTTAGAATGGCGGCGATATTATCGTCGAGCCACTTATTTCTATACAATCTCTATGAACGTGTCTCCACACGGCGATGATAACACGGCGGTGCGTTGTATAGAAGGAAGATAATATCGCCGCGATTCTAACGCTCGTGGAGACGGTGCCTTTGAAATTGTCTACGCTATTTTTGTATTGACTATCGCCTATTTAATAATAATGAAAAGGAAAAATTGCCCCTATTCCTACTCCCTTAATACGTCCACGTTTAAAGGAGATATCATTAATTTTGCTGGCAACCCTGTGTCAAAAACATCCGTTTGTTGAAAATGTAAGAAATCACCTGTAAAATGGGGTAAATGAGGTCGAGGTTCAATTCTTGGCTATTTTTATTGATATTTTATTTTTAAGGTTACCCAATCTTTTTGAAGGAATTATTTCTGAATTTCTGGTCGTGGCAGGATTTGAATTTTATTACGTACTAGCTGCGCCCTGCGGTTTCACCCGCGGAAGTGAAAAACGCGTTATTACGGGCGCGGGCGGCCGAGCGTTTCTCGAGCGGTTGCACTTTTTCGTTCATTATTCGGGTTTTACTAATTGGATTTCGATGCAAAGTATACCACGACGTTCCTCGAAAATAGAACTATCCAATATGGAAAACCAGGTTTTAATCGGATTAACAGTTTTTAATTGTATAATAAACAGCAGAGAAACAGACAGACAGACATGAATTTTAAAAATTGTATAATTTTGTTTCTACTACTTATCCTAAGTCCCCTAGACCAGTTTTTTTTTAATTTAATTCCAAGTACAGACGTTTTGTCCTCTCTTCCTTTATAGATATAAGTATAGATGTAGATTATTCCTCCGTGAAATGGATACCTACTAGGTACTAGTCACGAGATTGTTTTTAGGGATCCGCAACTCATAAGGAAATAAAAACATTAAGATTTTTCCGACTCTCGGTGTGTTGTCACCGATTTTCTCAGAAACCAGTAACAAATATAATAAATACTTAAATAAATATTGCCATTGATAAATTATTATACTTATTAATTGTCTTTGATATTGCACAACATTTAATAATCCTACTTTTTACTATAATATTGTAAACGCGTAGTATTATAAAGCTGAAAGTTTGGTGTATGTGTGACGTGTGTTTGTTACTCGATCACGTAAAAAAACCGCTGACCCGATTGCGATGAAACTTGGAATATAGGAAGCTGAAGACCTGGAATAACACATAGGCTACTTTAAGTTTTTACTTATGCGGGTGAAACCGCAGGGCGCATCTAGTTAACATTTACGAATTATAATTTAAACATTTCAAATAAATATAAACCAATAAATAAATACATACACCTATACACCTACACTATCTTACTTCTTACTAATATTATAAACGCGAAATTTTGGATGTATGTTATGTATGTATGAGACATTGTTACTCTTTCACGCAAAAATTACTGAACCGATTGCGATGAAACTTGAAATATAGGTAGCTAAATATTTATCGGTGTTTAGCTAAGTACCTATTATTTCAAGTTTCATCGCAATCGGTTATGTCGGCCTATGTCTAGTCTATGTTATTCCAAGGAATAACTCATAGGCTAGACATAGGCCCCAGCCTTTCTATATACTGTGTTACATATGTATGTACCTTAATTCGCCTAAATAGTTATAGGTAACAAACAAAATGTCACGTTTTTCTTCTTTTCCAAAAACTAAGCGCTCTCTGTTTGAACAAAACTTCGGTAAGCCTTATCATGAACCTGAGGACCTACTTTGTTTTTACTAAACAAATTTTATTCGTTCGTTCGGTCGTGTTTTTGCCACAGTAGTTTTATTTTTCTTCAAAAGAGAAAATTGACGTAAATCTCTTCGCAACGTAGTATACTAAAAGTTCCATGGATTCAAAGCTATTAGGTAAGTGCTTTAAAAACATACAAATAACACTTCTTAAAACACAATATTTACCGGATTTTACTCGTGTTTTATTTAGTAACGCCCGTTACTAAATAAAACACGTGTAAAATCCGCATTATTACAAAATACCCAGCTTCCGCTAACTTTTCAGTTAGCTTTTCTTACTGTAACGTCAGAACTTGTTTTTTTTTTTAATCACTTGTCGCATAACTTATATTTTATATTTGAACAGAGGAGATCTAAATAAACATAAAACATCATCACTGATGGTCGATTGGGTGGATTTTAGACCGGTGTTGTGGTTTCTTCTGGAGCCACAACGTATGCCGAGGCATTTTTAATTGGACTTTGTTTTTGTTCATCATCATCATCATCATCAGCCTGTTGCAGTCCACTGCTGGACATAGGCCTCTCCAATTGCACGCCACCTAGATCTATTTTCGGCTTCTCGCATCCAGTTTGTGCCAGCCGTCTTGCGCAAATCGTCGCTCCAACGTGCCTGAGGACGTCCTACACTACGTTTTCCGAGACGCGGTCTCCACTCTAGAACTCGTCTACCCCAACGGTTGTCGGTTCTACGGCTAATATGACCAGCCCACTGCCACTTCAGCTTGCTAATCCGGTGAGCTATGTCGAAGACTTTGGTTTTCTGACGAATCACCTTATTTCTGATGCGATCCCTCAGAGAAACGCCGAGCATAGCTCGTTCCATAGCCCGCTGAGCGACTTTTAATTTGTGGACCATTCGTGCCGTTAGTGTCCACGTTTCGGCTCCGTATGTCATGACGGGTAGGACGCACTGATTAAAGACCTTCGTCTTTAGGCACTGTGGGATTGACGATGTAAAGACTCTACGTAGCTTCCCAAATGCTGCCCATCCCAACTGAATTCTCCTGTTCACTTTGCCCTCAAAGTTGTTTTTTCCTAACTGCAATGTTTGCCCTAGGTAAACATATTTTTGAACAACTTCGAGAACGGCGCCGCGTATCGCAATAGGTTCCGGTAGAACATGTTCGTTGAACATGACCTTGGTTTTGTCCATGTTCATCCGTAGGCCAATGCGTACAGAAGAGTCAGCCAGATCGTTCAGCATCCGTTGTAGGTCCTGCAGCGTTTCTGCCATGATGACGATATCATCTGCAAATCGCAAGTGAGAGATATACTCGCCATTAATATTAATGCCACGTCCTTTCCAGTTCAGCGTCTTAAACATATCCTCCATTGCATTTGTGAACAATTTCGGGGAAATAACATCCCCTTGTCTCACTCCTCGATGCAACGGTATGGGCCCTGTTTGCTGATTCTGTACTTGGACGGACATGGTGGCGGACTCGTAAAGACATCTCATCACTTGGATGTATCGCCAATCTACTTGGCAGCGCTGCAGGGACTCTAGAACAGACCAGATTTCAACCGAGTCAAAGGCTTTTTCATAGTCCATAAATGCTAGACACAGGGGCTGATTATACTCTTCGGTCTTCTGTATAATCTGCCGCACTGTGTGGATGTGGTCTATGGTGCCATATCCGCTCCGAAACCCAGCCTGCTCCGGTGGTTGGAATTCGTCGAGTCTTCGCGCAAGACGGTTCGTGATCACTCTAGAAAACAGCTTATAGACGTGGCTAAGAAGGGATATGGGTCGATAGTTTTTCAGCAGGGTCTTGTCTCCCTTTTTGAAGAACAGGACGACCACACTCCTACTCCACGCCTCTGGAGTTCTCCCTTCGAACAGGACAGCGTTAAAAAGCTTCTGGAGCTCTCTCAGTACGGGTTTACCTCCTGCTTTCACCAGCTCTGTGGTAACGCCATCCTCTCCAGGGGCTTTTCCATTTTTGAGCTGTCTAAGAGCGATCTCGATTTCGTCAATACTGACTTCTGGCAGGTCTTCGGTGAAATGGCGTGTTAATGTTGCTCTAGGATCCTCATTTTCGGGATTCGGTTGAGATGCATGCGATGCGTATAATCGGGCATAAAAGTCTTCTACCTCCGAAAGGACTGCCGGCTTCGAAGCAACGACTTCTCCACCTGCTGTGGTCAACTTCGTCAGGTGGCTTCTTCCAAGAGATTGTACAAACACTTTTGACCCCCGGTTCTGCTCGATCGCTCTTTCAATTAAAAGAGTATTGAAGCGCCGGAGGTCGCGTCGTACGTGTTTGCTGATCTCTTGGTTTAGAGTCCGCTTTTCCGACGAAGTGGTGGGTGGGTTTTCACGTCGTTCCTTCATTAGCCCTAGAGTCCCCTCTGAAAGCTTAGACTTTTTGCCCTTACGCTGCATATTACAAAATCTCGTACCTTCTTCCCTGAGGATCCGAGTCACATTTTCGAGGTCCTGGTTTACGTCTGTTGTGGTTTCCACGGCAGCAAATTGGTTCCCCAGGTTTGACTGGAACGTTTCAGATCCTGCCGTGATTTGGAGCAGAGTTGGTCGGAGTCTGGACTTCATCAGACGGACACGTTCGGCCTTAAAGTTGATATTCAGAGAGCCTTCGGACAAGTCGGTGATCGCTACCGGTATTGAACCTGTTGATCACAGAGACGTCTCTGAATATATGCTTCTTGTCCGTCATGATGAGGTCGATCTCATTTTTGGTCATAAAGTCAGGGCTTCGCCATGTCCACTTCCTTTGAGGCTATTTCTTGAAGAAGGAGTTCATTAAAAAGAGCCCCTCTCGTTCGAGGAAGTTGACGAGCATTTGCCCCCTATGATTCCTGTTTCCAAATCCATGGCATCCTACTACCAATTCGCTGCAATTCTGTACTCCCACTTTAGCGTTGAAGTCCCCCATAACAACGGTGTACTGGGTCTTTGTAGTGAAGTGGAGGGCCCTCGATATGTCATCGAACATATCCTCCACTTCGCCGTCCGAGTGTGTCGAGGTCGGTGCGTACACTTGCACTACCTTGAGGCTATACCTCTCGGTGAGCTTTACAATAAGGTACGCTACCCTGTTCGACACACTCGATACTTCCACAACGTTGTCAGATAGGGACTTATTTACCAGAAACCCAACGCCACCTTGGGATTGCTGGTCTCCCTCACAGAAGTACATTAGGTGGCCGGATTCCAGGGTTATGGTGTCCTCCCCCTCTCTTCGGACTTCGCTCAACCCCAGTATATGCCACCTAATTTTCCCAAGTTCCACCTCGAGTTGCGCCAGATGCGAGTCAAGCCTTAGCGTGCGTCCGTTATACGTCGCCAGGGTCAGTCGGTTATGGTGGCCTCCCGTAGCCCGGAGATTCTCAGCACCCCCCGCTCCGCCGTTACCATGGTCGCCACCATGACCAGGAATAGCAGGGCCGCTGGGAACTAGGGGCCGTGGCTTATTGTTGCTCTGCATTCGGAGGATTTGCCCATAATCGCCTCGCTGGGCATGCGGGTTGGTGATCGCAGGGCGTAGCTACTCGAATCGGTGATGCTGCTGCCCATCACCGGTCTGTTGCATTTAGTTACGCCTCTTGGGATGGATATACAGCCATCAGTCGGTCGCCAGAGCCTCGTCCGTTAGTCAGCAGGATGTACCGCGTGCAGGTGAGGTTGGCTGGGGCGAAAGATGATGGTTCACCCCTTACATCCCATCGCCTTGTTTTTGTTATTGTTCTTTTTCTTTTACCTTGTTTTTTATGTATAGTATGTGAAATGGTGTTTTTTCTTTTGTGTCTTTGATGTTCTTTTGTGTGTTTTTTGGTAATAAATGTTCTCTATTCTCTATGATGTCCGAAAGTGTCTCGTTTCGGAGATATGGGCGTATGAAGTTTTTTTTAATCTATATCACGTTTGTTCGGTAGGACATCACTACGCCACTCTGTCGCTCTGTTAGGACATCACTACGCCTTATCGTCTTTTCAACCCCTTTCAAACCCTACAACCCTAGGTCAAATTTTCAAAAGTCGTAGATGAAAAGTGGTTCGCCTAGATGTCTAGTAGAACAACTCCCTTTCGGCTTAAAGGGGTGGGGATGCCCCTTACACCTTGTATAGGTTTCATTGTGCGACAATATAATTGAAAAAAAAAAACAAGATGGATGCCGTCTATAGACGGCATCCATCTTGTTTTTTTTCAAGGCGCACACATGGATTTAAGTTCTCCTTTCGCTTGTCTGAAATTTTCGATAGTTCGTTCGTTCGTAAGAAACATAGTAGGCCTCCGGTCGCATTCGTAGTTTGTTCAAAACACAAAAGTTATCAATATTATTTTATCAATACTTCTGGCAAAGTTTTCCGAGATCCGGGATTCGGGAATAACGGAAAATCTTCGTCATTGTTATGATAATGGTCATCCCGGGGGATTTGTATTCCGGCACCTAACCTAACCTTTGCGTTATTTTTACCCGATTACAGAAAAGGTTATTTATTTTTATTTCTTATCGGTTCTGAACCGATTATGGCCATTAGGAAATTAGCCAGTGTCAAGTATTATTAATATATTATGCAAGTTATTTGCATCGAAACAGTCAAGTCGTCATAGTTAAAGTCAAGTCTAGGGAATCATTTGCAAACACGGCGGCAAAGATTTTTCACGGAGCTTTGGAGACAACACTAAGTCCATGTTTTGCACTGATTTTCACTTTCATTCCACTTGTACACCTTCACGAAACTAAATTGATTAATATGCCCCCGATATTAAACAATTTGCACGCATTTGAACTGGGTTTCACAAAAATGAAAATTTAGCACCACATCTCCTCAACGAGTTCCCGCCAAAACTAAGAAGAGGTTAGATAGTTATGTGTTTGAAAGCAGGAATAGCTTTTTTTTAAATAAATATTAAAGTGGGCTTACAATAAACGACGGGGTTTTTGTTTGTGGTAATCTTACGGAACCTTTCGTACAGGAGTCCGACTCGTAATTGACGGGTTTTTTAACTTTAGTTATGCTTTTTTTAAGTTATTTAGATTGGTAATGGTGTCAATTACGCATTATTGATCTGTGTTTTGTAATGCTAACGACTTGTCTCTGTCCACATATTTCTTCTTCTTTAAAATGGCTTTTCCTTTCGGACATTTGCCAGTGTCAAGTATTATCAATAATTGCAGGTTATTTGCATCGAACGAAACAGTCAAGTCGTCATAGTTAAAGTCAAGTCAAGGGAATCATTGTAAAAAGGAGGCAATTTTTTACAATGTTTGTTCACGGAGCTTTGGAGAGAACACTAAGCTAAAGTCCATGATTTGCACCGATTTTCACTTTAATTTTCACTTGTACACCTTCACGAAACTAAATTGATTAAAATGCCCCCGAAATTAAACAATTTACACGCATTTGAACTAAGTTTCACAAAAATGAAAATTTAGCAACACATCACCACAGCGCATTCCCGCCAAAACTCGTCCACATATTTAAAAAAAAAAAAAAAAAAAAAAAACAAAATTCTTTCATCATTAGATCTAGGTCGCATTATTTTTTTATATTTCTTATCGGTTGTGAACCGATGATGGCCATTTGGAAATTAGCCAGTGTCAAGTATTATTAATATTTGCAAGTTATTAGCATGAAACAATCAAGTCGTCTTACACTTGTACACATTTACGAAACTGAATTGATGAATATGCCCCCGAAATTAAACAATTTACACCCATTTGAAGTAGGTTTCACGAAAATGAAAATTTTGCAGCACATCTCCTCGACGCGTTCCTGCCAAAATCTCCTAGATAGTAAAGTAGATAATTCTAAGAGTAAATTACCTCTATAGCTGTGGTTTTATAATACCTAATTATTGACAGATATCGTGTAAAAACAATCTCTCATTCATTCATTTTTAGGTAAGACGGAAGTTTACAGTAACTTTTTAGAAAAGTAAGATTGACAAATTACATCTCAGTGTACCCTAAAGAAGGAGTATGCAACAATGCCGAAAAATAAAAAACAGCAAAAAAACACGTTTGTAGTATCCTCCCTTAAATATTTGTATCATCTTTTGTTTTAATTTCTAGGTACCTACTTTTTTATTTGATCATATTATATTTGCGATCGTCTTTTGTTTTTACCGTCTTTTATTTAAACTGAAAAAAAAAACTTGTGTTGGAACAAATAATAAAAACGTGTTGTGTGGAACTACCATTTCTGTCTTTTTGAGAACAATCCGTTTATTTTTGTTTTTCTTAATTTATTGTTATAGCGGCAACATTAAAATAAAAAAAATACAATAAATATTGCACGACATTACACACAGCGCAATCTAACCCCAAATTAAGCTCTAGGCTTGTACTATGGATACTACATATTATACTTTTTTTTTAAATACATACATTTTATACATAGAAAGACACCCAGACCAGATACAAATATTTATTTTTAAGCATAAATATTTGCACCCGGCGGGAATCGAACCCGCAGCCTTCTGCATTGCAGTCAGGCGTTCGCCCGTCGCGCCACAGAGGTCGTCAAGGTACAGAAATACATCATCTGTGAAAATTTAAACAGTCTAACTATCACGGTTCTTGAGATACAGCCCTATGTGACAGAAGGACGGACAGCGAAGTCTCAGTAATAGGGTTCCGTTTTTACCCTTTGAGTACGGGACCCTAAAACCCAGTTTTATTGCGAAAAGACTTCTGTTCCAAATTGTGAATCAAACTCAAAAAACGTAACAAAATATCTTGTGAATCAAACTACAGCATAACAAAATATCTTGTATTATCGGCTGTAGCCTACGCCGATAATGGGAGGTATAACTTTACGGATTCTATCTATGTAGAACGGGGGATATCGAGATCCCTGCCTTAACACCCCGAGGGCTGTGATTTCGAAATCATTTTCCCATTTCAAATCTCCAATATTTAGATTATTTTGGTGCTTCTAAAGTTTTGTTGTAAGTTATACGATTTGTGAATTGTTTTCTTTGGAAAATTATTCTAAATGGTTTTTATTTTGTGTAGTGGTGTGTCTCTTGTAGTGTTAGAGTTTTCAGCTGTAGTATCATCTAATTAAGATCCACCGCTACTAGTTGCTATTTACTATCAAAAACATATTTCGTATTCTACATTGCTGCTTTGAAGTAATCACCGGTAACAACCACGTTACGTCAAAGCAGCAATGTACTGCAACTTAGCAACTATTAGCGTGGATGCTAATTAGATGATACCACAGCAGGTCGCCCTAAGGCCTCGAACTGGAATTAACAGTATTTTATATCTACGAAATTACAGAGTACCCTTCATCAATTTAATGGTTTTTACTGCACTCCAATAGTAGGTATGTACTTATCTATCAAATGAAACAAATCATCTATAGCCAACCACATAATGATGTCCTACTATTCTTTTAAAATTAGAAATGTAAAATTTTGTACGTATACCCTTCTAAAGAAACTTAGATCAAAAAGGTAAACAAAAAACTCATATATTTATTTGATTGAAAGTGACAGCTTTTTGTTTACTTTTTCCTTAGATAATTGACAGTTCTATGGTTTTGATCTAAGTTTCTGTAAATACGGGTATATAGGTACATGGAAAAGAAATTTTGTTTACGAATACGTTTGTTACTCCGTCACGCAAAAACTACCTGACCGATTGCCATGAAACTTGACAAGCAGATAGATGGAGACTTGAATTAACACAGAGGCTTCTTTAGTTCTCAGTACTCCTACGGTATCGAGACATACATAGCTAAAACAGCAGAGCTTGCCCAGATAACGTTCTGTACCTACTAACTATTTTTCGAGAGCCCCTAGCGTATAGTAAAGTCAAAGATAAATAATGCCACGACTCTAATAGGACGATGTTTAATTTGGGAATTTTACGGTGGAGACAATACGGCTGGGCCACTATAAATAGGATAGTTTTCTAAGGTTGACTTGCAAGGCTATACTTAGCCAGGGCTAACTAAATAAATAGCTAGCTAACTCTTGTGATTGGTTGTGCACTGACACAAATGTTAGCTCACTAGTCCGGGGCTAAGTAAAAGCAGCGGAAGTCAACCTTATGTTCTATTGTTGAGCGTCGAATTTTCTATGTCAAATGCATTTTCCCACGTTTTTATATAGGTACCCTCACTTTTCTTGTTTGTTTTTTTTGTCGGTCCGGGCGGAATCTTGCAACTTCAATTTGAGGCACTTCCCGACTAGCTAGCGGGCTGAAACTTTGGGAATAGTTAACCAGATGACAATGCAACTTATTGATACTTTCAATAATAGACACACGAGAAAGATTAAATTTGATGTAGATTTTAAATAAGAATAGATTTTAAAAATCTTAAAATCCACGTTTTAAAATGTTCTAAATATAGAGTACCTATTGTTACACTCAGTACCTAGTTTTTATTGCTCAGGAAATTTTAATAAAAATATGAATAACTAGATGCACCCCGCGGTTTCACCCGCGTAAATCTTTATTTAAAGTTTAAAAATGTTTGGTTTAAGATCCTTTTTAATATAGGTAGAGATGTAACATTTTTGTAAATGAAACAAACTATTTTCTATTTCTATTTCTGTCGATCATAACAAACACAACGCAAAAAGAATTATCTAAATTCGTTAGGCCGTTCACGCGTAATGCCGTAACCAAGAGAAATACGGATTCATCCTATCCTACCCTACTATTATTATAAAGCTGAGAGTTTGTGATTATGTGTGTAAATATGTATGTATGTTTGTTACTCAGTCACGCAAAAACTACTGAACCGATTGCGATGAAACTTGGAATATAGGTAGCTGGGGACCTGGGGACTAACATAGGCTACTTTTTATCCCGATATTCCCGCGGGAACGGGCAAACAACGGGGCGCAGCTAGTTTTTATATATAAAAGGAGAGATAAGGAGATACATCATTAAAAATTCAGGACTCGAACCTACACCCTGCAATCCTATGACGGAACAAAAAATTATAGTTTGGCTTTATTACTTTGGCTTTTTTCGGCCAGATCGGCCTGATTTCAAGGTGTTATTTTGAACTTATTATGAGCTTTTTTATAATTACACAATAATTTTACCGAAGGGATTAAGAATTGTGATCATACCTAACGTAAGTTACTGACTCTCCTACACATTTTATTTCCACAATCACGATCACTCCTTAAGTGGGCCAAAGTATACCAAATTTAGACCCTTACCCAGTGAACGGATATAGGGAAGGAAGAAGCCTGTCCATACTAACTCACGTCAAATATTAGCGCCAAAATTCACTCAAATACGAAGTATGCATACATAAACTACACACCACGCTACTAATTAAGCAATTGGGCCTTTGTTTATAAGTTCAATTTTTTACAAATTGTGTGTTGACAACGACGGCCCGGCGGCAATACGCAGTTCTCTAACGTGATTGGTTGTTTGAATGACCCGATCACGGCTCATCGGTTGCTCGTAACGCAGTATGTTTGTTGCCGCGGTATACTTTTCCCCATCGCAGACTATTTTACGTGGTGTCATTTTGAAGCGTAAGGAGTAAATTATACTTCCATGCTTAATTATATCCGTTCACTGCTCTTACCTCGTAATTTTATTTACAAACAAACAATTACTCTCAATCCAGGCCGTTAAATTCCATTTTTAAACAAGTGTTATCTTTATTAATTTGGACGGAATCCCATTAAAACCCTTTTTCGTTAATTAAATTCTCTTTTTATTATGAAAATGGCAAAATGGCGGTCGCACTGATGGGAAAAAATGGAGGGGAAAATTGGCGACCAAAATGTAAAACACAGGTTAAATTATTGTACAAAGTATGCAAGGTTTTGAGCAAAAATAATAATAAAATCAATTTGGTTCAAGTAACTGAGAAAAATATATTTCTTTCCGTATACCTAATGGCATGTCTCACTTAGTGTTAGAGTTGTCAGGTCGCCCTGAGGCCTCTAGCTTGACTTAACGACTGCTATTAGTGTTGCCGAAATATCGATAGTTTCACTATCGATGGTTTACATCGAAAATCATGTACCCTATCGATAGGCCTATCGATAGTGTCGATAGTATCGATACTATCGATACTATCGATAGCATGGTTTACAATAATACTATCGATACTATCGATAGTATTGATAGTATTATATAATAAAAAGCAATATTATCGATAGTATTGATAGTATTATGCACTAAAAGTAAACTAACTATTGATAGTATCGATAGTATCGATACTATCGATTAATCTATATTATCGATTTCTGCTTAAATTTCGATAGTATCAGTCATAGTGCGGTGTTCAAGTATCAGATAGAATAACCAATGCAAACCAAATAATGCTTGTCGACCTGGACTTAGACAAAACAACACTGAACTGTTGACAAAACAACACTGAACAAAACTTCACTGGCATTCTACCCACTGCAACTTATTAAGATGATTGATACTATTGAATTTTAGGCCACTATCGATGGTACGAAACAATCGACAGTATCGATACTATCGATAGTATCGAGTTCTCTCATGCAATACTATTGATAGTATCGATACTATCGATAGTTTAGTTATTTTTAATGTATGATACTATCGATAGTATCGATATTATTGATGGTAATCGATAGTATTAGTACACACCAAGCTATCGATAGTATCGATACCATCGATAGTATCGATACTATCGATAGGCTATCGATACTATTGTTTTTTAATGAACTATCGATAGACTATCGA